>BSBM01000239.1:10402500-10885000 GCA_027924585.1 Larix kaempferi | reverse complement strand
TAAGTCGTCTTCAGCCTTAAGTCATTGTACTGCTGATCGACCTACTTGACCTGCTCCTTCACTGTTGACCAATGCGCCCTCAGTCGACAGGGGTTCACCTCACTATCGATGCATACCGCAGTCTCCCTGGGCACCGGCCCGGGCAAGTTTGAGCCCACCCAGCAACACCCACAGAGCGGATGAGGTCTCACCTGAGGTGTCCAAGAAGAGCAGACGAAACCATGTTTCCACCGAGGGAGGAGGAGAGTTGTGGCTGCATGGACTCACTCTATTGCGGTACTTTAACCAGAAACATTAAACATTCAGAAAGGAGTTATAACATATCACTTCATCGCAACTTTCAAGAGGTTATACCATTTACTTCATCGCAACATTTATCATCACATTCTACATAGAACATACTACTTGATCACAACATTTATCATCAAGGAAACAATAAGCAGGCATTGCATTAAACAACATTCATACATCGCAACATTGCGCAAAGTTTGTACCAAAACATCATTAAATTACTGTCGCGAATACACCAACTAAAACACGGATCTTGCATCCCATTTGTCTTTTTCCTCTCATGCATGCCTCTCCTTAACACTTACAACTTCTCATTTATTTATAGGATTTTGCCCTTTACAATATTTTTCCACTTACAATTGACTCCCTAACTGACACTATGGACAATTGACCCAATATCTAACTGACTTGGTCCAAATGACTCCAAAAACCTGCATACCGCGGTATACTGACTCACTATTACATAATGTATGGTCCAAGTGACCCAAAACCCACCAACTGCGGTATCCTCTGGCACAAAATACTCCTTTCGCACCCTCTTCTAGCGTGTCACAGCGTTAGCGGTACCGTGATCTTTCCCCATCAAACTGCTTGCCAATAGGCCCCCAACACAATCTTGTGGCTTGCTCTCGAGCCACGTCAACTACTAGACAGAGTGCCTTCAAACTGAACTATGTTTCGGTAACTATTCTTGCTGTCTGGATCACGTGGTGTTGTCCTGCTCCTTCTGCTACATGGATCGTCGACTCATTGTGCCGTGTGTTTAACCCAAAATCATGAGCGCCTGACTTGCTGTCATGGACTTCTCAAACTCATCCTTGAGTCTCTTGGAATGGTACCAACGGGAAGGAAAAGAGGACGAACAGTACCCATATGCAAACTTCATAGATGACTCGGGCACATCTGTTTTGCACCGACAACCGACTCCTTTTATGGTCGGGGAGCTCCGGTCACAACCACCTCATTGGTCGAAAAAAGCACGATCCTTTGAACAACTACTACGTACTTAAACATGCTGAACCGGCCCTCGGCTCGGGCATAACACAGTGTAGGTGCACCCACCATATTGAGGCGCTCAGGGACACTAGTTGTTTGGGCTTGCAGGGCCCCTAGGGTGCTTCCACAGGAAACAAAGTGAAGCATTTCCACAGCCTCCTTGGAATTCCTCACAAATCAACCCCCAAATTGATCAACCAACATAACCAATCTAGTTCAGAATAACTTTATTGTAGCAATCTACCAACTGCCTCAGCTACTTATATCCAGACCATTCCCGGGTGACGACAGTGGGAATGATGTCCCACTATCTCTTATCGGTGTGTGTGACCCCATCAACTGACGCAACCGGAGGGGTAGCCATACTGTCATTGAAGATCCTACGTGCCAACGTGTGAGAAATCTCCTCACAATGTGCTGATCGTACTGGCCCCATGTGCCATGTGCAAGACATGCCGTCATCTTGTGGTTATTTGGATGACTCGACGAGGTGCAATCATGTATAGGGATGACAGGCAGCGGTGAAAAAATACTAGTGGAGCAGTAATCACAACACTGCCCCATACCTCCAAATCCTCCATAATCATTACAGCTCTATGAACAAAATCTGTCGTCGGTCCTAGTCGTAATACTGCCATGAGTCTCCGACTACTCCAAACTTGTAGTACAAGCCTCCCTACTTCACATACCTTCTTCTGTGGGTGCGCCATCGGCCACCAACAACCTGCAACAATCATCATCATCATTTTTTTTTAATTTTTTTTTACCAATGCGACTTAGACATCGCATTGCTCCAAGCCCGAGCGATAGGGCTTCAACCTGTGACCATTTACCATTTTGGGGAGCATCCCCCCATCCAAACGCTACAACTGAACCACTCCTCCTGAAGTAATAGTATTGATACGATAGGGACCCAGCCAATGCATCTGCAACTTGCCTGGATGTTTCATAAACTTACTGTCGTATAGTAACACTAAGTTGCCTTCCTGAAACTGCTTACTTTTAATGTGGCAATGATGCCATGCCTTCTGGTGATCCTTCTCCACTCCTTGGTGAAAGCAAACGATAAATCGATCCTCTTCCAGCTCCACCAATTGTGCTAGACATTCGTCTAATGCTGCAACATGATCCATGCTCATAACAACCGCAATTCGTAAACTGGGAGCAATGTACTCCATAGGCATAATTACTTCCTTCCCATATACCAGCTTAAAAGGTGTCTGACCAGTCAACCTTTTACATGTGGTGCGATAGGCCCACAATACCGCTAGAAATTTCATATCCCAGTCGTCACGGTTCGCATTACACACCTTTGTCAATGCATGCTCCAACACTTTGTTAAATGCCTCCATCGTTCCATTCGCTTGTGGGTGATAGGGTGTACTCTTCTTATGTTGTATCGACAATTCTTCCATCAATGGACTGATAGTGTGATTAAGAAAGTGGCTACCTTGATCACTCAGCAATATCTTAGGGTAGCCGAATCAAGTGATAATGTGATCAAACAAAAATCGAGCAGCCGTTGCGGCATAGCAATCAACTACAGGTGTTGCCTTAGCCCATCGGGTCAAGTATTCTGTCGCTGTGATAATACACCGCGCACCTGTGCATTTACCTGGTGGATGGATCGGTCCGACATAATCCACAGGCCATTTTTCAAATGGTTGCAATGTCACTTGAGATAGCAGTGGCATCTCATCGTGTCTGGATGGCTTGGTAGTTCGCTAACAAACATCACAAGACCGTGCATAGTTTGTCGCATCATTATGTAATGTGGGGCACCAAAGTCCTGCACGCAGTATCTTCCTGGCAGTCGCCCGACCATCATAGTGTCTTCCCGCAACTCCACCATGTGCATCCAATATCTGCGCTTGCTCATGCAGCAAGATGCATCTGCGCAATATCTCATCGACATCCAATTTATACAACTCTCCCACGATCAGTTGCAAGTCAGTAGCCTTGACGTCCAATTGCTTCTTCTAAGTAGTGGTAAAGTCATCATGCGTGGTGCCGGTCACCAGAAACTGAAGGATGTCATCAAAATATTGATCAGCAGCAGCAACATTAAACAGTTGGGCATCCGGCAACCTGTCTTCGATATTAGTCGGTTCCTCCCCTTTATCAATCCATGACAAATGATCGGGTCCAACATTCAACCGCCCTAGTTTCACAATGACTTCGAAATCGAACTCCTGAAACAAAAGTAGCCACCGGCATATCTTCCCCCCCAACATAGGCTTATTTACCAAGTCTTTCAATGCATAATGATCAGTAAACATTTTAAAGTGGCCACCCAACAAATAATGCTTGAATTTCTGCAGCACATAGACCATGGCAAGACCTTCATGTTTTGTGGTAGTGTAATTGCGTTCTGCAGAGGGAAGCTTCCGACTGGAAAAAGAAATGGGATGATCAATGTCACCTTCTCCTGGTTGAGCCAATACAACCCCTAGTGCAACTGATGAAGCATCAACATGGACATGGAATTCCTTACTCTAGTCCGGAAAGACCAAGATTGGTGCCGACGCCATCTTTGCCTTGAGTGTTTTGAAACTATCATGGCATTTGGGGCTCCACTAGAATGCCACGTCTTTCTTCAACAACTTTTCCATAGGGGCAGTAATCGCAGCATAACCCCTGATGAACTTGCGATAGTATCCCGTATGACCCAAGGTCATGCGCAACTGCTTAACGTTGGTCGGTGGTTGCAACCCCAAAATAAGCGCAATTTTGGCTGGATCAACCAGCAATCCCTGCTTACACACAATATGACCCGGCAATATCCCAAACGGTGCACAGAAAATACATTTCTTCAAGTTCAGTGTTATCTGGTGCTGTCAGCATCGCTCAAGCATTAACCATAGATTTCCCAAATGATTGTTGGCTATACAATGTTGACCAGAGGTTTAATGAAGACCCAGGTTTTGCACGGTAACCTTAAACCAACAAAACCCCTTCGCATCGGGCCTTTCGGCAACAGCCTGCAATCAGGATGAGGTCTCACCCGAGTTGTTTCTAATGGGGCATTGTGGACTCAGATGTCCACAGTGAGTGATGAGTTGATGACTGTGACGAAGTTCGCGGCAGCACACCAGCTGTGTGCTGCGAAGGTCGGACTGCGCGGCGATGGTCAATACCGTGGTCCGCACCACTACCTTCTTCCTTACTTGGAGACTTGATACTACACTGTGAATCACTGCCACTTGACTTCCTACACTTCGACTAAGTGAAAAATGCTTAAGGCAGTGAGCGGAATACCACTTATCCACTCAGTCATACACTTAACTAACTTACTACTTAATGCTCACAACACATACTTAGAATGTTACTATTTTAAGAATAACCCTTAGGTGCAAAATAACTGTTATACATTCATTGACTGTATCCATTCAAACACATAAACAACTTTCCCCATGCTCAAGCAGACAATAGATTCACTGTTCCTAGAAGCAAAGCTAATATTAACCATACATCCATTCATGCAGACCTAACATATCATTCCATACTCTCTTGATGGCGAATGTATATAAAAGCCTTCTCATAACAGACTGCAAGACAATATTCAGACATCCAACTACAGAAACAGATAAATCTAAACACACATATAAACATTCAGTCACTCAACACACTGTTTAATGTGGTTCACTTCCCCGGATTGGAAGCTACGTCCACAAGAACTGTGTTTGATATTTCTTTTAAGGAAGGGTTCACAGTTCTTAGCCGCGCACTCAGCTGTGGCTCTCTTCTTGCTCAGATAGGTCTCTGCACACTCAGCTGCAGAGCCTTTACAATGTTTTCTTGACTCAAAAGATATTACAATACAATATGGTCACAATGACCAGCCTTTCTTGTCTTGAGAAACTAACCCACCTTAACCAACCCTTCCTATACAAAATTATCTTCTTAATATAGATAACACCCGAAGGTCGTGTCTTTACAACATTGAAGACCGAAACCCTTAGGGTTTCCCAACCACTACGATCCCTCTGAACCGTCATGCAAGCTTCTGGTAGCAATTCTGCTATCGTGGTAGTCCTCCACGCCTTAGATCCGTCGCTTTCAGCCTTCCTATTGTGCGCACACCAACAGGTCATCCACTTCGAACCGGCCTTCCACTAGTGGACTTGTGCGACTGGCTCAGCTCCCAGTCGCTTTCCTTGCAAGTTGTTCGTCCTTTAACGGCCGAGTACAACTAGCTCAGCTCCAGTCATTGTCCATCCACCATTTTCCTCTTAACGGTCATGTACTCTGCTGCACGCCAAACTGTCACTTTCCTAACCCGTCCTCTGCTTAACAGACTTGTATAATTGGATGCCTTCCTGATCTACTTATGCCCTCAACTTGGCATCTTTCCAGCAGTCTTACCAAAATTAGACCACCGCTAGTCTATCTACTATATCTGGCCATCCAACATCCAGTACACAACTTTACTGGCTCCATGTGGCCTACTACCTTCGTAGCACTGAACCTGCACAGTGCTGATCTTCGTAGCATCCTTCAAAACATGGTACTGCGAACAACTTCGCAGTACTCCCAATACTTAGCCAAAATTTACTTCTTTTTTGAGTTGCACTCAACTCAGCTCCATCTAGCCTAAAAAATGGCCATGTTGGGCCAGGCCCAACATGCCCCTAACACTTACATGTGTCTCGTCCGCGAGCCACTTGCTGCTTCAGTTGTGTCACTCTGATCCACAACCGGTGGAACTAGTTTGGTCGCGAACCCATTATATACATCGAGCAACTGCTCCACTGCTTCTTTGGTATCCTGCTCAACTTGTTGTACTATTCCCAGCAGCGTTGGAGTTATCTTTGCTCCAATCTATCCCTATACTTGCTCCTGGTTGTCGTGTATTTCTGCTAGCTTGTCTTGTATTTGCTGCGACACTGCCATGGCATCCTCCAGGAGCTGCTACAACTTATTATCCATCTTAGTCTTTTTTTCTTGTAGTAACTGGACTTCCTTCTTTAAGCCAGATATCTCCTTGTATCTCGATAGGCTCTCCTTGGGTGGAAGAGCTTTGACCTATGTATCCAATTTTTCCAGCACGGTCTATTTTTCCTTTACCGCGGTCTTCATCTACTATAGTGCTTGATCCTCTTCAAGAGCAGTGAATGCCTTGGATACTTGTTCCAACAGCTCTTGGCACTAAGCCATACCACTCGTTATGTTTTGCATGGTGGTATTAATGGCTTGCTCTCTCAACTGCTGCTCAGTTAAATGGCGCCTGTATGTTCATTTTTTCCTTCAACGAGGCAATATCAGCCTCATAATAAATCTCTTTATCCTCCATCTCTGACTTCAAGGATCTCACCTTATCTTCGATCCTCAGAACTGTGTCTACAAGATCATCCTCGAGTATTATACCTTCAATCTCTTGGGCAACAGTGGATATGGTATTCTCCAAATTTTTTCGGTGATCCTGTTCATCGCGTAGCTGCATGTTTGCTCACACCTCAAGCTGCCTATTTGCTGCGGTGAGCTCCGCTTGTGACTTCATCGAATCCATCGTCCGTACATGCATCTCCTCAACGATCTGCGTGTGGATGAAGTGCAATCCTGGTAAGGGGATTTTTTCCAAGTCAAGCTCTACCCGTTCGACTCCCTTTGTGTCCAAGACCAACTGCTCTGTCATTGGAAGTGCAATAGCCAATGGGTCCACGTGGACAATTCTAGTCTTCAATGGAAGCGTTATTGCTAGCTATGGCAGTTCTTGCTGCGAGGTCACTACCGACCTCCTTTCGGCTCCTGCTTCCCGTGGTAAGGTAAGGCTTTTCTAGACATCGTCCATTTTCTTCATCAGGCCTTGCATTGTGAGCCGCGTCTTCCGCAGGTCATCCTGGATGATCATATCCTTCTTATCTTTAGCCACCATGAGCTCCTTCATCTGCTCTGAGACTGTTTTGGCTATCATCTTGTAATCATATTCATTCAGGACTGCCTCAGATTGAGTCTTTGTAGCCTTCATCTTCTTCCTTGCTTTTGGCTTCTGCAGAGTCTCTGGCTCTTTCCGCTTCAAAGTTTCTTCAACAATTGGGCATGCCAACGGGATTGGATCGTCTTCATCAGATTCTATCTCAACATCCATGACTTCCACATGGAATTCAGCGGGCCAATCCTTCATGAGGGCTTCAATGTCCTCCTTATACATGTGGTAGTTACTTGGGAACCACTCTGGGTTCTTCATTCTTGCCTTTGGTGAGATGAAGATACATCGCATGTCTGCACTGAAGTCCAAAACACGAATGTACTTCGACATTATCTACTTTGTGATGTAGGGTGTATGGATAATCACATCGCGCAGCTGAGTGTAATATTGGTAGAACACCTCAGCTGTCGCATGCTGTCACTCTGCGATGACATTTTCCCAGAGGTTGGTATGCCGGAATCCTATAGGATCATTGGTTTCTATGTTGATACCCACATAGTCCCTTGTCTCCTTCCATCTGAAAAAGATGATGAGGATGATGAGCCATGTGAAGTGGAACTATCCACCATTTTCCTGGATATCATTGAGTTCATCCAAGAACTTATTTAGAAGAAATTGACACCAATTGAACTCTGTGCTTTCAGCCACTGCGGCACCAAGTAAAATTGCGCCCGCAGGCACCTCTGGAGGCCTAGCCATTCTGAGGATTTTTCTTGTGAGTAACTGGGTGACAAATTTTGTGGTTCTATCCTCAATGTCTTCTATGGGAAAACCCCTTTTCCCCTTCACCAATGGCTAGCTTTTCTTCATTTTCTCGACAGCTTCTTTTTCCTTGCTCTTCCCTTGGAAGAACTGCTTGAGATCCTTACTGTGCTTGTTGAGACCTATTATGCGGTGGATCAAGGCAATATTGACATCAATATTTTTATCTATCCACGGGTATCCTTGGTGGGTTCGCTCCATCAGTTTGTGAACCATAGCATTAACTTCCATTAAACGATTGAAATGTGGCAGTCTGAGGAGGTTTAACAAGCCTGACAGGACTACCGGTGTCAACCAAATTTCAGAAACCAAGTAGGTGTGCCCTTGGCATCTTTCTTCCAACAAATGTATTGATCAGGCTGGAATTGTGGGTACTTAGGCAAGTGGGGCTCTTCCTTTTGTACTCCTAGGAGGTCAAAATATTCCCACTTGCAATCCGGAATCTTTCCAAGCAGGTTCTTGGAAACCTCTACATGCTTTGAGATCGGTGAGAATGGGATCTCATACTTAGTGCTCTTGACCAATTTGAAGACTGGGGCGTCCAACGCCCGTGGTGATATATACTCTTGTGTGAGTTTTAGTGGTTCTTTCTGAAGGACTGGTGATTTTCGTGCTGACGAGCCCATCTTTATGATCTTGCTTCGAGGTGCAGTTACGTATTTTCCTTTATCTTTCCCTTTTTCCTACATGACCGGATTATGACGAGGTGATCTCCTAGATGCTTGACCTGGCTTGATTACAACCTTCTTGGCAGGGGTTTTTAGTAACTCTCCAATTCCCCTGTACTGAAAGACTTCAAGTGCTTCTTCAATGGTCAGCTCTTCTTCTCTATAGGAGGATTCGGACATTCATTGGTTAGGTAAAGGCTATGACAATCAGATGATAGAAGAATACTAGCTCAGGTAGTGATCGCAAGAAAATTCAGCACCTCCTTCCCGTATCAAAATAAGGCTTTTCTAGACATCGTCCATTTTCTTCATTAGGCCTTGCATTGTGAGCCGCGTCTTGTTAAGGTCATCCTAGATGACCATGTCCTTCTTTTCTTTAGTCGCCATAAGCTCCTTCATCTGCTCCGAGACTGTTTTGGCTATCATCTTGTAGTCATCATCATTTAGGACTACCTCCGATTGAATCTTTGTGGCCTTCACCTTTTTCCTTGACTTTGGCTTCTCCGAAGTCTTAGCTTCTTTTCTCTCCCCTGTTTCTTCAATGATTGGGAATGAGAGTGGAATCAGCTCATCTTCTGTTGAATCTGTCTCCATGTCCATAACCTCTATGCAGAAATCTACTGGTCAATCTATCATGGGGTCCTCAATATCCTGCTCATACATGATGTACTTCCCTGGGAACCACTCTGGTTTCCTCGTTTATGCTTTCGGCGATATGAAGATACATTTCATATCCGCCTCAAAGTCAATGATGCATATATACTTTGATGTGACCTACTTTGTAATGTGGGGTGTCTTCGTGATTGCGTCATGTAGCTAAATATAGTACTGGTAAAAGACTTCTGCTGTCGCATGCTAGCGCTCTGCATTTGTGTTTGCCCAGAGGTTGACGAAATTAAACCCTCTAGGATCCTTGGTGTCCATAATGACGCCTGCATAATCTCATGGCTCCTTCCATCCACACAAAGCAATCAGGACGATGAGCCAGGTGAAATGGAACTGGCTTCCATTCACCTATGTGTCGTTGAGTTCTTCAAGGAACTCATTCAATAGAAATTCACACCAATTAAAGTTGTTGCCTTCGGTCGCTGTGGCACTAAGGAGTATTGTGCCCGCAGGCACCTCTGAAGGCCTAGCTGTTTTGAGTATCTTGCCTATGAGTAACTGCATTACAAATCTTGTTGCTCTGTCCTCTATATCTTCTGTCGGGAAACCTCTTTTTTCCTTTACCACCGAATGGGTTTTCTTCATCTTCTCAACAACCTCTTTTTCTTTTCTCTTCCCCTGGAAGAATTGCTTTGGATCCTCACCACGCTTGCTTAGCCCAGTGATGCAGTGGATCAAATCAATGTTAATATCAATACTCCTGTCCAATCACAGATAAACTTGTTGGATTTTCACCATGAGTGTGAGAACCACGATATTAAGTTATGGAGAACGGTCTAAATGTGGCAATCTTAGCAAGTTCAGTAGCCCCGACTGAACGACAGGTGCTAACCAACTATTAGCTACCAAGTTCAGATTTCCCTTGGCGTCCTTTTTCCAGCACATATACTGGTTTGGTTGAAAATCTGGGTATTTGGGAACATCTGGCTTGTCTTTCTTCATTCCCAAGAGGTCATAATCCTCCCATTTACAATCTACTATCTTTCCCAGTAGATTCTTAGCAACGTTTACATGCTTTGAGATAGGTGACAGCAGGATGTCGTATCTCGCATTTTTGGACAATTTAAACATAGGGGCATTTAGTGCCCATGGGGAGATATATTCAGGTGTCATCTTCAAGGGTTCTGCCTGAAAGACTGGTGATTTCTGTGTTGAGGAGCCCATCTTTATGATGTTGGATCGAGGTGCAGTTATGACTTTTCCTTTATCTTTTTCTTTTTCCTACATCGTCGGGTTAATTCTTGGTGATCTGTGGGATCCTTCACCTTGTTCTATGGCGACCTTCTTAACTGGATTTTTCATTAACTACTGAATCCCTTCGTGCTGAAAGATCCTCAGTGCTTCTTCCATGGTTAGTTCTTCTTCTCTAAAGGAAGGTTTGGACATTCATAAATGAGGTAGCAGCTAAGGAAGACAGAATACAAATGGCTACTAGCTCAGAGAAGTTAATCGCAAGAAAATTCTAAGTGCTTGGTAACGCCCGCGAGTCTCCCAATGGTGTTATTTATAGGCGCAGCAGACCCTCTCCCGCACCCTTCAATGGCTAGATAAGCAATTAATGTGGTGTCCATTGGCGAATTTGAGTTGATCCTTCGGTCTTTTCTTTCGTCAACGTGCTCAGAATGGCTATCTTCTCTTTAAATGCTGAAGCAGTTGCTGCAACAGTCATCTAATGGCTATTTTTTTGAAAAGACATGCAACGGCTATTTTTGTCTGAGTGCTACACCGAACTGCGTGGTAAGCCATCTGTAACCCTGCACGGCTACTTCGCAGTGCCAAAATTTTTGAACTGCGCGGCTTTCACTATACATATATATAGTTTTATTCTTTTTTTTTCCTTTCCGCGCAGCTTCAACAGTGCTGCACAGTGCATAGATCATTCTTCTTATCATACCTTCTTCCTTTTATCATACATGTACAGACTCCTTTACATTTCTAGTGTCCACTTTCAACTGTACTTGACACTTAGAACTTCCTTCCTTTGTTCGTTATTCAGGGTTCTGCGAAGTAGTGCTATCATGGTATAGCTTTAGCCTGCTTCCATTTATCAAATTTGGCAACGTATCGCCATCTAAATTGGCTAACTAGACTGCACTAGTGTTATTAACATGTATCACAGTATATGGGCCAAGCCAATGCATCTTAAATTTACCAAGGAATTTCATTAATTTTCTATCATACAGGAGGACTAGATCACCTACCTGAAAACACTTGTTTTTTATATGGTGATCATGCCATGCTTTCTTGTGGTCCTTCTGATCTTGCTGGTGGAAGCCTGCGATGAAGCGATCTTCCTCCAAGCTCAGTAAATGTAGTAATGTTTCTTCTAGAGCTTTGCAATCTACCATCCCTGTGAATGCAGTGACTCTCAAACTAGGGACAATATATTCCATAGGCATTATAGCCTCCTGCCCATAAACCAACCGAAAGGGTGTTTGTCCTATCAATTTCTTGCATGTGGTCCGATATGCCCATAGCACAGATGAGACACGTAGGTCCCAATCATCTCTATTTACATTGCACACCTTAGTGAGTGCGTTCTCCAATATTTTAGTGAAAGCCTCTACAGTACCATTCGCCTGTTGATGATATGGAGTACTGCACTAATGACGAATGTGGAATTCCTCTATAAGCACCTCAATCGTCTTGTTCAAAAAGTGAGTACCTTGGTCACTCATCAAAATCTTCGGACAGCAAAATCTGGTGAGTATTTCTTCAAAAATAAATTGCGCAGCAGTACTAGTGCTACAGTCCTTAATTGGTTTTGCTTCCGCCCATCTGGTGAGGTAATCTGTAGCAGTAATAATATACCTTGCACCCATTCTTTTTCCTAGTGGGTTGATGGGACCCACAAAGTCTATTGCCCATTTTCCAAATGGCTGCAATGTCAACTGTGGATTCAATGGCATCTCATCTCAGTAGGATGGTTTTCCTGTCCTCTGACAGACATCACAGTTCCTGCAATGTTCTTCGGCATCTTTATGGAGCGTAGGCCACCATAGCCCTATGCGCAATATCTTCTATGAAGTAGCCCTTCCTGCATAGTGACCTCCCACGATTCTTGAGTGTGCGTCAGCCAAAATAAATGGCTTCTCATGATCGAGTACACACCTGCGCAGGACTTCATCTGGCCCAAGTTTGTATAACTGTACTGGAATTATAGTGAAGTCCATGGCATGCACCACTTACTGTTTTTTCTGTTGGACAAAGAATTCCTGGGGTGCCAGCCCTGTGGTTAGGAAGTCAATGATATCCTTGTAATAATCATCGGCAACCTGTATACTAAATAATAGCGCATTAGGTAGACTTCCTTCAATATTCGTCGGCTCCTCTCCTGACTTGATCCTTGAGAGATGATCAGGTCCCAAGTTCAGTCTACCTAGCTTGACAATAATTTCAAAGTCATATTCCTGGAACAACAATAGCCATCGGCATATGCGTCCCCCTAACACTGGCTTGTTGACCAAATATTTCAATGCAGAATGGTCAATAAACATAAGGAAGTGTGATCCCATCAAGTATTGTCTAAATTTCTGTAGGGCATATACCATCGCAAGGCCTTCCCTCTTAGTAGTAGTATAGTTCTTATCTGCTGTTGAAAGCTTTCTGCTAGAAAATGCAATAGGGTGGTCAATACCTCCCTCTCCTGGCTGAGCTAACACGATCCCTAGGGAAATACATGATGCATCAACATGGACATGGAATGGATTTGTCCAGTCTGGAAAGACTAGGATAGGCACAGTGACCATCTTTTCTTTTAATGTGTCAAAACCCTGTTCGCATTCTGCGTTCCAAATGAACGGTGCGTCTTTTTTCAGCAGCTTTTCCATTGCTGTGGTTATTTGTGCATAACCTTTTATAAATTTCCTGTAATATCTAGTATGGCCTAATGTAGATCGCAACATCTTGACTGAATTTGGTGTTGGTAAGTTTGCAATAACTGCAATCTTTGTAGGGTCTACCATCAATCCTTGCTTACAGATAATGTGGCCAAGTAAAATTCCATAGGGCACACAGAAAATACACTTTTTCAAATTCATGGATATTTGATGCTGTCGACACTTCTCAAGCATCATGTGGAGATTCGCGCAATGATTTTTCAATAGACCAAATACAGTCCAATCATCAAAATACACTTCTAAAAACTTGTGCATAAAACCTTTAAATGCTGCGACTACGACTCTAGAGAATATGGCAGTTGCATTCTTCATCCCAAAAGGCATGACAATGTACTAGAATGACCCCCATTATGTAGCAAATGTCATCTTATGCCTATCCATAGGATCAATCCTGATCTGATGATAGCCATAGAAACCATCAGTGAAGGAATATGCCTCATTTCCTCCAACGTTATCAAGCACTTCATTTGTGAATGGAGTAGGAAATGGGTCGTGCATGGAAGCATCATTCAGCTTTCTGAGATCCACACAAATCCTGATCTCGCCTTTCGCTTTCTTGTCCCGAACAACCATGGGGCTAATCCATTTGGATTCCTCGACTGGTTCAATGATTCCTACTTCTAGCATGTTATCGAGTTATGCACAGACTTTTTCCTTGTAGCGCAGATTCAATCTGTATGGCCTCTGCTTGACAGGCTTAGCACCTGGCTTTAAAAGTATTTTCATGACCCCTAGGTCTCCCAAAATTCCTTCATCTCTGTAAATTTTGTTGGAAACAGTTCCTGATACCCATGTAAGGTATTTGTGATCTCTACAATAGTGTGATTGTCCCAATAATCTCCTATTGATGCGAAATTCGTCTCTTTGTCTGTACCAATGTTCACTTTTTGTGTTGTTGCTGGTCCAGTCATATCTGGGATTTCCAACGGAGGTCCTTCTACCTCACGCGTGCCTTCTGACTCTGGAATATCTATTTTGCGCAGGTCCTCCTCATCATCTTCATTTGTATCATTGGTATCTTTAGCTAAGTTGTAACACTTAATCAAGTGCTCTTCATGTTCCTTCCATTCTAACTGTAGGTGCACAGGAACGCACTCTGTCCCAAAAAACTCCTGCAATGTTATGTTTTGATGAGGACAGTCATCCTGGAATATGCGCTTCTTGATTAGCTGTAATGCTTCATGGATTAATGGATTCTCATCTTCAAAACTGAAGTCCTTTCGGAAGTTCGCAGTGATCAGCTCTCAATCAATGAGTTCACTGCGCAACTCCGGGTCTAGGTACCATTTCTCTGGGATACCAGCATCCAATGTATGTACAAATAAATGTACCCATTCTGTAAGTGGTCTTTCCACCCATGCCTATGAACAGATTTCAATGTGCTGACTAGGGTCTATCTGTCCATTATTCTTTTTAAAGGGTAAAGTAGCCTTTTCGGCGAACTGGATCTGCATCTTAGTTCTGCATTGATCCCAAGTGGTCAATGTTTTCTTATGTGCATTCCACCATCTGGTAGGTGTATCGTGCAATGCTATATCTAAAGCTAGCAGCCTATGCTCATCTGGTATAGCTACAGTATATTCCCTTATGAAACTGTAAACATTAGTAGAACCCTCATATGTGGGAATAGGACTCACCTCTTTTCCGATCCAGCGCAGTGATTTCGTAACCTTCACACATCTTCTTGCTGATACTTCATGCATGCGGCTTTGCTAATTCTCCAGTCCTATATCCGAGTCAGAGATACAACAAGTGTCGCATCGCCAGCTGAGCATACCATCTGTAGTAGGATTAATGTAGTCTTCCTTGTTCGTAGTCAACTGGTATAGTCGGTCTAAATCTTGAGCTTGGGATTCCTCTTGAATTGGCTCACTATATCTATCACCATCTTTAGGATCCAATGGTGCGATGACCCTAAGATGCTTCCCTTCAAATATCTTCTTCTTTGTCTTCAATTTTATGATAGCCAAGTTATCCATAGACCAATCAATTCCCAATATTGCTGGAAAAGGTTGACTATCATCCACAATTTCAATAACCTCAAAATCTACATGACTATGTACTCCATCAATGTCAACTACTACATTAGCTAAGCGACCAAAAGGTATGACCTTCTCCTGATTAGCCATTCGTAACTAGATAGGTGACCAGAGCAACTTTGGTCGACCCATCTGCTGCCATGTCTGCTTAGTCAAGACATTCACTTCTGATCCCAGATCAAGGATGACTTCATCCATTTCAAAATCTCCTATCTGCGCAGTAAGCCTCATCTCTTGGCCTATTATTTTGTGCTTCCTTATATGATGTACAACGCTATCTAGAGTCTCTTTTGTAATTTGAGGTTCATACTGGCTGATGAGCTTCTGGAGCTCTACTATGGCTTTTTCACTTTTTAGTAACTTCATGCAGCTTCGCAAGAATTGCACAACAGAAGTACGGACATCTGTTGCAGTACTTGTTTTGTCATACGGAGCCAGCATGTCTTCAACATGCGGTGTTTCACTGCATAGCGGGATCCTTGATGACTTATCTACTGGTTCTCTAAAGGTATCCCGTGCATCAATGAAGATCTCCTTGTTCTTTCATAAGTTAAGAGGGGGTGCTTTTCCTGGAGCTTTCCTTATCCATACAGTTTCAAGGGGATCCTTCTTCGTATGTGCCTCTCCTGATGTTGAAGCTTCTGCTCCTCTATCGCGGCCTATCTCAGCACCACTGCGCATGACCACATTAATGCTCGGATCCACTGGTCTATTTTCTACCGCGATCCACTGGACATTTGGATTCGGAGCCTTTGTTCTTCTTCTCTTCTGCATTTCCACCTCTAATATTAGGCAATCTTCAATGACATGCTCAAACGATTTACAATAATTGCACGTAGTGCATGGGTTAACACAATCTCTAAACACGTGCTCAGGTTGGCCACAATATAACAAATGACTTGGCCACGGCCTCTTCCCTGTGCCGGACCAGCATTTCTTCCTCTGTCACGGTATCCACCACCATGACCTCTGTATCCTCCTTGGTCATATTGTGCATTTTCTTGTTTTGGCTAGGTATCTTCTTGTATGCGATACAAGCTAGCGCCTTGCATTGAATCCATATCCCTTTTTCTTTCATTCATTAATTCATATGCGCGGTAGTTGGATTCATCATGTCCAACTGATTTACAGAAATTGTAGTATAAATTCTTAGGAGTTTTCACATATTTCTGGATGAGGCAATAGTCTTAAGGTCTATGTCCTGTGGTTCTGCAAATTTCACACCATGGGGGCTGATTCTGATTTAATGGGTTAGGTGCACCACTATTAATATAGTCGCGGAATAGAGGGCAATGCTCGTGGTCATGACCTTCTCCTTTACAACTTGTACACTATACCTCCTGTCTATGTTCATATCTTTGTTCTTTACCATTTTTCATACTTTGCATTTCAAGTGTCACAATGTTTAGCTGGTTCTGGATCTGAGATATCCCATAACTAGTATTACCAATCGGTGAAGCTTCCAGCTTCATTGCAATTTCCAAGGCCTCTGCCTAGGATAGAAGCTTCTGCTGCATCAATGGTAATCTAATATGAGGTAACAACACAGCAATGAACCATTCTTTATGTTGTTCTGGTGGTATAACAAAACTTACTTGGTCTAGTAAGGTCTTAAATTTTTGATCAAATTCCCAGACCGTTTCAGTTGGTCTCTGCTTTATTTCCTTCAGCTCAGTTATACACTAAGACTCAGACTTAGGTTTCTTGAACTCCGCCACCAGTGCGACTTTAATTTCTGCAAGGGTTCTCAGTTGTACAATAGAGTATTTCATAAACCAATGTAGCGCTCTATCCCTGAAAGTGGTGATGAGCTATGCTTGCTTCACGGCATCGTCCTAGATTTGTCTTACACTCCATACGGCTTCACAAAGGAACCAATGTTGATCAAGGTCTTATAGGCTAGTTCCTCTGAATATTGGCAGTTTCATATCAGTGTTTGCCATTGTGCTACTAGGTGGTGGGGCACCGGGATTAGTGTGTGGCTGCTGTAAACGGATCTACGCAGTAAATACAAATGGGACTATCGGGAGAGATGGACTAGGTTGAGCCTTTTGCAGGGTGGGCTGCGTAGCGGGTGGGTTCTGCGATAAGGGTGGCACGGTTTGTGCAGCCGGTGGATTCTTAGGGGTAAATGGTTGTGTAACTTGGCTATCAAGATCACAGGGGATCTCAGTATCTATATGAAGTTTAGGGCCTTCCCGATTCTTATTAATTTTATATCTCTTACCACTTCTAAGAGTATGTGTCTCTTCGTCAGAATCAATATATGTACTATTTATCATGACAAACTTCAAGCATATTACTGCATTCTTAGAACACCTTTCTCAGCTAACAGCATCTTAATGTATAGACTGAGATTGTTCAGAAACTTACCTTGGAATCCTCCAAAAAAATGTGCTTCTGCTTGGCTGTAGGATTTGAGTGTGTCTACAACAAATTCTATTACAAATCCTTCTAGCATATGATCGACCCAATAATCAACTGTGCATGACAACAGGATGTCTAATGCTTTAAGCTGCGCTGTGAGCTCGGGAGTCCACTCTGTAGGAACTCCTCCTTGCAAACAGTTTTTCTTCTTTGCAAGTCACGAGATCCACGCATGCAACTTGTTTGGAAACAATGCCCAAAATATCTCGTGAATGTCATCCAACATATATCTATCTGACCACTGTGTGTTGCTTAGACGCGGATGTCTATTTTCTTGTCTATTAAAATCGCTTATGGTCTTATCCCACCATGCTTGGATTTCTGTCTTTCGAGATGCCAATAGTTAGATCCTTCGGGAAACTAATATTCTTCTTCATACATCATGATTGCAACTCATCATGGATTCTAGCGCGGCAACGGAACCATTTGTTGGCTTAAACTGACCCAGAGGTTTCCAATTAGACCTAGGTTATTTTCGGTTCTCCCTTTGACCAACAAAAGCCCTTCGCACCGGCCCTTTTGGTAACAACTTGCAAGCAGGTTGAGGTCTCACCCAAGGTGTATCTTATGGGGTACGGCGGAATCAGGTTTCCACAGTAAATGATGAGTTGTTTATATGAACAAGCTACGCAGCGCAGGACAAAAGGAGTGCACTGCGAGGCAAAGTGATGCGGTACGCGGCAGGATCTACACTGTGAACAATACTGCGTGGTGGAGGCAACACTGCGTGTTGATGTATATGTAACTTCAGAATGTATTTCATATATGTATGTTGTGTGTACTCCTATAGAGATGGTATTATTCCTCTATACGGAAGTGTCATCATTTATATTGTAAATGTCGTAACTTATACTTGATGGGTTATTAGACCACCTTGTTCGGGTTGGCCCTGTATAAGTCATGTGGGTCAAAGGGTTATTAGACCACCCTATTGGGGGTCGGCCATGTGGGTCGAAGGGTTATTAGACCACCCTATTAGGGTTCGACCCAGTCAGCATTATGTTATGTGGTTAAGTTCAAGCCTACATGATTTATGTAAAAGGCAAGTCAAGTCAAGTATAAATAGAGTGCGGGAGGCACTCTATTTACTCACTCACTTCTCACTCATGAACTCAAGGAGGAGTGGCGCACTTATGGAGGAGGAGGATCTACTGCTAGGATATGTCTATCTCTTATGGTTGGGTTGTATCAATGCTCTATCTATCTCTAAGGAAGTTATTGGGGTTTTTCACCTTTATGGTTTTCCCCAAGTAAATCTTTATGTCTCTTGTGTGCTTGCATTATTGTCTCCATGATTGATATGTTGTAGATATGTTGTACATGTTGTTCTCTCAGTTACGATCCTAGATCAGATTGAATTAAATTCTGAAAATTTAACATGGTATCAGAGCTAGCCTGAAAGAAGGCATGATATAGCATGTATGACACTTGTTGCACTTACGATGCTAGGGCTTGATATAGAAAAAACCAGTCATCATAGAAATTTCTCTATAAATCCATTTTGGTGAAGTGTTCGGATCTGAACAATTTACAGGTCGAATATTAAATCCCCATGTACCTTGTGTCCAAAGGACAACCTCTAATTCATTGTACTTTGTGATTTATGATCTGTACAATATAGGGTTTCTGCCTCTTCCAGATCTGAGTAAAAATCAGGTGACCTTGGGAAAAAGGTCATAACATGGGCTAGGAAGCTCCAAATGAAATTTCATAAAATGTTACAGATATTACACAGACTGTACTATCTTAGGAAAATTTTGTAGAGGCTGAAGTTGAACCAGTGACACGTGGCACGCCGTACAAGTTCGCTCTCCTGTATTATCCCATAAACATGTCACGTTGCGACACTTGGCATAACTATCTCTCAGTGAGTCCAATTGAGGTAAGACCTATCAATATGGAAAGAAAACAGGTCAGGCTATCACAAGAAAATTTTTTAGAGGCTGAAGTTGAAACAGTGACACCTGGCATGCCGTACAAGTTCGCTCTCTTGTATTATCCCATAAACAGGTCATGTTGCGACACTTGGCATAACTCTCTCTCAGAGAATCCACTTGAGGTCATACCTGTCAGTATGGAAAGATAACAGGTCGGGCTATCTCAGGAAACGTTTTTAGACCCTTTGGATTGAAAAGTTTAGAGTTACACCAGAAACAATCAGGTACATATTTCTGTCAGAACAGAATTATTTTTGAGTACCTTCATTCATGGCTTCCAGAATTTAGGGCTTCGGAGAAAGTTGGAATTTTTGTAATTCGAGACCATGGCTGGATGATAATCATAAAAATATAAATTTAGAGACCAAGATCAGAATTTTTGGTTGGGCAGAAGATCGGGCTTGATCAGACCCTAGTTTGGGACTTTGATTAGAAAAGTGGAAAATTATGGCTTCTGTAAAAATGGGAATTTTTGAAATCTGTGACCATGGCTGGAAGCTCCTCAGAAAAATAGAATCTTAGAGCTTTGGATCAAACCTTTTGATTGGGCAGAAGAGTGGGCTTCATCAAACTCCAGTTCAGGGTCATGTCCAGTGAATCCAGAAGTTTCAAAGGCAAAATTGAGGAGTGAAACTTTGCAGTTTTCAAATTCTGAATATACCAGCTTGATCAGCTCTTCAAGGCACATATTTCTATCCTTTCGGAAGTTTGAAAGTCAAAGTTTCAATTTTTGGGGTTTCTCTGACAAACCCATATCCATCTCCAGCTCCAGTTCTTGCAAATCAAGTGGATTGGGTTAATCCTAGAAGAAGATGGATTGGTCACCTGCATAAGTAAAGAAGTTCCTGTTTCAGAGGGAGATGAGGCTAAGGCCTTACATAAGAATATTACAAGTGATCTCGACAGGTATGACTCATCGAGATATGTTTCGATACTTGTTCATGATTAATTTTATGGTATGTTTATCTTCATGTTATTATGGTTAGTACAATCTTGATTTTAGATTTGTCGTATCACCTTAACAAATTTATGAATGCATGATAGAAGATATTCATTGATTAGGGTGTTGACACTTATGATTGTACTAATGCATTATGGTGTTGTATGAGGTTTATGTTGTCTACTAACATGAAAGGTACACCAAGAAAGACAAATCATGTTCTGGTTCAAGAATATATGATCATGATGACATGAGGACAAAGATTCATCCATTGTCATGGATCTCATAGAAGATCCATTTACGAGGTATGTATAACTTGGTTTTATAATGGTTAACCTATGAGATATACAGGTTACTAGCACAAGTTATTGAAGAAGAACAAGAAGACATTATGCGGGTATGTTAGACATAACTAGCTAGCATGCTAATCCAGGTATGTTTTTCCTATGTCAAGATAGAATCCTACCTTGTGTTAGGATCTTATACTGTTGTGTTGTTAATAATGATTATTCATAAGTCATAGGTTTGAATAGTCATGGTTGTATGCATATTGTAATTGATGATATGACTAACCAAAAGAATCATGAAGGTATAGTTTTGAGTAATCATGGATTTTATGCATATTATATCTCTTATCTTGATTGATGATTTAACTAACCAAAAGAGTCCTATGATCAAATAAGAATATGCATGAGTAAAAGAAGACTTCCCTGAAACCTTGAACACTAATGTTTATTATCTGTGTTTGAAATGATCCCGACTATACATGCTTGAGATTATTGTGATTATACTAATGAATGTTTGATTACGTATGAGACCTAGAGGATAACACAATGATGATACTAACAAGCATGCATAGGGATCGAGAATGAATATAAGTTCAAGGACAAGTAATCCAGGAAGCAAAGATCAAGAGGGAGTACACTCCAGTGGTTTCTGCAAGGATGCAGATATTTAGAGGGAGTTGACCATCTCTCTACATTCCACAACAAAAAGGTGTAGAAGAAGCTACTTCAGATTAGGACTCTAGTAGCTCCTGCAAGGAAGCGAAGACTCAGAGAGAGTCCACCCAATGAAAAAACAAAGATAAGTATTTGAATTGTCATTTCTTAAATAATACTGTTCAATAATGTATATACTGATGTTCCTAGAATTAGGTTGTGTATTATGCATAATTAGAATAGTTGCATTGATGAACATTATACTACTAATATGCATGGGTAAGTGTCCTATGGCACTATACAACATTCCATTGCTACTTATCTAGAATGAAACCTCTTTGCTGACATGTTGGGAGTTGTGCACACTCTTAACAATGTTCTGGTAGAGATTGGAAGGCATCTAGAAAGTTACGAGATATGGATAAATGTTGTATTGAAGCATTGGCTAAGACAATTGCATGACTGTATGACATATTTCTTTAGGTGTAATAATTTGTATTGAAAACTATGAGATGTTTTCTAATCATGCAATTTAACTTGCTGTGTAGGAAAGATCGTATACCATCACCTACAAAAGAAGAACTACAACATTTGTTCAACAACAAAATTATCTATTGAAGATATTGAAGTTCCCAGGATACGGGAAGAATGCCATGATCCGTCGATCATGAAGAACTTGGGGATGATGCACTATTTGTTTTTGGCATCGAATCTAAAGATTCTTTGTGATGCTTCATCTGAGCCGGTTGATGTCTCTATGCATCATCAGATGATTGGGTCCTTGATGTACCTGACGAACACGAGACCAAACATTTGCTTTGCTGTGAACACATTGAGTCAATTCCTGACATATCCGAGGAGTGTTCACCTGATTGCTGTAAAGCATGTTCTGAGGTACCTGAAGGGTACAGTGGATTATGGGCTCAAGTATGAAGCGAATCAAAAGCTTAACCTGCAGGTTTATGTTGATTCATATTGGGCTGGCAGTGCTGCAGATAGGAAGAGCACATCTAGATGCTGCTTCAATATGGGATCAGGTGTGATCTCTTGGTTTAGTAGGAAGCAGTCCTGTGTAGCACTAAGTACAGCTAAGGTAGAGTATTTTGTAGCCTGTTCAGCTAGTTGTGAGGCAGTATGGCTACGGAAGCTACTGTCTGAGTTATTTGATATCCCGTTGGATGCTACTAGTATCTTCTGTGATAACCAGAGTTGTGTGAAGCTGTCTGAGAACCCATTGTTTCATGACAGGTTGAAACACATAGAGATCAAATATCACTATATCATGGATATGGTGCAGAGAGGAGCTGTGAAGCTCCTGTATGTTGCAACGGACGAGCAGATTGCAGATGTGCTAACGAAGCCACTAGGTAGAGTGAAGTTCGAGTACTTCAGAGAGAGGCTTGGCATTCTTCAGATCGAGGACACTTCAAGGAAGAAGTGATGGACACATTTGCTGAAGCCATTCTAAGCATGTTGGAAGGAGGATCCTTCACATCGCTGTGGATGTAAGCGTTGGATGATGAACATCAGAATGATGTTCTGGTTTCTGCTGGATATGATCAATTGGATCATTTTTATGTATGTATGTATGCATCATGTTGGATGTTGGATATGATCAGTTGGATCATTTATATGTATATACGCATCATGTTGGATGCTGGATCTGGTCAGTTGGATCATTTATATGTATATACGCATCATGTTGGATGCTTGGACCATGTATCTGTATATGTATCAGGTGGATACATTGTATGATCAAGTGGATCATGTATGGTGATATGTATCATGTATTTGTATTTGTATCAGGTGGATACATTGTATGATCAGGTGGATCATGTATGATGATATGTATCAGGTAGATACTTGGTATGCATTAGGTAGATGCATTATATGATTAGGATGATCATGGATGAATGAGCTTCAGTATGTTGCTCCAGATGACATGCAGTAGGATGTTGCAATGATGATGATCAGGATGATCATGGATGACGAGCTTCAGGATGTTGCTCCAAATGACATGTAGCAGGATGTTGCAGTGATGATGATCAGGATGATCATGTGTACATCAGGATGATATATCGTGAGTATCAGGTTGATATTCTATGGCCATGGATCAGGTGGTGCAGATGAGCATGTAATTCAGTGCCCTCGGAGATTTGTAGATAGTTTTTTGAGGTTTTGCCTATGGCATGTAATTCGGTGCCCTGGGATATTTGGCAAATGCTCTTTCGAGGTTTCACTCTGGGAGGACATATAATTCGGTGCCTTGGGAGATCTGTAGATAGTCTTTCGAGGTTTTGCCTATGGCATGCAATTCGGTGCCCTGGGACATTTGGTAGATGCTCTTTCGAGGTTTTTTCCTATGGCATATAATTCAGTTCCCTGGGAGATCCGATAGGTTGGGTTGTGTGCCCGTAATCAGTCCTGGGATGCTCTTGCGAGGCTTTGCCATGATCACATGTAATTCATGCCCTAGGAGATCCTATAGGTAGAGCTGAGTGCTTGTAACATCCTGGGATGCTCTTGCGAGGTTTTGTGGTGGGGTCACATGTAATAAGTCCTGGAGATCTGGACAGGATGAAAAAGGCCTCAGATGCTCTTTAGAGTTCTTGCTAGTCAAGAGACTCTTTCAAGGTTTTATGACGCACGTAATAAGTCCTGAGGATTCCACAGTATGGCCAGTGATGACGAAGACCTGTAGGTGGTGGGCCTACATCTAGTATGAAAAAGGACTGGCTCTGTAGAACTTCCTATGACAAGTAGATTCAGAGATTGATTGAGATAGCAGCAATAGTGACAATGATGATGACTTGATGACGATTATCTAGTGACGATGATCCAGAGAAGAAGACTCGTGCTAGAAGACCTGTGCTGAGAAATACCTTCCTAGTTAAGAGGGAGTTTTGATGTATATGTAACTTCGGAATGTATTTCATATATGTATGTTGTATGTACTCCTATAGAGATGGTATTATTCCTCTATATGGAAGTGTCATCATTTATATTGTAAATGTCGTAACTTATACTTGATGGGTTATTAGACCACCTTGTTGGGGTCGGCCCTGTATAAGTCATGTGGGTCAAAGGGTTATTAGACCACCCTATTAGGGGTCGGCCATGTGGGTTGAAGGGTTATTAAACCACCCTATTGGGGGTCGGCCTAGTCAGCATTATGTTATGTGGTTAAGTTCGAGCCTACATGATTTATGTAAAAGGAAAGTCAAGTCAAGTATAAATAGAGTGCGGGAGGCACTCTATTTACTCACTCACTTCTCACTCATGCACTCAAGGAGGAGTGGCGCACTTATGGAGGAGGAGGATCTGCTGCTAGGATATGTCTATCTCTTATGGTTGGGTTGTATCAATGCTCTATCTATCTCTGAGGAAGTTATTGGGGTTTTTCACCTTTATGGTTTTCCCCAAGTAAATCTTTGTGTCTCTTGTGTGCTTGCATTATTGTCTCCATGATTGATATGCTGTAGATATGTTGTACATGTTGTTCTCTCAGTTAAGATCCTAGATCAGATTGAAGTAAATTCTGAAAATTTAACACTGCGGGCCTCTCTACGGGTTTCTTACTGCTGCGAACCTTCTACTGGAACTGCGAATTTCCCACACTTATCCCCTACTTGGAATATCTCAGAAATGTTAAGGCACTGAAATGAATATCACTCATCCATTCATTCAGGCACTTACGGGTTATGTTTCTAGCATTCGTCAAGAACTTGGATTATTACAACAAGAACTAAAATGATAGACATGACTAAATGTTCTGCGTCCCTCACTGTGTTTAAGAAAGTATTAAGCTTAAATGATTGATTCACGATCTTAACATAGAATTGAAATGTTAACATTCATCTGCTTCCGTGGAACCTAGCATATCATTCCGAAACTTCTCCTAGTAAATGCATATCAAAGTTCTCATATTACAACATGCAAGGAAACATTCAAGCATTCATTCTACAGAAAATACAAATAGTCATTCATTCATAAACATCATCACATAACATAGGATTTAATGTGGTTCACTTCCCCGGATGGAAAGCTACATCCATAAGAATGGTTGGTAATATATATCTTTAAAAAGGGATGGGGCAACCATTCTTAGTCTGCGCACTCAGCTGCAGACTCTCCTTTCTCTTGGCTAGGTCTCTGCGCACACAGCTGTAGAGCATTTACAATATTCTCAGCTCAGAGAGATTTTACAATACAAAAAGGTTATCTCAAGATTACTCTAATCCCCAATAAACTAACCAACCAACCCCCATCCCATACAAAAGTGTCTTCTTAAATAGATCATGTCCAAAGGTCATGTCTGTACAATGTCGAAGACTTAAAACCCAAAACCCTAAGGGTTTCCAAAACTGTGCCAGTTTTTCAAACCGGCTTGTTGGCTCCTAGTAGCGTCTGCTTGATCATGGCGGATCTCCACATCCTCCTTTTGTCGCTATAAGCCTTCCTATCGCATGCATGCTTACAAGCTGCTTCTGCCAAACCATTCTCTATAACGGTTTTACCTTCTAAGCATGCCAAACGTCGCTTTCCTTAACAACCCACGCGTGGCCGCCTTCCTGTTTTGCCTACGTCCGCCACTTGGCAATCCAGAAATATCTTTTCCAAAAATGGCTACTACCGGTCGAGCCGGTAGCTCTACTTGATACTTGTTCAGCACACCACTTTGCTGGCTCCACGTGGCCTCCTAACTCCGCAGCACTGCTTCGGCGCAATACTGGTCTTCACATCACGGCCAAAACTTCGATGCTGCGTGCAACTCCGTAGTCTGGTCAAAAGTTGGATGCTGTGTGCAACTTCGCAGCATCCTCAATACTTAGCCAAAAATGTGTTTCTGAGCTACGCTCAGCTCAGCTTTCCCTGCTTATCTCAAAAAGGTGCTTCCAAAACTTTATCTCAACCTGGGCCCAACAGTAGGGAATGGGTCATGCATAGAGGCATCATTAAGTTTTCTGCGATCGACACAAATCCTGATCTCGCCCTTTGTCTTCTTGTCCTAGACAACCATAGGACTAATCCATTCAGATTCCTCGACGGGTTCAATGATTCCTGCCTCTAACGTTTTGTCCAACTCTGCACGGACTCTCTCTTTATACCATGGATTCAGTCTATATGGTTGCGGCTTCATAGGCTTAGCGCCTGGCTTCAAAGGGATTTTCATGACTCCTAAGTCACCCAATATTCCTTTCATCTCTGTAAACTTGATCGGAAATAGATCCTAATATTCGTGCAAAGTATCTGCAATCTCCGCGAGAGTCTGATCATCCCAATAGTCTCCGATAGATGCAAACTTCGGCTCTTCACTCGTGCCAATGTTCACCTTCTGTGTCTTGACCAGTCCACTCATGTCTGGGATTTCTAATGGAGGTCCTTCTATATCATGCGCACCTTCTGACTCTGGTATATTGATATTGTGTAGGTCATCTTCATCTTATTCTCTTCCATGCTCATCATCTTCAGCTAGATTATAACACTCTATCGAATGTTCTTCATGTTCTTTCCATTCTAAGTGTATGTTCGTAGGACTGTAATGTGTGCCGAAAATTTCTTCCCATGACATATATTTGCAAGGAAAATCTCCTTAGAATACACGTTCCTTGATTATCTATAGTGCCTCATGTATCAAAGGGTTCTCATCCTCAAAGCTGAGATCTCTCTGGAAGTTCGCAGTTAATGTATCCCAATCTATGGTTTCCCTGCGTAACTCTAGGTCTAGATACCATTTCTTTGGAATATCCTCTTCCAAAGTATGCACAAACAAGTGCACCCAATCTTCAAGTGGCCTTTCTTCTCATGTCCACGAACAAACTTCCAAATGCTGACTAGGATATGTCTGCCCATTGAACTTCTCAAAGGGTAAGGTAACCCTTTCTGTGAACCGAATCTGCATCTTTGTTCTGCATTGATCCCAAGTGATCAATATCTGTTTGTGCAAAGCCCACCATCTGGCGGATATGCCACACAATGCCATATCCAATGCTAGCAACTTGTGCTCTTCTGGAACTACTGCAGTATAGTCTTGAATAAAAATATGAACATTAGCAGAACCATCAAATGTAGGGATCGGGCTTACCTCCTTTCCAATCCAGCGTAGTGATTTCATGACCTGTGCACACCTTCTAGCTGACACTTCGTGCATGCGATTCTGCAAGTTTTCCAGTCCAATGTCCTAGTCAGAAATGTAGGAGCTATCGCATCTCCAGCTTAGTGCACCGTCTGCAGTAGGATTAATGTAATCCTCCTAGTTCGTAGTCATCTGGTACAGCCGGTCCAAGTCCTGGGCCTTCGATTCCTCCTGAATCGGCTCGCTATATATGTACCCATCTGTGTAGCTAAGGTTTTCACCCTAGCTTGTGCAAATGAGCACCTACTAAGGAGAAGGGACTCCTTAGTAGCAATTGAGAAAAACATTAAATGAATGACAATACAGTAAAATGGTAATTATTCTAAACATGTGCATAAAACAGAAAAGACAAGATAATAAAAAGGGTTTTTTGTATTGATTATACCTCCAATGTGAAGGTTGGTGGAGCTCTTGTAGAAGTCCAGGAGGGTTTCTTCAAAGCTTCCAGCTTTGGTCCTTCTCTTTCTCCAAAGGGTTGGAAATGGGCCAAAGGGGCACTCAAGGGTGAAAGTAGCTCAAGGGTGAGCTAGGTTTTCAAGAGTGATTTTGGCAGAGTAAGGGTGTATTTGACTGTGGATATGAAATAAGGGACCTCCATCACCTATTTATAGGTTTTTAGTGGTGAAGTGCTAGCCCATGGTTCTAGGAACCATATGGTTTAGGTCAGCTGTATAGAGTTTTTTCCTCCTTTTTCCCTCTTTTTCCTCTTTTTTTTATATGTTTTATTCCCTTTTTAGAGGGTTTTTGCTATTTTGGAGGAATTTTGGATTATTTTGGGGGGAAAAGGGGTTTTTTGGCCTTTTGGAGGCTCTTTAATGGGATTTTAAGGTATTGGAGGCAAATATGGTGGGAAATATGGACAAATGAGTCATGTAATGGGGTAGATGAGGTAGTGAGCACTTTTTGGGTGTTAACAGATTGCCCCCTGATGTGTGAGGGAAGGAGCTCATCGTATGGCCAATAGACATCATAAGTTTGGTATGGTTTTCCTGGGGTGTGGAGAAGAGAAGAAACAAACTAGAGCCTGGAACAACGGTCCCGAACAAACTGCAAAAACTGAAAGTACATGACCTCAATAATGAATGAGAAATAATCTGAACATATGGACAAGGCGGGCATTCCCATGCTCGTATCAAGATATAGAACAATAATAACAATGGGGTCCAAAAGATGGGGACCTAAAATATACATGGCCTCAAATAAGGAATGAGGAATAATCTCAATATATGGATAAGGCGGGCATACCCATGCTTGTATCAAGATACATAAAAAATAGTTGTGAGGCCCGAAAAGGGGGACCTCTAGGATACATAGAGAACCACTGTGTACATCATAAGGGTCCAGAGGGGACACAAATCTGGGACATACTGCTGGGCTGACCATGTCTGAGCTGAAGAACTGATACACTGGAATAACAACAGTGTTGCTGAGTGTGGTACTAGAGGAACGGATGAGCTGCTGAAGCATAGTGACAGGGAGTCATATCCTCAATGGTACACTGAACTAGAACTGAACTGGGTACTCAAGGAAGCATATAACTGGATGGCTTCTGAATACAATCGCCAACGCAACTCAGACATCCACGAGAACATATAACTGGGCGTTCCGAAGTGAATCACCAATATGCTAGAGTTGGGGGAAATCTGGGGTCTTCGACTAATACCTAAAGGGATATAAACCCTGCATGATTCTCAATGATGCGATCAAGGTGTTGGAGTCGAGCATGTGAGAAACAACCACTCGAAGAGGCAATGGTGATTCCTCTCAAAATGGTCCATAGGCACTCACCACAGATGGTGATGGGTCCAAAGTGCAGGGACCTCTGGGTCTATCCTCTGGAATAAAGGGGTTGTCATCGACAGAGGGAGACCTGCAACTATCAAGGAAATGATGTTTCCTTGACAGGAGCACGAGGTGGAGAACCGAAGTGTGAGAGTACTGATGCTAGGACTGACATACTGTGGGGGATAACTGGGCAAGTAGAGTGGGTGGACTCAAACTTCCTTTGTTCAGAGTATGATGGCGGGGATGATCGGGCAACATATGCAACTGACTGGTGGGAAAGGGATCATAGCTGTACTGGATCAAGGATAGTGACGGGGATGAGGGATACTCAAACTAGTGTAAAGTGGCAGGAGATTGCAGACTACTCTGAACAAAGGCGACCTGATTGGGGGTGATGCCGAGATGATTGATCATAGTGCCAAGAGGCACGGGGGGACTTCTTCATGGGTTAAGGAACTAGAAGAAGTGTGTGTAAAATGGTACTGTCATGTGGATTTATAGGATCCCAGGACAGTTCATGCTCGTGATTGCTTTCAATTTTAAGGAGTCTGAAAGTGATAAGAAGACTCTGAAATAATGGAATGGGCTTGTCGTGTGGATTTGTACGAGCCCAGGATAGTTCATGCTTGTGGTTGCTTTCAAGTTTAGAGAGTCTGAAAGCGATAAGAAAACTCCAAGGGGTTTCTTTTTCGTGTGTTAGTCTCCAAGGCACGAAGAAGCATAAAAGGATGCAATGAAGAACTCTTCTAGCCGGTGTGACTAGAGTATTCCTTTTTCATAAGTAGTCTACCAGGTCTGGAAAAAGGTTAAACTTATACCAGATAGGCACCCTTTCAGGTACTTTAACAAGCATGAAAGGAAGCAAGATTGCTCGGCGATCTTTTCATTGTTTTAGGAGTCATAAAAGAGCTTAACAGAAACTCCCTAAGTGCCTTTTTTGTAAAGGACTTGTCCGGCCTGAAAAAGGGATAAAATTATACTGAACAAAAGGAATGGCCAGGCAAGGAGGAAGTGCTCAATCAAGGAACATTTATGATGACCAAGAATGAGGGTAAGGGGGAACACTGGTGGGCCTCCTTGCAGGATAATGAATGGTGGAAAAATAACGAAATAATTGTAGTATGACAGGAGTGAATGGCTCATGTAAAAATGTGGAACAATCCGATGGCGATCGATGTGGCACGCAAACCGAGGTAGAAAGGTGTCGGGACACAATGTTGAAACTATACCAAGTGAGAGCGAGAAATGATCTCAAGCATCATCACGAGCTCGGAAAAATGAATCCGGTGATATAAAAAGTATCAAAAATGGATAATGGCCGATGTGGCATGCAAACTGAGGTGACAGGGGGCGTTTTGGAAAAATACCCAAAAGATATGGGGGTGAGAGCGAGAAATGATCTCAAGCATCATCACGGGCTCGAAAAAATGAATCCGATGATAAGAAATATATCAAAAATGGAGAGCAGCCGAAGTGGCATGCAAACCGAGGTGACTAGCGGTGTCTAAAAATGCTAAAAAAATGATGTGGAAAAAATAAGAGAACAAGGTGACCATCATAGCGGTCTCGTCGTGTTGATTCCAGTGGTGGAAACGGTTCGAAAAATGGACTCCTTATGGGTTCAGAATGGCCAAAACAAGAAAAAGTCAATGAACTATAAATAATGCGTGGGTCCAACATGACAAGTGCCATTTTGACTTGTTGACTTTGACTAGTGATCAGAGTGGACCAGAGCTGAGTTGGTGTTTCTGGACGATCCGACTGGCAGTTTTCAGATCCGGGAGTTACAGGTATTTCGACAAACTCATACCTGCATTTTCATTGGGTTTGGGGGGAGGGTGGTGGGTCCCAGGGGATTTTTTGTACGGTCCATGTGGGTGGACCGCAAGTTTGTGGGGTGGAAACGCAGTCGGGGAGCACAGGTTCCAGGGTGGATCATGCGGCTGGGGACCGCGAGGTTCAGGTCAGAATATGTAGTCGGGTAATGCACTTTCCGAGGCTGGACACGCAGTTTAGGACCGTGAGTTCGTCTCCTACAGGCGCAACTTTGGACCGTGACTGTAGCCCTGACAACCACAGTCGAAAACCACGGCAAGGGGCCCTAAAGCCGTGATTGGGATTGCACTTTTAGGGTTTCCCGGGGGGAGGGCGGGGGGAAGCTTACTTCTTTGACATGAGTCTGATGAGTTTGCCTTATGTGATTGACAGGATGTCGTTGGTGCTTTGGCGAGAGCAGGATGTCTCGGATGAGATAGTGGATGTCATCCGGAGGGATCGACATGTGTAGTCGACGTTGGGGTTGTGTGGACTGCTGAAGTTAGAACAGGTGCCTATGATGCATTTAGCAGCATTGCTGCTGAACCAATTAGTGAGCTTTTGGGAGCCATACATTCAAGCATTTAGGGTGCAGGGAGAGAGGGTGGATCTCACCCTCGTAGATGTATACTTCTTGACGGGGTTGCCCTCTCTAGGTAGGGTGGTAGATATGCAGCCACGAGTATCCACAGATGTGGATATGGAGGATATGTTGGAGCGATACTATGTTCTAGAGGCTAGCGTGCAGAGGAATGCACTCCGGGTGGTGGACCTGTAGGAGCCATCAATATAGGCTATCGCGGCATGCGTGGTTCAAGTTTTGGGGTCCCAATCACCTGAGAAGGTGTCTGAGGGCTAGATGTAGCTGGTGGAGCGGGTGTTGGATGGTGTTTATTATGCTTGGGGCTAGATGTTCCTCACTTGTGTTCAGCGGCAGCTAACATCGGTGAAGGAATCTAGCAAGGGATTCTGTTATGGATCCTTTCTGTGTGCCTTCTTCATGGAGCAGATACCTACACTGCGGCCACGGGTGCCGGTCAGGGCAGGAGGACTGAGGGAGCTGCGCATTGTGTGGTGGGGAGAGATGATGGGCCGCCGGGGTGGCAGTGAGGTTGGGATATACTTCACCCAGGAGCTGTACCTTCAGTGGTTGCAGATGCCGCTAACACTGGATGATTATCCATACAGGGATATGGACTACACCGGGGATCCAGAGGCACCACGGCTGCCAGGACAAGCATGGGGGCCAGATGGTACGTATGCTTTTGCTTGCATGTTATGGATGTCAAGTCTTATGTATGATAGTTTTTTGATATACTATTGTTGACTAATGTGTGATCTACAGATGTTGGCCCGAGACCACCACCAGGACATGTAACGGGCAGGGGGCATGTGGCGGTACCAGCCCTGCTAGGCCGAGGGGAGGTGCGTCGACGGGACACGGAGGGGACTCTGGAGTCTGTACAGATTCTTCTAGATCGGTTGTTGGTTGGAGTGACTGATGATGGGTGGCGGGACGTGGATCCGGAGGTGATTCAGGACTGTCTGAGGGCACCACGGGAGTTCCGGTCGATCACGATCCGGGTGTCTATCTTGGCGGATAGGGGTCGGGCACATGAGATCGCAGGGGATGAGGAGATGTCGGAGGAGGAGCAAGGGGAGGACTCGGAGGCAGCTGATGCAGGCAGTGACATAGGGTATGACTCTCATTAGGGAGTGTAGGGGACTCCCCCCGATTTTGTAGCTACGACATGTATTCTATGAGGCGTATGGATGTATAGATATTTTTTGTATAACTGAGTACGGGGGGTACTTAGGACATGTGTAGCATATTGACATTTATTTTTTTATATATATATATGCACATGGATGTAGCTTTTTGCGATGATGATTTAGTGTACCCACGTGGATGCGCTTATGGTTTGTTATATGTTTATACTGCACATGGATGCAAGTAGTGTAGGATGATGGGCACATGGATGCCCCTGTATAGTAATGTGGTTTTATTTTTATTGCACATGGATGCAAATGGTTATATGGTGATAGGCATGTGGATGCCCCTTGCAATCTTTTTGGGTTTTTTTTATATATGTTTGATGAGATGTTATGGGATGATGATGCATGATGGAGGTTTTACATGGTGTGATTGATGTGGCAATCTAGGATGTTGTTAGCCATTTGATCTGCGATACTATTTTGAGCTCTTGGGACATGGGTGAATGTTATGGATTCAAATTGTCGGCTGAGTTGTTTTGTGCGCAGGAATTTTCTAAAGAGGCGGGGATCACACACCTGGTAGCAGTTGTTGAGCTGGGAGACAAGTAGCTAGGAGTCAAGGAACACATGAAGGTGATATATGCCCATCTGGAGGGCAACAGTCAAGAGACCGGTCACAGCATCATACTCCACCTGGTTATTGGTAGTAGCGCCGATACATATTCCGTCAAGGTGAATCAATTCATGTGAAGGGGAATATAAGAGCCATGCTACAGAAGCCAGGTTGGGAGACCAGCGGCTTGCTCCATTGGCGAAGCCAATGTAATGAGCTGAAAGATGGTCCATCTGTGGTCATGCAAAAATGATGAATGTAAGATTGTGGTAAAAAAGGTGAAAAACAAAAAAGAGAGCAAACTGTACAATACGGACCAATGGGGCCACGGGTTATTTAGGGATAAAAGCATTTAAGATACAACCCATTACGGGGGTTGCACAAAGGGTGACCTTCTGAGTTAGTTAAAATGTATGCCCCATTGCCAAGACAGGTCTGCACGATGTAAGGGCCTTGCCACATGGATTCAAACTTGCCTTTACTAGTTTTGTCATGGGCTTGGTCATAGGCAAGGACGAGGTCCCCTTCATGGAAAGTTCGAGGGTGTACATGTTTGTCGTAGCCAGCTTTGGAGTGGTTCTTAGCGGCTTCAATGGTCTGGAGAGTGGCATGACGGTCTTCATCGGCTTGTTCAAGTGATAGCAGACGTTGCTCGAGGGGGGAGGTGTCTGGGAGAAGCTCGACGGTGATGTGTAAGGCAAGGATCTGACACTCGATGGGGAGGATAGACTCTACACCGTGAACTAAATGAAACGGGGTAAAACTGGTGGCGGTTTTGGTGGATGTACGGTAAGCCCACAAGGCAGGGAATAACATGTGGTGCCAATTGGACTTATGCCGGTCAACAGTGCGTTGGAGGATGGTTTTTAAAATTTTGTTAATAGCCTCTACTTGGCCGTTCCCTTGGGGGTAGTAAGCAGAGGAATACTGATGTTCGAACTTCAGTAGGGTGGATAACTCGCGCCATAGGGAATCTTCGAAGTGTGAACCATGGTCTGAGACCAACTGTATGGGGACCCCGAATCGAGTGATAACGTGGTTAAAAAAGAAATGGGCAGCGGTGTCAGCTGTACAATTGAAGGTGGGCATGGCTTCCGCCCATTTGGTGAAGTAATCAACGGCGACAATGATGTACTTATGGCTATTGGTAGATGGGGGTTTACATTCCATGAAGTCAATGGCCCACTTACAAAAGGGACCAACGGTGACGACTGGGTGTAACGGAGCAGGTGGTGTCTGGGCCTTAGGGGAAAAAGGTTGGCAATTATGGCAATGTTTGACCACTGTGATGTAGTCAGTAAAGAGTGTGGGCCAGAAGTAACCGATGCAGACGACCTTTTGCGCGGTGGCCATTCCAAAGAAATGTCCGCTGTGGGCACCGCTATGATAGTCATTGAGGACGTGTTCGGCTTCCTTGTGTGTAAGGCAATGACAGAGGATTGTGTCAACCCCCCGTCGGTAAAGGACATCGCCTAAGAGGAGATATCGAGAGGCCTGGTGACGGATACGACGGTGTCCATCACGACTGATGTTGGGTCTGAACTTCTGCGTGCGAAGGTATAACAAAATATCATCGTACCATGGGTCATTAGTCGAGATGATGAACAAGTCATTGTCGGGTAACTCATCGAAGATTTGTGGGGATGGAAAAAGGGAGGGGAGATCGATGATGAGCTGGGCAAGTGCGAGGGCTTTAGTGCTCTTAGGGGTTCTGAGAGTGAGGTCATATTCCTGGAGGATAATGACCCATTTAGCAATGCGACCTTGCAGGAGCTGCCGGTTTAAGAGATAAACCATGGGGTTGGAGTCGGCGACAACTGTGGCATGACTGAGCAAAATGTAGTGTCGCAATTTTTGGATGGAGAATACCACAGCAAGGGCTAGTCTTTCCTCATATGGGTAACGCAGGGGTGGTCCAGGAAAGGTCTGGATGACGTAATAAATGACATGCTCCTGGTGAGAGGCATCTTCCTGAACAAGGACTCCGGACACGGCATAATCAGATGCCGAGATGTAAAGGATGAAGTCCTGAGAGAAATCCAGAGGGGAGATCAAAGGGGCTTGTGTGAGAGCTTTCTTGAGGGATTCAAATGCAGCTTCTGCCTGCTCATCCCAAACAAAGGGTCTGTGGGTACGAAGCACACATAAGAAACCATGAATGGCGGTGGCATAATCAGGAATGAAGTGACAGAGGAAATTAGATCGCCCCTGTAGACTCTGGAGCTGCCGAAGCGTGCGAGGAGAGGGAAGGTCTAAGATGGCTTGGACTTTCAGGGGATCAATAGCAATTCCTTTCTGGGAAACAATGAAACCCAACAACCGGCCTACCGGAACGTAAAAGACACACTTGTGTGGGTTCAAGTGGATTTGATATTTGCGACAACACAGGAAAACTTGTCGGAGGTTGTTAAGGTGGTTTGATCGTTTCCGGGAACGAGATGTAAGGTCATCATGATAGACTAGCATGATATGGACCAAGTCGTGAAAACAATAAGTCATGGCCCGCTGGAAGGTAGCACCAACATTTTTGAGGCCAAAAGGCATGACGCGATAAGCAAAGGTGCCCCATGGGGTGGTAAAGGCAGTCTTGTACTGATCCTCCTTACAGATCTGAATCTAGTTGTATCCAAAAAAATCGTCCATGAAAGATAGGACTTCATGTCCCGCACACGCATCGATGCATTGGTCAATAAATAGCGTGGGGAAGTTGTCTTTGGGACAAGCTCGGTTTAAATCACGAAAGTCAGTACATACTCTAATGGTGCCTTGTTTTTTGTTAACAAGGATGGGGTTTGAAACCCAGGTGGTATATGCGATAGGATAAATGAATCCTGCTTTGCGAAGTTTCTCAACCTCTGCTTTAACAGCGGGGAGCTTTGAGGGATGAATGGGGCACTATTTCTGGCAAACGGGGGTACATCTGGCCATGTCTCAATGTGGTGCTCTATAATAATGGGGTCGAGACCAGGCATTTTGGTATAGGACCAAGCAAAGACATCACGGAACTCTTGGAAAAGTTTTTTGTACTCTCCAATCTCATACTCACTGCAGGTGGCTCCTAAGGTAATGATTTCAAGAGCACTAGGTGGGTCAGAGATGTCTATGTGGATGACGGGTGAGATATTGGCCATGTTACCTTCCTCAAAAGCATCAGGAGCAGGAATAGGATCCTTAAACCAGTCGACTTTGGTGGGAAGGAAATCTTTGGACTCAACCACAAATTGGGTGGCTGTGGTGGAGGAATCTTCTGGGAGGAAATAGGAACGATGGTGCATTTCATCCCAGGGATAATCCGGGGCAGTGAGAGCCTCTAGAATCTCCTCATCATTGCGGAAAATTTGATTTGTCAAATCGGTTGACAAGGGAGTGGTAGTCGAAGAGATCGTATAAATGGTGTTAATCTCTCTGGATGAGGGTGATACGGGGGGGTGGATCTCCTCAATTGTGAGGGGTGCCATCTCAAGGTTCAAATTATTCATCTCATAGAGAGCTGCTCTATAATCTAGGAGATCAGGACAATGATGTGAGTAATGGCCGTAAATACTGCATATTGCACAAGGGTGTTTGGTATGCAGTGATTTATCACGAGGCTTAGGGGTTGGATCGAGTTCGACAACCAGGATGTTGGGGTCGTCGTCAAGCATTTGCATGTGTTCATGTAATGCAGGTAATTGTGGACATTGATGAGTTGGATGGCCTAACTCATCACACAATGACCATTTAGGAGGAGCACAAAACACGGGGGGGGTTTAACTGCCTTAGGAGGGGGTACAACAGTGTATGGTTGTGGGCCTCTACCCCCAGTGTGCTTGATAAGAGGGGGGGGAGTCATAGATGATGAAGGGGTAGTGACACCAGGAGGTGGTTGACTAGTAGTGGCAATGGGTTGCACCGGTTGTAGGACGACATTTGGTGTCGGTGGGGGAACGGGAGGTGAAATATACCACACGATTAATCCCAAGGTTAACCTAGGGAGGCTAAGAGTAGCCATAACCGAGGCACTTACTACGCCCGAGGGAGGGAATAGGAAGGAGATTGTGTGGATGGGTGTAACACCAATGTGACTAGGTACCAATGGTGGTTTGGGTAACAATGGTGGTTAATTGTTGGGTGTTTGTGTATTGTGGGAAAGGGTACATAGGTCAGATACTTCGGTCGCGGGTGATGGGGGTGGAATGGATTGGAATGTTGAAGTTATCGGAGTATCTGAGTAAACTCTGGGTCCCATGAAGGAAACAAAGGAGGTAGTTGCACCACAAACAGGTTGTTCAACCATGGGGAGAACATTTTCGGGTGCAGCGGGGGCACTGGGATCGTAATAGGTGAGTTGGTCGACCTTGACCACGTGTCCATCATGGGGGAACATCATGGTACGAAAAACAGATGAGGCAACCGCCCGCATGGCATACATGTAGTTGCGGCCAAGTAAGAGGTTATAATCAAGTTGGGCATTGATGACCTCTATGTCAATGAGCACGATTTTTCCAGCCAACTGGACGGGGACATTAGCTAAGAGACCTTGAGGTTGAGCCGAACGGCCGTCATAGGCTCGCAACACAGTGGTGGACTGTTGGAGAGTAGGGGATCCCAACTTCTGCCAAACGAACATGGACATAACGCATGTAGAGGCACCTTCATCGATGATGCACCGATGGATGACAAGATTCCAAATGGAAACAGAAACTTGGAACGCTAAAGTGGAAGGCAGGCATGGTTCGGACTGGTCCAAATCAAAGGACATCAATTGTGAATCATTTGGGTCAATAGAACCAATGGTGGAGAGAAAAGTCTTGTGCTGTGAAGGACAGTTTTTTAAGACTTCTAATGCAGACATGGCTACGGGAGACTGGGCTAAGTCATCTACAATGTTGTAATTTGACGTAGCACGAGAATTGGGGTTATTGTTGATATGATGAAGTGGGAAATGAGGTGCTTTAGAGGTTCCATCTAGTGGAGCCGGAGGTATACGTAACATATTATCAGTGGGATGAGCGTTAGTGTTTTTATCGGCGGGAGGGGCTTCAAGGGTGGAGCCATATTAGTTCTGACGAGTTTGGAGGTTGACATCGGTGGATGACATCATTAACAAGTGATGGGTACCTGAGTCTAACATGGGTTGATCAAGAGCAGCATAAGTGATCTGTTGTTGTGGTGGCGCATTGCCTTGAGGGGGATCCAACGGCTGAGTGTTCACTACGCCTTGGGTTGGTAAGGGGTTGTGCATCACCAAAGGTTGCTGCTGAGGGGGTGGGGTGTTGGGTGGAGCCTAAGGAGCCGCATGCCCTTGGCGATGGGCATCATCAGTCCAGAGTTGTCGAGCTCGCTCCAAATGTGGGAAAGCATGTGTATAGTGGCCATAGACCCCGCAAATAGAACAAGGATGGTTTGTTCGCAAATTAGGATTTTTTGCCTACTTGGGCAGCCGATCAGGGTTCTGGTTGGCAGGGGCCGCGTTATTATTGTTTGGGGGATTGGGAGGTTGACCGCCTTCGTTTGGAGGGGGTTGTTCCCATGGTTACGTCCTTTGCCATGGTTTTGCTGGCCCTGTTGGCGTTGGTTATTTTGGTTTTGCTGCGGATTCTGTTGGGCGTATACTTGCCCTTGGGCAACAGGTGGGTTCTGGGGTTGTGTAGGTGTGGGAGAAGGCTGTGGTGGATAATAAGTAGGGGGAGGTTGCGCAGGTGCTGAACCTTGTGGGGGTTGTTGATACGTCTGCGGAACGGGTTGGGGGTTAGCCACAGGGGCTTCCTATGGTGGGTAATAAGCATGTTGGGCTTGAGAGGACACATGAGCTGATGTAGCCTGTGGGTGGTAATATCGTTGAGGTGTGACTGGGGGGTGTAAGCGGGGGACGCATGACCAAAGCACTGAGGTGGACATGAGGGTCCGTGGGAATGGTGGTGATGTGTCATGGGAGCATACGAATTGGTTGCTCCAGATTGAGATGTAGCCCATGAAAGGTCGAGGCCATGGTTAGGACGTGCTATGGAAAAGGGTTGGGGATGCGAGGAAATATTGCCAATGATGTCGTCTGCAGCATGGGATGCCCCTGGCGCATCGTATTGGGGGGAATCGCCATGAGGGGCATCAGGTATGATGGTGTATAGATAACCTGACTGGGCGTAAATGAGGTCAAATTGCTGGGATTTGAGGATGGCCTCTTCTTCGGACTGGGGTCGTTCGGATGCCACATCCTTGGCAATGATAGGAAGGAGGGATTTTAGAAACCAATCTAAGAAGATACAGTCATCTAACTTGATTTTGCAGAGGCCGCGGCGTCGACGCCACTCATGAATGTGGTCAGTGATATGGGTAGTCGTGTTCTGTCTGCAAGAAAGTAGGATCTCAACTCCCATGTCATAGCAGACAGGTAACTGAAAGAACTGCAGGAAAGTTGAGGCAAGGGAAGTAAAGGTGGCATGGGTCCCATGGGGCTACTCGATGTACCACTTAGCTGCATCGCCAGTGAGGGTGCGCTGTAATAGACAGAGGTGGACAGAGTCGTCCACTATGGAGTTGGAGGAACACCATAGATGGAAGGACATAATATGGTTCTGGGGGTCCTCACCTTCCTTGCCCTCAAACTTAGGGATGTCAGAGGGAAGCTTGGTGGGCATGTGAGGCCACGCAGGGTCATGTCTGATGGGATCGTTAGTCAGTCTAGCTAGGTTAGGAAGGTTGAGGCTAGCCATGAATGGAAAACTAGTAGAAGGATGTGACATACTAGTGGGTTGGACCATGTTGGGGCCAATGCCCCCAAGTGTAGGGGCAGGGTTTGGGATGGTGCCCCCAAGTGAAGGGACGAAAGTGATATGGGACGGTCCTGCACCGCCAAGGGTAGTGTGAGTCACTGATGGAGTGGGAATAGGTATGCCAGCTACTGGAATGGGTGCAGTGATTAGAATGGTAGATGTGGGCCCCATCGAGGGCATACCCAAGGCAGGTGTGGTAACTGGTGTGGTGGTGGATGCTCCACCAATGGTCCCTACAAACAAAGGGGTGGAAGTCACGCCAGCCATGGGGCTGGTTGGTACAGTGTAAATGGGGTTCTCAAACTCTGCCTCAAAATCAGAGGTAAAATAAGGGGCGTCTAGCTCAGGTGATGGAGTTCTATGCCATTGGCGAGTGGAGTCAAGTGACAAGGCTCGAGATCTATGATGAGTGGTATCAAGTGATGAAGATCTATGTCTATGATGGGTGGTGTCAAGTGAACCGTGTTGTGGGGGCTCACCCCGGAGGCACCGAGAATGTCTTACGGACTCAATGGTGATAGATGGTGTCAAGTATCTAGGGTTGTGTTGAGTGAAAAATAGATCAAAAACCCTAATGAAACGGAGTGTGCAGAAGGAGAGCTAAAAAAATATGGCACTCAAGCCAACAACCAACTCAAAACACTTACTGTAATAGTTATGCTACAATAAGTGGAGTATCAACAGAAATGGTCAGAATACCAACAAGCAGTAGGTTTCCTAAAAAATAAAAATAGTGGACTCGCTAGACCAAAAGGAGGTAAGGGAGCATGCAAACACCTAGCTAAATAGTATTCTGACTCAACTAGACATATCCTCTGCAAGGTGATGAAAGTCAGACAATATGCATAGTAGAGCCAAGTGGCTGAAGATATCCCCCTACTGGGAGGGACACCGGGTAGTCAATACTAGAAGAAAGGCAACTAAGATACCTCGTTCATGACACGTCTAGAAAAGGTGAATCTGCCGTTTGGTTCTATCGTCACAGTATCCCCATATGGGTGATACCCCGAGAACTGTGAAAGGTAGCCTTCAGTTACTGAATGGATTGCAGTATTCCACTCAGGCCTCCGGAACCAGTCTGGCGACTTCAACCCACCTAGGGGAGAGGCCCTTTGATAAACTGGTTGTGACCGTGCAAAACCATACTAGGTGATTTTGGTTCCCTAATGGAAAACAGCTATGTCTCAAGTGTAAGCAACCGAGGGGTGTTATTTGGATGCCTATCCCCCCGATCCTACCTAACTACAAAAATTCTTATGTGTTCCCAAATTGGGGTTAGAATGTTGGTTTTGTTAAGTAGTATTTTAGGGCTCACTTGAATTAGGTGACAGAGTGTGTGCGTGTGAGATGATGAACCCAAGTAAAAGTGCCATGGGGTGGGCAACTTTCTAACTAAAAATAACAATACAAAAATTAAACTTTAAAAATATTCTGTAAATGGAACAGAAATAATATTGCAGAAAAGGTTGTAGGGAAGGATGGCTGCAAGTAGGACATATGGTTGTGCAAGTGCAGAAAGTATTGCAGCAAAGTGCTGGGTTCAAAACAGGGAACAAAGTGAAGAAAATGGACCGCGGGTCTGTGGCAAATCTGGGTGGTCGGACCGCGGGAAACAGCTCAACAGTCGCGGACAGGTTGCGGGATTTTGGCCGAAAGACGTAGTCGAACCACGGGAAACACATCGAAAGTCACAGGCGGGTTGCAGGAAAATGGCTAAAAGCCACAAGTGAGATGCGGGAAAATGGCCGAAAGATTTCGGTGGGTTGCAAAAAAATGGCTGAAAGCCGCAGTTGGGACACGGGAAAAAGGCCGACAAACGCAGGCGGGTTGTAGGAAAATGGCTGAAAGCCACAAGCGAGATGCGGGAAAATGGCCGAAAGACGCCGGCAGGTTGCAGAAAAATGGCTGAAAGCCGCAAGCGGGATGCGGGAAAATGGCCGAAAGATGCTGGTGGGTTGAAGAAAAATGGCTGAAAGCCACAAGCGGGTCGCGGGAAAAGGGTTAATAGCCGCAGTCGGATTGCAACAGACAAGCTAATAGCCGTGGTCGGATCGTAGGTAACAAACTTGAATCCACCGGTAGGTCACCGGAAACAGTCTGAGAGCCACAGTCAGATCGCAGGTAAATGCATGAAAGATGCTGTCGGAACGCAACTGCGGTGGGCAGAAGATGCGGTTTACGGCAGCTGAAAGGGACAGCCGAAATGAAAAAACAGAAAAATATTGCAGAAAATTAAAAACATTTAAAACTTTAAAAATAGAACCAGAAATTCAAAGGAACACAAGGGGAGTTGCCAAAACTATAGCTAAGGTTTTCACCCTAGCTTGTGCAAATGAGCACCTACTAAGGAGAAGGGACTCCTTAGTAGCAGTTGAGAAAAACATTAAATGAAAGACAATACAGTAAAATGGTAATTATTCTAAACATGTGCATAAAACAGAAAAGACAAGATAATAAAAAGGATTTTTTGTATTGATTATACCTCCAATGTGAAGGTTGGTGGAGCTCTTGCAGTAGTCCAGGAGGGTTGCTTCCAAGCTTCCAGCTTTGCTCCTTCTCTTTCTCCAAAGGGTTGGAAATGGGCCAAAGGGGCACTCAAGGGTGAAAGTAGTTCAAGGGTGAGCTACGGTTTCAAGAGTGATTTTGGCAGAGTAAGGGTGTATTTGACTGTGGATATGAAATAAGGGACCTCCATCACCTATTTATAGGTTTTTAGTGGTGGAGTGCTGGTCCATGGTTTTGGGAACCATATGGTTTAGGTCAGCTATATAGGGTTTTTTCCTCCTTTTTCCCTCTTTTTCCTCTTTTTTTTATATTTTTTATTCCCTTTTTAGAGGTTTTTTGCTATTTTGGAGGAATTTTGGATTATTTTTGGGGAAAAAGGGGGTTTTTTTGGCCTTTTGGAGGCTTTTTTAATGGTTTTGTGGCCTTTTGGAGGCTCTTTAATGGGATTTTAAGGTATTGGAGGCAAATATGGTGGGAAATATGGACAAATGAGTCAAGTAATGGGGTAGATGAGGTAGTGAGCACTTTTTGGGTGTTAACAATCTGCAGGATCTAATGGTGCGATAACCCACAGATGCTTGCCTTCGAATATCATCTTCTTTGTTTTCAAATTTATAATGGCCAAATTGTCAATAGCCCAGTCAATTCCTAATAGCGTAGGAAAGGGCTGGCTATTGTCAACAATCTCGATGACTTCAAAGTCCGCATGGCTTTGTACTCCGTCAATATTAACGACAACATTCACTAAGAGGCCAAATGGTATAACTTTCTCTTAGTTGGCCATTCTCAGCTGGATAGGTGACCACGACAGCTTTGGTCGACCCATCTGCTGCCATGTCTGCTTGGTCAAGACATTTAATTCTAATCCTAGATCAAGGATAACTTCGTCCATCTCAAAGTCTCCTATCTACGCAGTGAGCCTCATCTCTCAGCCCGACCTCTTATGTTTCTTTATATGATGTAGTGCGCCATCAGAAGTTTCTGCTTCTGTCTGTGGTTCGTATAGATTTATGAGCTTCTCTAGCTCTGCTATCGCATTTTCATTTTTCAACAACTTCATGCAGCTTCTTAGGAACTGTGCAACAGAGGTGCTAACATCCGTTGTGTGTCTTGTCTTGTCATACGCAACAAGTGTGTCTTCAACACATGGTACTTCACTGTGCAGCGGGATCCTCAGTGATTTAGGTGCTGGTTCTCTGACAGTATCCCGCGCATCAACAAAAGCTTCTTTGTTTTTCTTCAGATCTAGAGCAGGTGTCTTTCCTAGAGATTTTCTTGCCCATATTGTTTCAAGAGGGCCCTGCTTCGCATGAGCCTCTCCTGACGTGGAAGCCTCTGCTCCCCTATCACGACCTGTCTCCATGCCACTGCGTGTGACTACTTTAATGCTAGGATCCACAAGTCTGTTCTCTACTACGATCCACTGGATGTTCGGGGCTAGCGTGTCTGTCCTTCTTCTTTTGTGCATCTCTACCTCTAGCACTAGGCAATCTTCTATAACATGCTCAAATGATTTACAATAATTACAGGTGGTGCAGGGGTTTACACAATCTCTGGATACGTGACCTGGTTGGCCACAGATATAGCAGATGACCTTGTCGTGGCCTCTTCCTTGTGCCGGGCCGGTATTTCTTCCCCTACCACGGTATTCACCACCACGGCCTCTGTAGATAGATTGATCATAACGCGTGTTTTCTTTCTTTGGCTGGTTATCTTCTTGCACTCTGTACAAGCCAGCACCTCTCATTGAATCCATGTCGTGCTTTCTTTCATTCATTAGTTCATAGGCGCGGCAATTGGTTTCATCATGTCCAACTGATTTACAGAAATTACAATATAGATTCTTAGGCGTCTTCACATATTTTTGTATTAGGTAACAATCTTCAGGTCTATGACTAGTAGTTCTACAAATCTCACACCAGGGTGCTTGGTTCTGATTGATGGGGTTAGGCACACCACTGTCGAGATAGTCACGGTATAGGGGACAATGTTCGCAGTCATGCCCTTCTCCTTTGCAACTCGTGCACCAAATCTCGTGACGAGGTTCATATCGTTGTTCTTTTCCATTCTTCATGCTCTGCAGCTCCAGTGTCAAGGTGGTAAGCTGGTTTTGAATCTGCATCATACCAGAACTAGATTCACCGATTGACAAAGCCTCTAACTTCATCGCGATCTCTAAGGCCTCTGCCCGCAACGTAACCTTCTGCTGCATCAATGGTAATCTAATGTGGGGTAACAATGTAGCAATGAACCATTCCTTGTGCTGATCCGAAGCTATAACAAAGCTTACTTGGTCTAATAGGGTCTTGAACTTCTGATCAAACTCCCAAACCAATTCATTTGGTCTCTGCTTGATTTCCTTCAACTCATTTATACACTGAGATTCAGACTTTGGTTTCTTGAACTCTGCTATTAGCGTAGCTTTAATCTCTGCCAGGGTTTTGGGCTGCGTGGTAGAATACTTCATGAACCAATCCAGCACTCTATCTCTGAATGTGGTAATAAGCTAGGCTTTCTTCTCATCATCATCCTAGATCTATCTGACACTCAGAACAACTTCACAAAGGAACCAGTGCTGATCAGGATCTTCTAGACCCATCCCTTTGAATATAGGCGGCTTCATATCTGTATGGGCCATGGCTCTAGGGGGAGGTGTAGCACTTGAAGGGGCACCTTGAGGTGTGCCCTGAGGGGTGCTAAGGTGTCGTAAATGACTCTGCACAGTGAAAACAAATGGGCGTATAGGGGTAGATGTACTAGGTTGTGTATTCGGCGGGGTTGGATTTGGAAGTGGGGGATTCTGAGGGGTAAATGGGGGTGCGACTTCATTTTCAATGTCAGAAGGAATCTCAGTATCTACGTGGAGTCCAAAGCCTCTAGGATTCTTATTGAAATTGTATCTTTTCCCACTTCTTAAGTTGTGAGTATCTTCATCTAAATTGCTATAAATGCTATTTACCATGACAACTTGAAAAGATTACTGCATTCTTAAAATGCCTTTCTCAGCTAACAACATCTTAATGTATAGACTGAGATTGTTCAAGAATTTACCTTGGAAACCTCCGAAAAAGTGTGCCTCTGCTTGGCTGTAGGATTTGAGTGTATCCATAGCAAACTCTGTGACAAAGTCTTCTAGCATATGATCGACCCAAAAGTCCACTACGCGCGTCAATACGCTATCTATTGCTTTGAGATATGATATGTCATGTCCCAAATTTGGAATTGGGTCACAATGGCCTAATCACATTAGCCATATTCATTAGAGTTTGTAAAATTGATGTTAAGGGTCAAATAATTGCCAAGGAGGAAAATTACTAGTTTCCTAGGTTTGGGGTGGAAGCTTTGGGATTTGGAATAATGGAGATAATAAATGATGTTTGAACATTAGAATGGAATAAATATTTAATAAAGGACCTAAATAAATATATACAAGTGAAAATCAAAGTGGCATTTGATCATGAAGACACATGGAGGAAGTGGGACCCACATATGGCTAGATTTCCCCACTACATTTGGCCTCATTCTCTCACCAATTCGAATTCAAGGTGAATGGTAACATACTTGGGGGAGTCCAAAAGGTATTATTCATGGCATGACTCATCCAAGGTCGAAATATAGAGGAAGAGTAACTCCCATGGAAGAGGAAGAGGCAACTTGGAGCTAGTGAGACACTTGGGCTAGATTCTCTAGCTCTATGACAACAATGATGAAGATGCTATGACACCTATGACACAAATCAGACCTGAAGGCTGACATATGACATATATGACATGTTAGGGCTAAAAATAGACTCCAAGAGGGCGCTCAAGGGTGTTAGGGCAGCTAAGATGCTTCCACATGTGATTTGGTGGAAGTGGGAGACTAGGAATTGTTGTACAAGTGGCGTTCTTTGGAATCTCTTCCCAACTTGAGTTGGCATGATTCTCTTGGAAGGAATTCGACCCATGGAGGCCATTAGAAATTTATAAATGTCAATAACAAAGAATGAAAGGAGATTTTTATCATTTGTAGAATTTGCAATTGCATTTGTGAAGAGGGAGAGCTAGTGGATGACTAGTTTCTTGCCTTAGCCAATTTCGAGGGTGAAAGATTCCCATCCAAGTTGGTAATTGGAAAGGCCATTCAGAACTTTCATTTGGAGCTTTAATGGAGTCTTTATTTGCAGGTGTAAGCTACAGGGCAGCTCATGGTTTCTTCTATTGCAGCTCACTCCTTCAACCATTTCCAGTTTTGATGGCATATTCTTGATCCTTGAGGGAGGGCGTTTTTGGTGAGCTATTGTACTCTTTGGGGAAGCTTTTAATGCCCCATTTATTTTTTAATATGAATTAAATACTCTTTTCTTCATATCTAAAAAGTTTCAGGTCGAAATTCCAAGTAGAAATGTATAAATCTCATTTTTAATGGAAGAACAATGCCATTTCCCCACTACCTTGTTGTGAGCCAATGTATTGATGATGATTTCGAATGAATGGATGATTATCTGATATATTTGTGATCAATATACTTCCATGGATGTATTCTACAAGTTTCATGTATTTTACTTGAGCATTTGAAGCATTTTTACTCAGTTTAGTTGTATTGGGAGGTGAAATAGTGCCATTTCCCCAAGGGTCGAATTGGGGATTTTTGCAGTTGAATGGGAGAGGGTGAGAACAGTTGTAATAATCCATTAATGGTGCATATGAGACTTTAATAAAATAATTAACACATTACATACCTCTGTTCATAAATTTGAGTGGGTTTGGAGGCATTTGGGAAGCCATTTTCAGTGCTTACCCCAGGGGGATTTGAACCCCAAATTACTAGTAAAATTGCATAATTGGTTCAGAATCTTAAGAGAGTTTGCAGAGGTCTTTTGGTGGACATATGTCATCCATAAAAATCATATTCAATTTATAATATCATTCATACACCTTCCTTGAAGATTTGAAGGCATTTGGAGTCAATTTGAGACCTAGAGACCAATACTAGTCAAAGGAAAATCACTAGTAAAGTTACCTACATTGATCAGAATTGAAAGAGGATTTGCAGAAGTATTTTAAAGGTCCAAAGGCATCCCTGAAACACATATTTATGTTCTAATACCATTCATATACCTTCTCATAATATTTGGGATCATTTGGGGCAAAATTGGGACCTAGAGATCAAAACTAGTCAAAGGTCTAACTAGGAAAAAAAGTGAAAAATTGCCATTTTAATAAAATTCCTAACAAGGGACATTACATGATATGAGCTCAGGATTCCACTCTGTAGGAACACCTCCTTGAAAACAGGTTTTATTTTCTGCAAGCCACTAGATCCACGCGTGCAGCTCGTTTAGAAATGTAGCCCAGAAAATCTCGTGAATGTCATCCAATAGATATCTATCCGACCACTGTGTGTCACTTAGACGTGTATGTCTGTTCTCTTGTCTTTTAAAGTCTCTTATGGTCTTATCCCACCAAGCCTATATTTCTGTCTTCTCAGGATGCCAGTTCAATGCACTTTCCGGGAACTCTGACTCTTCGTCGCTCATCACGACTCGAACTCATCACAGATTCTAGCATGGCAACGGAACCATTTGTTGGTGTAACGTCCCAATCTCCTATCATACCATCATGATAGAGAGGATCATGATACTAAACCGGGCAACTAGTCCCATGAAATTTTAACTAAGCATTCACATAATATAAAAGACATATGGGATGTATAATTATAAGTAAAACACAGCGGAAATAATATCAATAACACATCCATCATATATTCAAGATATTCAGCAGATAATAATTGCAAAGTTAACACAAGAGAATACTTATCTTAACAAAGTAGTCCCAAGCAACCAGCTGTGCATCTGCAACCTTCCACCTAACCATAGGCTAGTTGTGCTTATCAACCTCTTGATGCAACTACCACCCCCGAGCTGGGCATGATCTCTACAAGGAATCAGGGAACAACAGACTCACACATAGCTAAGCATACACCAAGATGAGCCAAGCCAATCTACAATTGGGCTTATCAGGATGCTAGGAAATGGAAAGGAAGAATGGCTAAGCTAGTGAGCTCAACCACAGAGCTATGGGCACCCCTCCCAGATCTATTCAGCTTGGCACTCACAATGCCTACATACCCAACACAAGGAAGTATTCTTTTCACTGCCACACAGTACCTCAAGCCATACCTTCCTTTCTAGTGCTCTCAGGGTGTGCATAGAAAAGTAGCCAAAGCCCTCTTGATCTTCTTGAGAGGTTACTCCCTTCACTAGGTTTATCAAGCCAATTCTGTCCACTACCACTCCAAGTTTTTTGCTCACAGGTTCAAATCAAAACCGGGATGCACATAACAGTAGAGCCACTCTTATTGGGCATGATAAAACTCTTTTACAATGAGATGCCCAAAGATGGGGTTTTCATTAGCTTCAGAAAAACGTGGGAGACCCAAAAACGAAATTGGAGATGGGGAACAACCCTGGGAAGCCAAATCCATTTTCAGAAAAAACGTCCATGGACATTCTGGGGCAAAAATGGCCTCCATAATAGACCCAAATCGTGGCCCTTCTCTCCTAGCTGCTGTACAATGCAAAAATAAGCTCCCAGGCATTGAAAAATGCAGAAAATGGATGAAAACATGTAGGGAAAGACCCAGCTAGCTCAAACTGCGTGAGAGATAAAAGACTATCTGTTCAGAGTGGCTTTGGGCACCATTTCGTGGGTGTTTTCTTTCCCAAGAAGCAAAAATATGAATTCCCAGGTTGATGGCTTTCCCATGCATGAAACTGGCTGCCATACCTCTTCATTCCCAAGGCATTAACTGCCTCAACCAACTCTTGGAATAATTAAATGATTGGGCCCATAACCCAAAATGGGTAGTTGAGGGTTTATGGGTTTTCTTATTGACACATGGATTACACCATTGGCTCAAGGGTTTGAATAATTTCCCTCCCTATTCCTTGTAGAATCATGCCCCCATCTCTTTGTTGCATAGCATAGCTAGTTGTGGGTATTTTTCATTAAAATTCGTATTTACATGATGTCTTATTTACATTGTGCCTATCTAGCACAATAACCATAGGCATTTATTTTTAATTGCCGATACATAAAACGCTAAATCAATGGTGGGGCCTTGGCCTTGAGCTCCTCAGCATGATTAAATTACAATATTTACATCATTTACGATTTAATACAAAGGGGGTCAAAATGGGGACATTACATTCCCCTCCACTTACATTAGCACTGTCCTCGGTGCTCATCAAAATTGAACAAAAATGGATATGTCACCCTCATGGAATCCTCCAGCTCCCATGTAGCCTCATCGGGACCGTAGTGCTTCCATTGCACCTTTACCTGTCCGATGGCTTGGTTCTGGAGCAATGTTACCTTCTTGTCTAGGATGCACAACGGATCGGTTTGGAATTCTCCCTCGGGTTCCACCTGGATCACATCCCAATTAATCGCATGGTTAGGATTATGTACATATTTCTTAAGCAAAGAGACATGAAAAACATTATGAGCTTTAGTGCTAGCAGGTAATGCAAGTCTATATGCAACTGGCCCTATTCTTTCAAGCACTTCAAATGGCCCACAATATCTAGGTGATAGCTTGGTACAACTCCCAAGTTTCAAGGAACTCTTCCTTGATTTCACTCTAAGATACACATGATCCCCAACACTGAATTCCCTATGGATCCTATGCTTATCCGCATAGCTTTTCTGTCTATCCTGGGCTACTTTTAAATTCTGTCTAATCTTGGCAACTTCTTGCTCCATTTCCTTAAGCAATTTTGGCCCAAGTACAATTCTGTTCACTGGATTGTCCCAAGTCACTGGTGTCCTACACCTTCTGCTGTACGAAGCCTCATAAGGACTCATTCCTAACGATGCTTGTTGCCCATTGTTATATGAAAATTCCAACAAGTGTAGATAACCCTCCGACTTGGATGGTTTGTCCATTACATACATGCGGAGCATGTCTTCAAGCACCCGATTTACTCTTTCGGTTTGCCCATCTATTTGAGGATGGTATGCGGTACTAAATCTCAGCTGTGTACCCAAATCTACAAAGAGACCTTTCCAAAAATTGGAAGTGAACTTGGTATCCCTGTCAGAAATTATTACCTTAGGCAACCCATGTAATCTGAAAATTTCCTTCGTGAAAATATTTGCAATGGCATCGGCTTTATGTGTGGACTTAACCGGTATAAAACGTGCTACCTTTGTTAACTTGTCCCCCACAACCATGATGGAATCATGTTGTCTCACAGTCATTGGCAATCCTGTAATAAAGTCCATGGATATTATTTCCCATTCCATTCTGGAATTGGCACTGGGAGCAATAAACCTGCTGGATGTTGGTGTTCACTCTTCACCTGCTGACATTCCATGCACTTAGAAATGTATTCAGCGACATCCTTCTTCATGCCTGGCCAGAAATAATATTTTCTTGCTGTAGCAATTGTTTTCTGATATCCTGGGTGACCAGAGTATGGAGCTTTATGGATTTCATTCATAACAATCCTCCTCAAATCTACCACATTTGGAATATAGATTCTATTCTTATAAGTAAGAAGTCCACCTCCTTCCAAATGATAGCCTTCATACTTCTTTCCAAGATCTTGCTGCTGCAATTTGTCCTTTATCTGCACGTACCCTTCATGTACCTTCCTCCATAACAATCTGCTACATACATTTATGGATTTCATCCATAACAATCTGCTGCCTCAAATCTGGTTGGCAAGTACTAAGCACTGCCACATACATTTCATGTACTTTCCTACTGAGTGCATTAGCCACCTTGTTTTCTTTCCCTTTTATGTGTTTGATTTCAAAATCAAATTCACACAAAAATTCCAACCATCTAGCTTGCCTAGCATTTAAAGTTGGCTGATCAAACAAGTATTTCAGACCACAATGGTCTGTCCTTAACTCAAATTTTCTTCCCATTAAGTAATGCCTCCACGTCTTTAAGGCATGTACTATGGCTGCAATTTCTATATCATGAGTAGCATAGTTCTTCTCATGCTCCTTCAACTTTCTTGACTCATAGCATATCACGTGGTTGTCTTGCATAAGAACTCCTCCAAGTCCTTGATTGCATGCATCGGTACACACCACAAAGTCTTTTTCAGGGTCTGCGATTTTCAAAATTGGTGCACTTGTAAGAAGATTCTTCAACCGTTGAAAACTTTCCTCACATCTTGGTGACCATTCAAACTTTATCCCCTTCTTTTGGAAAGAAGTGATCGGGTTTGCAAACTTGGAGAATCCTTCGATAAACCTCCTGTAGTAACCAGCAACGCCCATAAAAGATCTCACATCAGTCACATTCCTTGGAGTTGGCCAATTCATAATGACTTCAATCTTCTCAGGGTCTATAGATATTCCTTTGTCGGAGATGATGTGACCCAAATAATGAATTCTATCTTTATAAAAGTCACATTTGCTCAAATTTGCATACAACTTATGCTCCCTTAGTAATTGCATTGTCATTCTCAAATGTTCTTCATGCTCTTCTTCATTCTTAGAATACATGAGAATGTCGTCTAGGAATACAAGAACAAACTTGTCCAAATACTTGCTAAAAACATTATTCATGAGACACATGAATGTAGCTGGTGCATTTGTGAGACCGATTGGTACCACTACAAACTCATAGTTTCCATACCTTGTTCTAAAGGTTGTCTTATGAATATCTTCTTCTTTGATTCTTACCTGATGGTAACCAGACCTCAAGTCAATTTTTGAAAATACCTTTGCTCCTCTCATTTGGTCAAAAAGGTCATCAATTCGGGGCAATGGGTATTTGTTCTTCACAGTGAATTTGTTCAACTGCCTGTAGTCAATACATAACCTGAGTGTTCCATCTTTCTTTTTCACAAATAGAACAGGTGCTCCCCACGGGGACACACTTGGCCTAATATATTTCTTTTCCAACAACTCTTGTAATTGCATTTTTAATTCTAGCAATTCCGGTGGTACTCATCCTGTAGGGTGTCTTAGACACTGGTGCAGCTCCTGGCACAAGTTCAATTGTAAAATCAATGTCTCTCATTGGATGGAGTCCTGGAATCTTATCAGGAAAAACATCCCTGAATTCTTGCAATACATGATAGTCCTCCAATTTAAGAGTTTCATGCTCTGCTGCCTCTAAAATGTGAGCTGCATACAATTGACATCCCTTCCTACAGAACCTCTTCAGCTGCATGGCTGAAACCTTTCTAACAGAAGTCGCCTTTGGAATTCCTTTTACAACCCTCGAGTTTCCTTTTTCGTCCATGCATTTAAATGTCTTATTGTAGCAGTCAAGTTTAACCCTGTGTGCTTCTAACCAATCCATTCCAATGAGAATATCATAGGAACCAAGTGGCAAATATTCATATTTGCGTAAGTGAATAGCCCATCCATCTCTAATGGACATTTCTCTACTATTTCGCTAACTTTTCTTTTGGTTCCAGTGGCTAGTTGAACTAACCAGATTTACTATGCTTTAATTTCTTGAAAGCACAAACCTCAACAATTCTAGGAGTGACATAACTGTGAGTAGATCCAGGATCAATCAAAATAGAAATAGATTGCTTAGCAATCTTACCTTCAACTTCAACCACAGTTGACTGATGATCTGCCTGGAAGTTGTCTAGTGCTGCATAGATTCTAGGGATTGTCCTCGCCACTTGACCCACGGTTTCATCTCCTTGGATGTTGTGAACTTGATTTGCATTCCCATTCCGATGTGGATAGTTCCATAAGCATGTGGTTCTCCTCCACAACCCCAACATTGAAGTGGTTCTCTTGGCTCCTTTGGGATCTCTTGGCTTGTCTCCCATCATCCTAGTTGGCTTAGTCACAACCTGTGATGGCTTCCTTTGCTGATTCTGGAATTGAGGAGGCTTGAACCCCTTCTTCCTTTGATCCAAACTTTTCATTTTTCTTATCCTTCCATGCCTTATGGAATTCTGGTTTTCTTCTGTTATGATCAAAGCAATACTTGGCCTTTCTTATGGCCTCCTCTAGAGTTCGAGGTTCATCAAACTCAATTCTATCTTTATATGACTGGGGCAGTCCACTTAGGAAATGCTGAATTTTCACCTTATCATCTCGAATGTACCTGACATATCTTAGCAGCTCCAAGAATTTGTTTGCATATTTCTTCCATGGTCAATTGTCCCAATCTTAGCTCATGGAACTCTTTGATCTTATCATCATAGTACACTATCAAAGAGGTACTTCTGCTTGAAGTATTTCTTGAACTGCTTCCACACAATCTTCCTTTCTTTGATCTTCTTCACTTGCCTGATGTGTTCCCTCCATATATGTTCTCTTCCATTCAAGTTGAAGATGGCTACCCTTGCCTTCATATTTCTCGAGTAGTCTTGGACTTGGAAATGCTTTCTCATCCCAAGAAGCCAAGCTTCGGCTTCTTGACCAGACTTTATCTCTCCCATCAAATGTAGGAGGTTTCACCTTCTTAAATTCTCCATGTGAATTGTTCTGGTAGTGCTTCTTCCTCTTACTTCCGTGAGATGAAGAGCTTGAACCCTCAATGGATTCTTCAGATTCAGATGATTCATTAGAAGATATTTCCGGAGTATATGTTCTGTCTGTAGAAACTCTTTTTGAGCTACTGGCCCTCTTGCGGGAATTCCTCCTAGAGCTACTCCCACCCCTTTCTAGATTTGATGTCTAATGCCCAGAGTTTATTTGCCTTTGGATGTCTGTCAAACTCTGCAACATCGCTGCCATTCAACTAATTTTGTTCTTCCTGAGCTTTAATCATCCTTTCATTATCTTCTCTACAGCTTTGCAACTCCACCCTTAGGCTTCTCATGGTGGCTGCAATACCTGGAGGAGTCTCTTGATTTCTTCTCCCATTAGATTCTTTTTTAGCATTCTCAACATGTATGTTCTCCCCCATGGCATCTGTCTCAGGCTCATAGGGATCCTGTGCATCATCCATGATGTTCATTTTCTTGGCCCAACCAAGATCCAAAACTTTTTAACTGCACTATCTAGAGTGCTTCCCTGAGGTAACTGTGATTCTGCAGAATGTGTTCATCCACACAATTGTTAGCTGCATTATATTCTCAGAATTCATAACTTACTTTTATGCATGTGGGGAAAATGCCATATTGACAATTTGTCAGATCATAGAATTTTCTCACAATCAACGACATATGAGAGGGGAAACAAAGGGGGTCAAGGGGGCTTGCCCCCTTGTGGCTTCCCTGCGCCAATACAGGGCGGGTCGAGGGAAGCGCCCTCATTTTTTGTTTTTGTTTTTGTTTTTTTTTTTTTTTTACAAATCTTGCCGTAGTTTCGGGGCGATTGGTCGAATGCTTCCGTGGTTTCGGAATGGTTTACCGAATGCTTCTGAAATTTTGAGGCGATTCGCCGAAGTCTTCCGCAGTTGCGGAACGATTCATCGAAGTCTTCCACAGTTGCGGAATGATTCACCGAAGTCTTCCGCAGTTGCAGGACGACTTGCAGAATCCTTCCGCAGTTTCGGAAGAGAATTCCTTCTGAAAATTTCCTTGTGGAATCCTTCCATAGTTTCGGAAGAGAATTCCTTCCGTAGTTTCGGAAGAGAATTCCTTCCGAGCTCCTCCCCTCACACATCAGGGGGCAATCTGTTAACACCCAAAAAGTGCTCACTACCTCATCTACCCCATTACATGACTCATTTGTCCATTTTCCTACCATATTTTCCTTAAAAACCCTAAAAATCCCATTAAAAAGCCTCCAAAAGGCATAAAAAGCCTCCAAAAAGCCACAAAACCATCAAAAAAAGCCTCAAAACGGCTAAAAAACCCCTTTTCCCTCCAAAAATATCCAAAATTCCTCCAAAAATAGCAAAAACCCTCTAAAAAGGGAATAAAAAATATAAAAAAATGAGGAAAAAGAGGAAAAAGGAGGAAAAAACCCTATACAGCTGCCCTAAACCATATGGTTCCCAAAACCATGGGCCAACACTCCACCACCAAAAAACTATAAATAGGTGATGGAGACCCCTTATTTCACATCCATAATCAAGTATACCCTTACTCTGCCAAAATCTCTCTTGAGACCCTAGCTCACCCTTGAGCTACTTTCACCATTGAGAGCCCCTTTTGGCCCATTTCCACCATTGGAGAAAGAGAAGGAGCAAAGCTGGAGTTTGGAGCAACCCTCTTGGATCATTGCAAGAACTTCACCAACCTTCACATTGGAGGTAAAGCTTTAATACAAAAAAAAAACATTTACATTATCTCTTGTCTTTTTATATTTCATGCACATGCTTAGTATAATTTTCATTTTAATATCTTGTCTTTTAATTACTGTTTATTGAACTGCTACTAAGGAGTCCCTTCTCCTTAGTAGGTGCTCATTTGCACAAGCTAGGGTGAGAACCCTAGCTACAGTTTTGGCGACTCCCCTTGGTTTGAATTTCTGGTTCTAGTTTTTCAATATTTTCCTTTCGGCTATCCCTTTCGGTCGCGGCTTTTATCCCTGTAGTTGCATTCTGATCGCGTCTTTCAGGCCTTTACCTGTGACCCGACCGCGGCTCTCAGACTGTTTCCGATGTTCTGCCGGCGGATTCAAGTCTGTCACCTGCGATCAGACCGTAGCTAATCAGCCTGTTTGTTGTGATCCGACTGCGGCTATTAACCCTTTCCCAGCGTCACGACCGCAGCTTCCAACCCTTTTTTTACAACCCGCCTGCGTCTGCCGGCCCTTTTTTCCGCGTCCCACTAGCGGATTTATGCCCTTTTCCTGTGACCCGACCGCGCCTGTTGCTCTATTTCCCACGACTCGACTGTAGCATTCGGCCAGAAACCCGCAACCCGCCCGTGCCTATTGCTCTATTTCCCGCGATCCGATCTCAGCATTCGTCTAGAAGCCTGCAACTCGCCCGCGCCTGTTTTTATGTTTCTCGCAATCCGATCCGCTCTGTTTCGCCATAGACTCGCGGTCTGATTTCTGCATTTTTTCCCTGTTTTGAACCCAGCTCCTTTGCTACAATATTTTTTGCACCTGCATAGCCATCTGTCCTACCTGTAGCCATACTTCCCTACATCCTTTTCTGCAGTTTTATTTCTGTTACATTTACAGAATCATGTTTTAAATAATTTGAAAAAGAGAAAATTTTGCATGCTTAAGTTTACATTCTGTCTTGTTATTGTTAGTTAGAAAGTTGCCCCCCTTGTGGCACTTTTATTTGGGTTCATCACCTCACACGCACACACTCTGTCACCTAATTCAAGTGAGCCTTAAAAAACTACTTGACTCAACCAACATTCTAACCCCACTTGGGGAACACATAAGAATTTTTGTAGTTAGGTAGGATCGGGGGGATAGGCATCCAAATAACACCCCTCGGTTGCTTACACTTGAGACATAGCTGTTGTCCATTAGGGAACCAAAATCCCCTAGTATTTGTTAGCACGGTCACGACCAGTTTATCAGAGGGCCTCTCCCCTAGGAGGGTTGAACTCGCCAGACTGGTTGCGGAGGCCTGAGTGGAATACCGCACTCCATTCAGTAACCGAAGGGCTACCTTTCACAATTCTCGGAGTATCCCTATATAGGGGTACTGTGGTAAAATGACCAAACGACAGATTCACCTTTCTGGATGTGTCATGAACGGGGTATCTTAGTTGCCTTTCTTCTAGGATTGACTACCCGGTGTCCCTCCCGGTAGGGGGATATCTTTAGCCACTTGGCTCTCCTATCCATTATGTATGACTTGGATTTCATCACCTTGCAGACGATATGTCTAGTTGAGTCAGAATACTATTTAGTTAGGTGCTTGCATGCTCCTTTACCTCCTTCTGGTCTAGCGAGTCCACCATTTTTTATTTTTTAGGAAACCTGCTGCTTGTTGGTATTCTGACCATTTCTGTTGATACTCCACTTATTGTAGCATAGCTATTATAGTGGGTGTTTTGAGTTGGTTGTTGGCCTGAGTGCCATATTTTTTGAGCTCTCCTTCTGCACACTTGGCTGCATTAGGGTTTTTGAGCTATTTTTCACTCAACACAACCCCCAGATATTTGACACCATCTATCACCATTGAGTCCCCGAGACATTCTCGGCACCTCAAGGGCGAGCCCCCACAGCACGGTTCACTTGACACCACCCTTCATAGACTTAGATCATCATCACTTGATACCACTCATCATAGATCTCGAGCTTTGTCACTTGACTCCACTCGTCAACGGCATAGAACTCCGTCACCTGATCTTGACACCCCTTATTTTACCACTGATTCTGAGACAGAGTCCGAGAACCCCATTTACACTGCACCAAACAGCCCCATGGCTGGCGTGACTTCCACCCCTTTCCTCGTAGGGACCATTGGTGGAGCATCCACCACCACCCTAGCTACCACACTTGCTTTGGGTATGCCCTCGATGGGGCCCATGTCTACCGTTACACTCACTGCACCCATTCCAGTAGCTGGAATACCTGCCCCACCTCCTTCAGTGACTCACACTACCATGGGTGGTGGAGGACCGTCCCATACCACGTTCGTCCCTCCACTTGGGGGCAACATCCCCAACCCAGCCCCTCCACTTGGGGGCATTGGCCCCAATTTGGTCGCACCCACTAGTATGTCACATCCTTCTACTAGTTTGCCATTCATGGCTAGCCTCAACCTTCCTGACCTAGCCAGACTGACTAACGATCCCATTAGACAAGACCCTGCATGGCCTCACATGCCCACCAAGCTCCCCTATGACATCCCTAAGTTTGAGGGAAAGGTAGGTGAGGACCCCCAAAACCACATCATGTCCTTCCATCTATGGTGTTCCTCCAACTCCATAGTGGACGACTCTGTCAGCCTCCGTCTATTACAGTGCACCTTCACTGGCTCTGCAGCTAAGTGGTACATCGAGCAACCTCATGGGACCCATGCCACCTTTACCTCCCTTACCTCAACCTTCCTGTAGTTCTTTCAGTTACCTATCCGTTATGATGCAGGAGTTGAGATCCTCCTGTCCTGCAGACAGAACATGGCCACCCACATCACTGACCACATTCATGAGTGGGGTCGATGCCGTAGTCTCTACAAAATCAAATTAGACGACCGTATCTTCCTAGATTGGTTCCTAAAATCCCTCCTTCCTGTCATTGCCAAGGATGTGGCATCCGAATGACCCCAGTCTGAAGAAGAGGCCATCCTCAAAGCCTAGCAATTTGACCTCATATACGCCTAGTCAGGTTACCTCTATACCATTATCCCTGATGCCCCTCGCGGTGATTCCTCCAAGCATGATGCACCGGGGGCATCCCACACTGCAGACGGCATCATTGACTGTGTTGCCTCGCATCCCCAACCCTTTTCCATAGCACGTCCGGGCCCCGGCCCTGACCTTTCGCGGGCTACATCTCAGTCCGGAGCAACCAATTCGTATGCTTCTACAACATATCACCACCATTCTCACGGCCCCTCATGTCCACCTCAGTGCTTTGGGTATTCATCCCCCGCTTATGCTCCCCCGGTCGCACCTCAGCCGTATTATCATCCACAGGCTGCCCCAGCTCCTGTTTCCTCCCAAGCCCAACTAGCTTATTACCCAACACAGGAAGCCCCTGCGGCAAACCCACAACCCACTCCACACACGTATCAGCAACCCTTGCAAGGTTCAGCACCTGCGCAGCCTCCACCTACTTATTATCCACCACAGCTTGCTCCTGCACCTGCACAACCCCAGAATCCACCTGCTGCCCAAGGGCAAGTTTATACCCAACAGAATCCGCAGCAAAACCAAAACAACTAGTGCCAATAGGGAAAGCAAAACCATGGCAAGGGCCGTAACCATGGGAAAAATCCTCCTCCAGACCAAGGTGGTCAATCTCCCAATCCCCCAGACAACAATAATGCGGCCCCTGCCAACCAAAACCTCGATAAGCCACCCAAGCAGGATAAAAACCCTAATTTATGAACAAACCATCCTTGTTCTATTTGCGGGGTCTATGGCCACTACACACATGCTTGCCCACATTTAGAGCGAGCCAGGCAACTCTGGGTTGATGATGCCCATCGCCAAGGGTATGCAGCTCCTCCAGCGCCACCCAACCCCCCACAACCTCAGCAACCACCTTTGGTGCTTCAAAACACCTTACTAAACCAAGGCTTAGTGAACACTCAGCCGTTGGCTCCCCCTCAATCCAATGTGCCACCACAACAACAAATCACGTATTCCACTCCTGATCAACCCATGTTTGACTCAGGTACCCACCACCTATTAATGATGTCATCCACTGATGTCAACCTCCAAACTCGTCGGAACCAATATGGATCCACCTTTGAAGCCCCTCCCACTGATAAAACCAATAACGATCATCCCACTGATCAGGCGTTACGTATACCTCTGCCTCCACTAGATGGTGCTTCCAAAGCACCTCGTTTCCCACTTCGCCATATCAACAATAACCCCAATGCGCGCGTTGCGTCAAACTACAACATTGTAGATGACTTAGCCCAATCCCCCGCAGCCATATCTACATTAGAAGTCTTGAAAAACTGTCCTTCCCAGCGCAAGAATTTACTCTCATCCATTGGGGCTATTGACCCAAATGATTCGAATTTGATGGCCTTCAATTTGGACCAGTCCGAACCATGCCTACCTTCTACTTTAGACTTCCAAGTTTTTGTTTCCATTCGGAATCTTGTCGTCCATCGATGCATCATCGATGAAGGTGCCTCTACATGCGTTATGTACACATTCGTATGGCAGAAGTTGGGGTCCCCTACTCTCTAGCAGTCCACCACTGCGTTACGCGCCTACGACGGTCGTTCGGCTCAACCCCAAGGTCTCCTAGCCAATGTCCCCATCCAATTAGGTGGTAAAACCGTACTCATTGACATAGAGGTCATCAATGCCCAGCTTGATTATAACCTCTTACTTGGCCGTAGCTACATGTATGCCATGCGGGTGGTTGCTTCTTCCGTTTTTCGTACCATGATGTTCCCCCATGATGGACGCGTGGTCAAGGTCGACCAACTCACCTACTATGATCCCAGTGCCCCCGCTGCACCCGAAAATGTTCTCCCTATGGTTGAACAACCTGTTAGTGGTACCACTACCTCGCTAGTTTCCTCCGTGGGACCTGGAGTTTACTCAGATCCGCCGATGATGTCTACATTCCAATCCATTCCTCCCCCGTCACCTACGACCGAAGTCTCTGATCTATGCACCCTGTCCCACAATACGCAAACACCCACCAATCAGTCGCCCTTGTTACCTAAACCACCATTGGTACCTAGTCACATTGGTGTTACACCCATCCACACCATCCCCTTCCTCATCCCTCCCTTAGGAGTAGTAAGCGCCCCAGTTATGGCTACCCTTAGCCTCCCTGGGTTAACCTTGGGATTACCCGTGTGGTACCTTTCACCTCCCATTCCCCCACCGACACCAGATGTCGTCCTGCAACCGGTACAACCCATTGTCACTACTAATCAGCCACCTCCTCGTGTCGCTACCCCTTTTTCCTCCACGAACCCCCCTCCCCTTATCAAGCCCACTGGGGGCAGAGGCCCACAACCATACATTGTTGTACCCCCTCCCAAAACAGTCAAAAACCCTCCAGTGTTTCGTGCTCCTCCCAAATGCTCGTTGTGTGATGAGTTAGGCCATCCAACTCATCAATGTCCACAGTTACCAGCATTACAGGCACACATGCAAATGCTTGACGATGTCCCCAACATCCCCATTGTCGAAATCGACCCAACCCCCAGACCCCATGATAAATCACTATGTACTAACCACCACTGTGCAATATGCAGTATTTACGGCCACTACTCCCATCACTGTCCTGCTCTCCCAGATTACCGAGCAGCTCTCTCCGAGATGAATAATCTGGACCATGAGACAGCCCCACCCACCATTGAGGAGATCCACCCCCCAGTCTCCTCCCCTTCAGGAGAGGTTAACACCATTTATATGATCTCTTCAATCATGACTCCCTCATCAACCAATTTGACAACTATGACTTTCCATTCTGATGGGGAGATTCTTGAGGCACTCACTGCCCCGGAGTATCCCTGGGATGACATGCACCATCGTTCGTATTTTCTCCCAGAAGCATCTTCCTCTAGCACCGCTACCCAATTTGCGGTTGAATCCAAAGATTTTATTCCTACCAAGGTCGACTGGTTTAAGGACCCTATTCTTGCTCTGGATGCCTTTGAGGAAGGTAACATGGCCAATATTTCACCCATCATCCAAATTGATATCGCTTCCCCAGGAGGTACACCTGAACTCATAACTTTAGGAGCGTCCTGCAGTGAGCATGAGATTGAGGAGTACAAAAAACTCTTCCAAGAATTCCATGATGTCTTTTCCTGGTCCTATACCGAAATGCCTGGTCTTGACCCCGCCATTATAGAGCACCACATTGACACATGGCCTGATGTACCCCCCATTCGTTAGAAACAGCACCCCATTCATCCCTCAAAGCTCCCAGCTGTCAAAGCAGAGATTGAGAAACTCCGCAAGGCAAGACTCATTTATCCTATTGCTTATACCACCTGGGTTTCAAACCCCGTTCCCGTTAACAAAAAACAAGGCTCCATTAGAGTATGCACTGACTTCCGAGATTTAAACTGCGCTTGTCCCAAAGACAACTTCCCCACGCCATTTATTGACCAGCTCATCGATGCATTTGCGGGGTATGAAGTCCTGTCCTTCATGGACGGTTTTTCCGGATACAATCAGATTCAGATCCGAAAGGAGGATCAGTACAAAACTTCCTTTACTACCCCATGGGGCACCTTTGCCTATCGCGTCATGCCTTTCAGCCTCAAAAATGCTGGTGCCACCTTCCAGCGGGCCATGACCTATTGCTTTCACGACTTGGTCCATATCTTTCTAGTCTACCTTGATGACCTTACAGCTTGTTCCCGGAAACGATCAGACCACCTTAATGACCTTCGGCAAGTTTTTCTGCGTTGTCGCAAATACCAAATCCACTTGAACCCACACAAGTGTGTCTTTTGCGTTCCAGCAGGCCGATTGTTGGGTTTCATTGTTTCCTAGAAAGGAATTACTGTTGACCCCCTGAAATTCCAAGCCATCTTAGACCTTCCCTCTCCTCGTACGCTCCGACAACTCCAAAGTCTGCAGGGGCGATCTAATTTCCTCCGTCGTTTCGTTCCTGATTACACTACCATCGTTCATGGTTTCTTGCGCCTGCTCCATACCCACATACCCTTTGTCTAGGATGAGCAAGCAGAAGTTGCATTCGAATCCCTCAAGAAAGCTCTCACACAAGCCCCCTTGATCTCCCCGCCGTATTTCTCTCAGGAGTTCATCCTCTACGTCTCGGCATCCGAGCATGCTGTGTCCGAAGTCTTGGTTCAAGAAGATGCTTCTCACCAGGAGCATGTCATTTATTATGTCATCCAGACCTTGTCTGGACCACCTCTACGTTACCTATATGAGGAGAGACTCGCCCTAGCTGTGGTCTTTTCCGTACAAAAATTGCGACACTACATTTTACTTAGTCATACCACAGTCGTCGCCGACTCCAACCCCATGGTATATCTCCTAAACCGGTGGCTACCTCAAGGTCGTGTTGCTAAATGGGTCATTATCCTCTAGGAATATGATCTTACTTTCAAAACCCCTAAGAGCACCAAAGCCCTCGCACTTGCCCAGCTCATCACTGATCTCCCCTCCCTTCTACCGTCCCCCCAAATCTCTGATGAGTTACCCGACAATCATTTGTTCACCATCTCGTCTGATGACCCATGGTACGGGGATATTTTGCTATACCTGCGCACGTAGAAGTTCCGACCCAAAGTCACCCGCAATGGACGCCGTTGTATCCATCACTAGGCCTCTCACTATCTCCTCTTAGGCGATGTCCTTTACCGGCGAGGGGTCGACACGATTCTTCGTCATTGCCTTACACACGAGGAAGCTGAACACGTCCTCAATGACTGTCATAGCGGTGCCTGCGGCGGCCATTTCTCTGGAATGGCCACTACCCAGAAGGTCGTCCGCACCGGATATTTCTGGCCCACACTCTTTACCGACTGCATCACAGTGGTCAAACATTGCCATAATTGCCAACTTTTTTCCCCCAAGGCCCGAACACCACCTGCTCCGTTACACCCAGTCGTCACCATTGGTCCCTTTTGTAAGTGGGCCATCAACTTCATGGAGTGTAAACCCCTATTTGCTAACGGCCATAAATACATCATTGTCGCCGTCGATTACTTTACCAAATGGGCCGAAGCCATGCCTACTTTCAATTGTACCGTTGATACCGCTGCCTGTTCATGTTATCACTCGATTTGGGGTTCCCAAACAGTTGGTCTCAGACCATGGTTCCCACTTCGAAGATTCCGTTTGGTGCATGTTATCCACCCTCCTCAAGTTTGAACATCAATATTCCTCTGCTTACTACCCCCAAGGGAACATCCAAGTAGATGCCATTAACAAAATACTTAAAACCATCCTTCAACGCACTGTTAACCGGCATAAGTCCAATTGGCACCACATGTTGTTCCCTGCCTTATGGGTTTACCGTACCTCTACCAAGACCGCCACTGGTTTTACCCCATTTCACTTAGTTCACGGCGTAGAGTCTATCCTCCCCATTGAGTGTCAGATACCTGCCCTACAAATCGTCATTGAGCTTCTCCCCGATACCTCCCCACTCGAGCAACGTTTGCTCTCCCTCGAACAAGCTGATGAAGATCATCGTGCCACTCTCCAGACTATTGAAGCCGCCAAGAACCGCTCCAAAGCCGGTTACGACAAACATGTACACCCTCGAACTTTCCATGAAGGGGACTTCATCCTCGCATATGACCAAGCCCACGACAAAACCGGTAAAGGAAAGTTTGAATCTATGTGGCAAGGCCCTTACATTGTGCAGACTTTCCTTGGCAAGGGGGCATACATTTTAACTGACTCAGAAGGTCGCCCTTTGCGCAACCCTCGTAATGGGTTGTACCTTAAACACTTTTATCCCTAGATCACTCGCGGCCCCATTGGTCTATATTGTACAGTTTGTTATCTTTTTTGTTTTTCACCTTTTTTACCTCCCTCTCATATTCATCATTTTTGCATGACCACAGATGGACCATCTTCCACCTCATTACACTGGCTTCGCCGATGGAGCAAGCCGCTAGTCTCCCAACCTGGCTTCAGCAGCATGGGTCTTGTATTCCCCTTCACATGAAATGATTCACCTTGACGGAATCTGTATAAGCACTGCAACCAATAACTAGGCGGAGTATGATGCTGTGACTGGTCTCCTGACTGCTACCCTCCAGATGGGCATTCGTCACCTTCATGTGTTCCTTGACTCCCATTTACTTGTCTCCCAGCTCAACAACTGCTACCAGGTACGTGATCCCTGCCTCTTTAGAAAATTCCTGCGCACAAAACAAGTCAGCCGACAGTTTGAATCCATAACATTCACCCATGTCCCAAGAGCTCAAAACAGTGTCGCAGATCAAATGGCTAACAACATCCTAGATTGGCACATCAATCACACCATGTAAAACCTCCATCATGCATCATCATCCCATAACATCTCATAAAAATATAAAACATACAAAAAGATTGCAAGGGGCATCCACGTGCCTATCATCACATAAACATTTGCATCCATGGGCAATAAAAAATCAACATAAAAACACATAACATACACAAGGGGCATCCATGTGCTCGACATCCTATACTACTTGCATCCACATGCAATACAAACATATCACAAACCATAAGCGCATCCACGTGCATACAACCAAAACATCATCGTAAAAAGGTGCATCCATGTGCATATATATATATCAAAAATACATGTTCATTGGCTATACATGTCCTGAGTACCCTTGTACTCATCTATACACAAAAAATATCTATACATCTCATAAGATATATGCCGGAGCTACAAAACTCGGGGGAGAGTCCCTTGCACTCCCTAATGAGAGTCATACCCTGCATCACTGCCTGCATCACCTGCCTCTGAGTCCTCCCCCCGCTCCTCCTCCGGTAGATCCTCATCCCCCGCGAGCTCATGTGCTCGAGCCCTATCCGCCAGGATAGCCACCCGGATCGCAATCGACCGGAACTCTCGGGGTGCCCTCATGCAATCCTGAATCACATCGGGATCCACATCTCGCCATCCCTCATCGGTCACTCCAAATAGTAATCGATCCAGCAACACTTGTACGGACTCCAAAGTCCCCTCTACATCCTGCTGATGCACCTCCCCTCGGCCCGGTAACGCTGGTACTGCCACATGCCCTCTCCTCGCGACGTGTCCTGGCGGTGGTCTCGGACCCACATCTGTAGATCACACATCAGTCAGTCACAGTCTATATCATCATACATCATACATAAACCTTGACATCCATACCATTCAAATAACTCAATACATACCGTCTGGTCCCCATGCCTGTCCTGGTGCCCGTGGTGCCTCTGGGTCCCCAGTGTAGTCCATATCCCTATACGGGTAGTCATCCAGTGGCAGCGGCATCTGTAGCCACTGCAAGTACAACTCCTGGGTAAAGTATCTACCCACCTCACCACCACCCCGGTGACATATCATCTCCCCCCACTGCACCATGCACGGCTCCCTCAACCCTCCTGCCCGGACCGGTACCTGCGGCCGCAAGGTCGATACCCGCTCCATAAAGAATGCACATAGAAAGGACCCATAGCAGAACCCCTTGCCAGATTCCTTCTCCGATGTCAGCTGTCACTGCACATAGGTGAGGAACATCTGGCCCCACGCATAGTAGACCCCATCCAGTACGTGCTCCACCAGCTGCATCTGGCCCGCAGACACCTTCTCCGGTGACTGGGACCCCAACACACGTACCACGCATACTGCAATAGCCTGCACTGCCGGCTCCTATAGTTCTATCACCCGGAGTGCATTCCTATGCACCCGAGCCTCTGGAACACAATACCGCTCCAGCATGTCCTCCATATCTACATCGACGGATACTTGCGGCTGTGTATCCGCCACCCTACCCAAACATGGTAACCCCGTCAGGAAATATACATATGTCAGGGTGAGGTCCACCCTCTCACCCTGCACCCTGAACGCCTGTATGTCTGGCTCCGAGAAACTCACTAGCCTGTTTAGCAGCAACCTTACCGAACGCATCATCAGTACCTGCGCGAACTTCAATTGTCCGCACAACCCCAATACCGATCGCACATGACGATCCCCCTGGATGACCGTCACTATTTCATCTGGGATCTCTCGCTCCCTCCACAGTACCAGTGGCATCCTGTCAAGCACGCAAGGCAAACTCATCAGACTCATGTCAAAGAAATAAATCCTACCTCCCCCCCCGGAAGTCCTAACAGCTCGCTTCAAAACGCGACTTTAGGCCCCCTAGCCACGGTTTTCGACCGCGGCTGTCTGGCCCACAGTCGCGGTCCAACATCGCGACTGTTTAGGCCGAGCCCGTGGTCCCAAACCGCGACTGTTGAGGCCGCACACACAGCCCCAAACCACGTATTCAGCCTCGAAACACGCGATCTCAGACCGCGGCTGTCTGGCCCACAGTTGCGGTCCAACACCGCGACTATTTAGGCCGAGCCCGCGGTCCCAAACCGCGACTGTTGAGGCTGCACACACAGCCCCAAACCACGTATTCAGCCTCGAAACACGCGATATCAGACCGCGTGTTCTGAGTCGAACCCCACGGTCTCCACACGCGAGATCTGTCGTGGAACCCATGGTCTCCGACCGCGCTCCCTCCTACAAACCCGCGGTCCACCCCACATGGACCATACAAATACCCCCTGGGACCCACTACCCACCCCCCGAACCCAAAAAACACGCAGGTATGAGTTTTACGGAATACCTGTATCTCCCGGATCTGAAATCGGCCGGTCGGATCATCCATAAATGCCACCTCACCTCTAGTCCACTCTGATCACTAGTCAAAGTCAAATAGTACAAATGACACTTGTCATGTTGGACCCACTCACTATTTATAGTTCGTTGACTTTTTCTTGTTTTGGCCATTCTGAAACCATACGGAGTCCATTTTTCAAACCATTTCCACCATTGGAATCAGCACGACGAGACCGTCCTAATGGTCAACTTGTGCTCTTATTTTTTCCCATCATTTTTTGAGCATTTTTTAGATGCCACTAGTCACCTCGGTTTGCGTGCCACTTCGGCTGCTCTCCGTTTTTCACATATTTTATATCATCGGATTCCTTTTTCCGAGCCTATGATGATGCTTGAGATCATTTCTTGCTCTCACCCCCCCATTTTTTTGGGTATTTTTCCAAAACACCCCTCGTCACGTCGGTTTGCATGCCACATTGGTTGTTATCCAGTTTTTACACTTTTTATATTGTCGGATCCCTTTTTCCAAGATCATGATGATGCTTGAGATCCTTTCTCACTCTCACTTGGTATAGTTTCAACATTGTGTCCCAACACCTTGCTGCCTCGATTTGCATGCCACATCTGCCGCCATCGAATTTTTCCACAGCTTTACATGAGCCATTCACTCCTGTCATACTGCAGTTATTGCGTTATTTTGCCACCATTCATTACCCCGCAAGGAGGCCCATCAGTGTTCCCCCCCACCCTCGTTCTTGGTCATCATTAATGTTCCTTGATTGAGCACTTCCTCCTTGCCTGGCCATTCCTTTTGTTCGGTATAATTTTATCCCTTTTTCAGGCCGGACAAGTCCTTTACGAAAAAGGCACTTAGGGAGTTTATGTTAAGCTCTTTTCTGACTCCTAAAACAATGAAAAGATCGCCGAGCAATCTTGCTTCCTTTCATGCTCGTTAAAGTACTTGAAAGGGCGTCTATCTGGTATAAGTTTAACCCTTTTCCAGACCTGGTAGACGAATTACGAAAAAGGAATACTCTAGTCACACCGGCTAGAAGAGTTCTTCATTGCATCCTTTTATGCTTCTTTGGGCCTTGGAGACTAACACACAAAAAAGAAACCCCCTCGAGTCTTCTTATCGCTTCCATACTCTCTAAAATTGAAAGCAACCATGAGCATGAACTGTCCTAGGCTCGTACAAATCCACACGACAGTACCATTCCATTATTTCAGAGTCTTCTTATCACTTTCAGACTCCTTAAAATTGAAAGCAATCACGAGCATGAACTGTCCTAGGCTCGTATAAATCCACATGACAGTATCATTATACACACACTTCTTCTAGTTCCTTCAACCCATGAAGAGGTCCCCCCGTGCCTCCTGGCACTATGATCGATCATCTCGGCAACACCCCCAATTAGGTCACCTTTGTTCAGAGTAGTCTGCAGTCTCCTGCCATTTTACACCAGCTTGAGTTTCCCTCATCCCAATCACTTCCCTTGACCCAGTACAGCTATGATCCCTTTCCCCCTAGTCAGTTTCATATGCTGCCCGATCATCCCCGCCATCATACTCTGACAAAGGAAGTTTGAGTCCACCCACTCTACTTGCCCAGTTATCCCACCCGGTCTGTTAGTCCTACTGTCAGTGCTCTCACACTTCGGTTCTCCACCTCGTGCCCCTGTCAAGGAAACATCATTGCCTTGATAGTGTCAGGTCTCCCTCTATTGACGACAACCCCTCTATTCCAGAGGATAGACCCAGAGGTCCCTGCACCTTGGACCCATCACCATCTGTGGTGCGTGCCTATGGACCATTTTGAGAGGATTCATCATTGCCTCTCCAAGTGGTTGTTTCTCACATGCTCGACTTCAACACCTTGATCGCATTGTTGAGAATCGTGTAGGGTTTACATCCCTTCCATTATTTGTTGAAGACCTCGAATTTCCCCCGACTCTAGCACATTGGTGAGTCACTTCGGAACACCCAGTTATATGTTCCCGTGGATGTCTGGGCTGCGTTGGCGATTGTATTCGGAAGCCATCCAGTTATATGCTTCCTTGAGTACCCAGTTCAGTCCCAGTTTAGTGTACCATTCAGAGTAGGACCCCTTGTCACTATGATCCAGCAGCTCATCAGTTCCTCTGGTACCACACTCAGTAGCACTGTTGTCATTCCATTGTCTCAGTTCTTTAGCTCCGACATGGTCAGCCTAGCAGTATGTCCCAGATTTGGGTCCCCTCTGGACCCTTATGATGTACACAGTGGTTCTCTATGTATCTTACAGGTCCCCTTTTTCGGGCCTCCTAGTTATTTTTTATGTATCTTGATACGATCATGGGTATGCCCGCCTCGTCCCTATAGTGAGATTCTTCCTCATTCATTATTTGAGGCCATGTATATTTTAGGTCCCCATATTTTGGATCTCATTGTTATTATTGTTCTATATCTTCATACGAGCATGGGAATGCCCGCCTCGTCTATATGATCAGATTATCCCTGACCCATGATTGAGGTTATGTACTTTTAGTTTTTGCAGTTGTTCGGGATCGTTGTTCTGGGCTCCAGTTTGTTTCTTCTCTTCTCCACACCCCAGGAAAACCATACAGGACTTATGATGTCTATCGGCCATATGATGAGCTCCTGCCCTCACACATCAGAGGGCAATCTGTTAACACCCAAAAAGTGCTCACTACCTCATCTACCCCATTACATGACTCATTTGTCCATTTTCCTACCATATTTGCCTTAAAAACCCTAAAAATCCCATTAAAAAGCCTCCAAAAGGCCTAAAAAGCCTCCAAAAGACCACAAAACCATCAAAAAAGCCTCAAAAAGGCTAAAAAAACCCCTTTTCCCTCCAAAAATATCCAAAATTCCTCCCAAAATAGCAAAAACCCTCTAAAAAGGGAATAAAAAATATAAAAAAATGAGGAAAAAGAGGAAAAGGAGGAAAAAACCCTATACAGCTGCCCTAAACCATATGGTTCCCAAAACCATGGGCCAGCACTCCACCACCAAAAAACTATAAATAGGTGATGGAGACCCCTTATTTCACATCCACAATCAAGTATACCCTTACTCTGCTAAAATCTCTCTTGAGACCCTAGCTCACCCTTGAGCTACTTTCACCATTGAGAGCCCCTTTTGGCCCATTTCCACCATTGGAGAAAGAGAAGGAGCAAAGCTGGAGTTTGGAGCAACCCTCTTGGATCATTGCAAGAACTTCACCAACCCTCACATTGGAGGTAAAGCTTTAATACAAAAAAAAAACATTTACATTATCTCTTGTCTTTTTATATTTCATGCACATGCTTAGTATAATTTTCATTTTAATATCTTGTCTTTTAATTACTGTTTATTGAACTGCTACTAAGGAGTCCCTTCTCCTTAGTAGGTGCTCATTTGCACAAACTAGGGTGAAAACCCTAGCTACAATAGCATAGCTAGTTGTGGGTATTTTTCATTAAAATTCGTATTTACATGATGTCTTATTTACATTATGCCTATCTAGCACAAGAACCATAGGCATTTATTTTTAATTGCCGATACATAAAATGCTAAATCAATGGTGGGGCCTTGGCCTTGAGCTCCTCACCATGATTAAATTACAATATTTACATCATTTACAATTTAATACAAAGGGGGTCAAAATGGGGACATTATAGTTGGCTATACAATGCTGACCAGAGGTTTTATGAAGACCCAGGTTCTACGTGGTTACCTTAAACCAACAAAACCCCTTTGCACTGGCCCTTTCGGCAACAGCCCACGAGCAGGCTGAGGTCTCACCCGAGGTGTTTCTAATGGGGCACTGCGGACTCAGATGTCCACATTGAGTGATGAGTTGATGACTGGGACGAAGTTCGCGACAGCGCACCGGCTATGTGCTGCGAAGGTCGGACTGCGTGGTGATGGTCAATACTGCGGTCCGCACCACTACCTTCTTCCTTACTGTGAGACTTGATACTACACTGTGAATCACTGCCACTTGACTTCCTACACTTTGACTAAGTGCAAAATGCTTAAGGCAGTGAGCAAAATACCACTTATCCACTCAATCATACACTTAACTAGCTTACTACTTAATGCTCATAACACACACTTAGAATGATACTATTTTAAGCATAACCCTCAGGTGCGAAATAACAGTTATACATCTATCGACTGCATCCATTCAAACACGTAAACAAATTTCCCCTTGCTCAAGCAAATGATAGATTCACTGTTCCTAGAAGCAAAGCTAATATTAACCATAGATCCATTCATGCAGACCTAACATATTATTCCATACTCTCTTGATGGCGAATGCATATAAAATCCTTCTCATAATAGACTGCAAGCCAATATTCAGACATCCAACTACAGAAACAAATAAATATAAACACACATATAAACATTTAGTCACTCAACACACTATTAAACGTGGTTCACTTCCCCGGATGGGAAGCTATGTCCACAAGAACTGTGTTTGATATTTCTTTTAAGGAAGGGTTCACAGTTTTTAGCCGCGCACTCAGCTGCGGCTCTCTTCTTGCTCAGATAGGTCTCTACGCACTCAGCTGTAGAGCCTTTACAATGTTTTCTTGACTCAAAAGATATTACAATACAATATGGTCACAATGACCAGCCTTTCTTGTCTTGGGCAACTAACCCACCTTAACCAACCCTTCCTATACAAAAGTGTCTTCTTAATATAGATCACACCCGAAGGTCGTGTCTTTACAACATTGAAGACAGAAACCCTTAGGGTTTCCAAATCACTACGATCCCTCTGAACCATCATGCAGGCTTTTGGTAGCGATTCTTCTGTTGTGGCAGTCCTCCATGCCTTAGATCCGTCGCTTTCAACCTTCCTATTGTGCACACACCAACAGGTCATCCACTTCAATCCGCCCTTCCACCAATGGACTCGTGCGACTGGCTTAGCTCCCAGTCGCTTTCCCTACAGGTCGTTCATCCTTTAACAGCCACGTACAACTGGCTCAGCTCCAATCATTGTCCGTCCGTCGTTTTCCTCTTAATGGTCACGTACTCTGCTGCACGCCAAACTGTCACTTTCCTGAATCGTCCTCTACTTAATGGACTCGTACAGTTGGATGCCTTCCTGATCTGCTTATGCCCTCAACTCGGCATCTTTCCAGCAGTCTTACCAAAAGTAGAACACCACTAGTCTATCCACTATATCTGGCCATCCTCCATCCAGTACACAACTTTACTGGCTCCACGTGGCCTACTACCTTCCCAGCACTGAACCTACGCAGCGCTAATCTTCACAGCATCCTTCAAAACATGGTACTGTGCACAGCTTCGTAGTACTCCCAATACTTAGCCAAAATTTACTTCTTTTCTAAGATGCGCTCAACTCAGCTCCATCTAGCCTCAAAAATGTTATCAAAAATGGCCCTGTTGGGATAGGCCCAAAAAGGATCACGAATCAATCCATAAACGGTCCAATCATCCATATATACGTGCAGAAACTTCTGAATAAAATCTTTGAATGCTGCAACAACGACCCGGGAGAGTATCGCGGGTGCATTCTTCAAACCAAATGGCATGACCGTGTACCAAAAGCAACCCCATTCGGTAACGAAGGTTGTCTTATGGCAATCTTCCTTGGAAATGCAAATTTGATGGTAGCTAGAGAATCCATCATTGAAAGAGTACATCTCCTGGCCACCCACTCCTTCAAGTACTTCATCAGTAAACAGAGTCGAAAAAGGGTCATGCAAGCAGGCATCGTTCAACTTCTGCAAGTTGACACAAATGCACACTTCACCTATTTTCTTATGCTACACCACCATAGGATTGATCCATTCAGATTCTTCCACAGGTTCGATAATACCAGCGTCCAACATGCGATCAAGTTCCGCCTTGACCTTTTCTTTATGTCACGGATTCAGCCGATAAGGTCACTATCGGACTGGCTTAGCATCTGGTTTTAATGGAATCTTCATCTCTCCTAAATCACCCAGGATTCCCTTCATTTTCAAAAACTTCATGGGAAACACGTCTTGAAATTCATGCAGTAACTCGGTAACCTTACTCATCATCTCATCATCCCAATAATCCCCAACATTAGCAAACTTGGGAGTAGCTTCGGTGCCGATATTCATCTTGCGAAGCTACAATGGCTGACTAAACGGATTACTTGGCGCAATAGGTGGGACCACATTGCGACTTCCTTCAGATTCAGGAGTGCTAACATTCTGGGATTATCATCGTCCTCCGGGTGACCATTAATGTTGAAGCACTCCATGAGAGGCTGCATCTGACAGTGGGTGTGCGGATCGAGAAGGTAGGCCATCGGAACAACCTGAAATATCACATCGTGGATAAGCTGCAAGGTGTTATGGACATCAGGTTTGGCATCTGCAAATGTGAACGTATGAGTTAAACAAATCGTCAACTCCGCCCATGTTGTAATGTCATGGCGCAACTCGGCTGTAGTGTACCATGAGCGTGGTATCTCCTCCAAAGTATGGACAAAAGCATGAACCCACTCATCTCTAGGTCATGCTACCCACAATCGTTGGCACTCCATCACATGATCACTAGGATCCGTCCGGCCATCATACTTTCCAATGTGATCAAATTCAGTATCGCTAAACCGAACCATCATCAACCTTCGACACTATGACCAATCTTTAATGAATTTCTTATGTGTCTCCCACCAGCGTGCTGTAGCAGCCTTCAATGCTTCCTCCAAGGCCAGCAATCGTTGTGGTTCTAGGATGCAGTCTTCAAACTTTGCTACAAAGGTGTTTAGGCCAGGAAACCCCTCATAGATAGGCAATGTGATCGTTTCTGTTGCAACACGACACAACAATTCCGTAACTAAACCACATTTCTAGACTGATACTTCATGCATGCGATTCTGCCAGTGCTCCAATGCATCATCAGAGTCGAAAGACATAGAGCTCTCACTATGCCACTCCAACTCATCGTGGACAGTGGGATGAATATAATCTTCTGAAATGTTGAATGCGTGTTCCCATCCAATGGTGTCATTAGCTCTTACAGGTTCAACATATCAGCGTCCTTTAGCCGGATCCAATGGGGCTATGACTCTGAAGTCACAATTCTCAAAGGTCATCATGTGCTTCCTAAAGTTGATTATAGCTCCACTATCGTTAGCCCATCCGATCCCCAAGAGAAATGGATAAGAGCTTCCTCCCTCAACAACTTCGATAACATCAAAATCTGCATAAGTCTTCATGCCCTCAATATCAATCGTGAGTCGCGGAACTAGCCCAATGGGTGTTACCTTGGCATGGTTAGCCAACCGGAGCTACACAGGAGACCAACTCAATGGGGGAATCCCCATCTTCTACCAAACCTGCTTGGTTAAGATGTTAACATCCAAACCAAGGTCAAGAATCATAGAGTCAACATCATAGTCACCAATCTGAATATTCATTTGCATTTCCTTGCCAGTCTTCCGTCACTGTAAGGAGTTTACTACCGACTCCTGTCGTCCTTTTGGAAATCGCTGCAACCATCCCTCAATCTCAACCAGGGCAGCTGGGTCTCGTGCCAATGACAGAAAAATTTCAAGGAACTTCTGCAATGTCCCTAGGGGTGGTCGATCGGCGTCTGATGTGGCATCAAAGACAGGTGGCATATCGCAAACAACAGCCTTTCTGCGGTCATTCTCCAATGTGCGATGTGATTCCAGGAATGTCTCTCGCTCCGTATCAATGTCGAAGGGTACCATCTTATGACTAGCTAACTAAATCAGTGGGCATGAACCATCTTCCCCATTCATCTTGCCTCCACGAGTGACAACAGCCACCGAAGCATCTTGTGGTCGCGGTTCTGCAAAAATGGTCACAATATTTGCACCCTGCGTCTGGTTCTACTGCAGATTCCCTGGTTGATTGATATTTTGATTGGCATTTGGTGGTGGTCATGGGGCCTAGTTCTGTACTGGTTGATGTACTGGGTTCTGTATTGGTTGTGGTGGCTGGGCTTGACTCTGTAGCTATGGAGCGTTCCCAGCCTGCCATCGCGCAATCAACTGTGGACAATTCTCAACCATATGATCATTACCAAAACAAAACGTACACTGATTCTGTAGCAGTGGGCAGTCACGCAAATAATGCCCCCATACCGCACAGTGGTAACATTGAACAGGTCCACGACCACCTCGGCCTCCTCCTCCATGACCAAATCTGCCACTGCATCCGCCCCTGTAGCCTCCCTGGTAGCCGGCCTGCTGCTGGTATTGTTGCTGCATTGGTGCTGCTGGAATCCCTTTCCCTTGTGGTGCATACTGTGGTTGTTGTACGTATTGTGATTGTGGGGGAGTCATCTGCATCAAGGTGTATTGCGGCATGAACTACTTCGGTTGTTGTTGTTGTGGTGCAAACTACATCTGCAGCTGCGGTAGCGGCTGGGATACCTGCGGTTGCATTTGTGGTTGTTGCACTGTGCACTGATCGTCCTTGACATAGAATGCATCACACATCCTCTCCTATAGCAACCCATATGCACGACAATCCTTGTCATCTTCACCCACCGACTTGAAAAATGTGCAGTAAATATTTCACGGGGTTGTGACCATTTTTTGCATATATGGGCAATTATCGTGACTATGCCCAAAAACATGACAAACGCGACACCATGGCATACTGTCGCCATTCAATGGGTTTGGCGCACTTGACACCAAATAATTATGGAAATCCGGACAATTATCCTTCGTGTGTCCTTCTCTTTGGAATCACGTACACCATACTTCACCACGTTGTTCCTTGTTCTTCTTCAAATCTTGCAATTGTATAGTCAGGTTAGCAAGCTGTGTCTGTATCTGCAACATCCCAGCTGCATTATCTCCAATTGGTGACGCTTCCAATCGCATTGCAATCTCTAGAGCTTTGCTTGGTGTCAATATGTTCTCCTGCATCAGCGGCAGCCGAATGTGGGGTAACAGTGCTGCAATGAACCATTCTTTATGTTGGACAACACTCATATCGAAACTAACCTTTTCCATCAGCATCTTGAATCCCTGGTCGAAATCCCATACTGTCTCATTGGGATACTACTTAATTTCCTTCAATTCAGTAATATATTGAGCCTCCGACTTAGTCCGTCTAAATTCAGCAATCAGTCCATCCCGAATCTCATCCAGTGACTTCTTTGGGGCCCCTATAGGGACTAAAATAAACTTCATGAACCAATCTAAGGCACGTCCTAGCAATGTCGTGGCTAATTGTCCTTTCTTAGCATTGGCATCAATGATTTGTTTCATGGTCCAAACTGCTTCACACAAAAACCAATACTGTTCCGGGTTGTTTGTCACACTTCCATGGAACAATGGTAACTTAGCATCATCGCTCGCCATCTTGGGCGTCCTTCCTCCTGTTGCTACACTACTACTACCAATTAACTTATGTGGAACTGATGAACTCGGCGGTGTCAAAGTAGTATTTCTTGCTGGTTGAGAGTTAGTGAGCGGAGGTGTGGGTACGTTGGTGCTGGGGTTTGGCCCTACCTGTATCTTGAGCGTAGCCTAGTTATCCCTATTAGGACTATGAGGTCGCTTCGTCCCATGTGGTCTTCCTTCGCGGTTTTGCGGTTCGATTGCAGCAGGACCTTCTCCCGTCCTCTGCCTCTTCTCTTGTCGAAACCTCGCTCCTCCTCTTGTAAGACCACTTTCTTCCTCGGCTTCTCTCACAGTCTCCTCATGTTCTACACCCATCTACCCCTTTATCATTTCATGTACTGTTCCCCAGCAGTCATGGTACCCACAACCTCTGCCCACCAGGCTATCTACTGATGAAGGTGCATTTTTAATATACCCTTTTCGCAGATTAGCATCTTAATTGACAGTTGGAGCGATAGTAGAAACCTTCCCCTCGGTCCTCGGAAGAAGTATCTTTCGGCTTCGTTATAGGATTTCTTCATGTCTACCACGAATTCAATGATATACCCTTCCAAGATGATATCAAGCCAAACTTCAATAGCCTACGATGCCTTATTATTGAATTCCTGTAGTTCCTGGGTTAATTCTGGGGTCCAAGCCATCGGCTCACCACCCTTGAATTTCTTCTTTTGAAAGGTCAGCTTCGACAACCATTCACACAAAATGATCGAGAATTCATAGAAAAACCATTCATGTGGACCGTCGTGAATATATCTCCCCAGCCAGTGATCTACTGTCAATCGTGTGTCTCGACTTTCTTCGTCAGCAAACTCCTGCAACTTCTGATCGAACCATTTCTGTATCTCCGGCTTCGTCGGGTGCCACAACATGACCTTCTACTCTGCACATGGTCCCGGCAACGAAACCATTTGTTGACCAACGCGCCCTCAGTCGACAGGGGTTCACCTCACTGTCGACGCATACCGCAGTCTCCTTGGGAACTGGCCCGGGAAGGTTTGAGCCCACCGAGCAACACCCGCAGAGTGGATGAGGTCTCACCCAAGGCATCCAGGAAGATCAAATGGAACCATGTTTCCGCTGAGGGAGGAGAGTTGTGGCTGCATGGACTGACTCTATTCCGGTACTTTAACCAGAAACATTAAACATTCGGCAAGGAGTTATAACATATCACTTCATCGCAATATTCAAGGGGTTATACCATTTACTTCATCGCACCATTTATCATCACATTCTACATAGAACATACTACTTGATCATATCATTTATCATCAAGGCAACAATAAGCAGGCATTGCATTAAACAACATTCATACATAGCAACATTGCGCAAAGTTTGTACCAAAACATCATTATATTACTGTCGTGAATACACCAACAAAAACATGGATCTCGCGTCCCATTTGTCTTCTTCCTCTCATGCATGCCTCTCCTTAACACTTACAACTTCTCATGTATTTATAGGCTTTTGCCCTTACAATATTTGTCCACTTACAATTGACTCCCTAACCGACACTATGGACAATTGACCCAATATCTAACTGCCTTGGTCCAAATGACTCCAAAAACGCGCATACCACGGTATACTGACTCACTATTACATAATGTATGGTCCAAGTGACCCAAAACCCGCCAACTGCGGTATCCTCTCGCACAAAATACTTCTTTCGCGCCCTCTTCTGGCGTGTCACGGCATTAGCGGTACCCCGATCTTTCCCCATCAAACCACCTACCAACATTCACTGCCATAGCCACTGCATAACTCTCTGTTACATCATGCACTGATGGATGCTCACTGATCTTCTCAGCAACTTTTCGGTGACCCTCCTGCATAGCCTGTAGTGCAGAAGCTGCCTTGAGAAAAAACTGTGTTCCAACCTCTTGGAACTCCTCCATTTGTGTGTTGCGCTTCTTCTGACGCTATTCTGCCTTGGTGACACACTGCTACAACTCTTTTAGTTCCACTGATTTGGTGACCTGAGCAACTAGTGGCAACGTTCTCAACGACACCTTTAGTGTTGCCAGCTACCCTTCAGCTTCTTGCCACAGCTTGGTCAGTTGTTCTAACTGCTCGTTCTGAACGATGCTGCCCCAAAGCTACATAGTCTCTACAGTGATATTTGTTACTGCCTGTTCCAGCTTGCCCATCTGTGTTGCCAACTCCTCGATGGTGCATCTTCGTTCATCTACTCGATCTTGTGGTGTGTCAGGGTTTATTAGAGCTGTTAAATCTGCATTGTCATGCTGTAATTGGGCGATGACAGCCCTAAGTTGCTGCACTCTTTCAAACAGATCCAACTATGCGGTGGGATCTGGTACGAACTGACATGCTTTAGAGACTTCCGCCTCCAACCACACACTGCTATCCCATAGGTTGGCTTTCTCCACTATTAAGTGATCCTGCTCTTTCTTTAACTCCTCTATCGCCCAAGCTTTCTCAGCAATCATATGTTCTAGATTGTCTTCCAATTCATCTACCACCTCTCTTGCAGCTGACACCTTTGCCGTTAACTCTTCCACCTCTTTCTGAGCGGCTACTTCGCTTTCCTGCGATCGCAAGACTTCACCGCCAACATCCTGCTCTCGCTCTGCCATTTCCTAGCTGGAAACCGCCTGGATCTGCACCAACATCTGCGAAGAAAGCGCGCTAATGTTGAGGGACAAGTTGTGTAGCTGCTGCAGCGAAGCCTGGAGAGCCTCATCATCGGTCGCATTCACAGTCGGGGGAATTTGCACATTTCGAACCTGCAGCGTAGTGCTGAGTGTGCCAACTACCTACATAGGTGCCTCCTTCGGTGCCTTCTTCGAAAAAATACTAGCTAATGAATCAAGGAGAGTGTTTACCTCCTTAACCCCTGCTTCTGCCTATGTCATCACTACTCGAGATGCCACATTTGTTGCATTGGTTATAGCCGCTATAAGTCATCCAAACGGTGCCTCTGTCTTTGAGGAGGCTTGACTGATTGTACCATGCTCATAGCGCACCTTCGTTCTACCCTCCTCAAGCTCGCGGTCTATCTCATCGTTAGTGGGCATTTGCGTTGATTCCTAATCTGAGTCATGGCGACTCTGCTAGTCCTGCACGGGCAATGGATCAACTAGTCCTGTCGCTGGTAGTCCCATCGCGAGCTCCACTAGACTAACTGGTTCCTACCATTCTACTAGCCATTCATCAATAATCGCATCCAGCTGCTCATCCGACAATTTGTAGTGTGTCAGCAACCATTGCTTCACGAGGTCACATCGTTCTTGCACATGAATAGCATGAGGCCCAATCGCAATGTGAGAAATCTATTTGTATTTTGTCACAACTTCTTCAGATAAGCGAGGCACTCTCGCCGGTGTTGCTTGTAGTGTCTCCCAATAGAGCCAAAACTGCATTGTGCATTCCTTAAGGTGCTCGGGTTCTTGCACCCACCACAGATTCTGATAGCGCGCCCCCTTATGGTATTTTGCGACATCGACTTCCATCCCTTGGTAGGTGTCGGGCTCCCTGCATGTGACAAGCGCGATCAAAATCAGGAGCCAGTTATACGTGAATGCTCCCTTCCCATCTTGAACGGCTGATGCGTCCTCTACCAACTAGTTCAACACAAATAGTGACCAGTTCATATGTATGCCTTCTGCGCACTGTTCTGCACACGCCATGACCCCGAAGTTACACTGGTTGGGTCGATTCTTCCGGACTACTTTGCAACACAGTATATTTGCTCTGTTGAGGACCATGTTATCATTAATACTATCAATGCGGTAGGCGCAGTCATCGCGTTCCTGAATTCATGCCACTGATGCAATATGGACTGAGCCAATGCATCTGTAACTTCCCTAGATGCTTCATGAACTTGTTGTCATACAATAGCACCAAGTCACCTTGCTGAAACTATTTATTCTTGATATGGCAATCATGCCAAGCTTTTTTCTGATCCTTTTCCATGCGCTAGTGAAAACCAACGATAAAGCAGTCTTCCTCAAGCTGTACTAGCTGCTCCAGTCGCTCTGTCAATGCTGCTGCATCATTCATGCCTCTCGCTACCACTATGTGCAGACTCAGAACAATGTACTCCATAGGCATAACTGCCTCTTTCCCATACACCAATTTGAAGGGTGTTTGTCCTGTCAACCTTTTACAAGTGGTGTGATATGACCATAAGACTGTTGGAATCTTCAAATCCCAGTCATCGCGGTTCGCATTACAAACCTTGGTCAGAGCATTCTCCAATACTTTGTTGAAAGCTTCCACCGTGCCATTTTCCTACAGATGATATGGCATACTCTTCTTATGTTGTATCTAAAGCTCTGATGTTAAGGTGTTGACGGTGCGATTAATGAAGTGACTCCCCTGATCACTCATTAAGACCTTCGGGCATCCAAACCGAGTGACAATAGTGTCGAACAAGAAACGCATTGTTGTTCCAGTGGTGCAATCTACAACATGTGCAGCCTCTGCCCATCTTGTCAAATAATTTTTTTGTTTTGATTATGTATCGTGCACCTGTCTGATTCCTAGGTGGGTTGATAGGTCCCACGAAATCCACTGCCCATTTATCAAATGGTTGCAGTGTCACTTGAGGTATTAGCGGCATCTCATCCCTCCTGGAGGGTTTTCTAGTTCTTTGACAGACATCACAGGTCTGTGCATAATCTATCGCATCGTTGTGAAGAGTGGGCCACCAAAGCCTTGCACGAAGCACCTTCCTAGTAGTCGCACGACCGCCATAGTGCCCGCTCACTACTCCTACATGTGTTGCTGACAATATCTACCCTTGCTCATGAGGCAGGACACAGTGCCTCAAGATCTTGTATGTTCCCAGTTTGTACAATTGTCCTACAATCAACTGGAAATCTGCATCCTTAACAACCAACTTCTTTTTCTAACTGGTGGTAAACCCCTCTGGCGCAATTCCTATTGCCAGAAACTGAATTATTTCTTCGTAATAGTCATCAGCTACTTCAACCTTGAATAGTTGCGCATTTGGAAACCCATCTTCAATGTTGGTTGGTTCCTCCCCTCTCTCAATTCGTGACAAATGATCTGGCCCAGTGTTCAAGCGACCTGGCTTCACGATGACCTCAAAATCAAATTCCTGAAAAAGAAGTAACCAGCGACATATCTTCTCCCCCAACACAGGCTTATTGACTTGATATTTCAGAGCAGAATGGTCTGTGAACATCTTGAAGTGACCTCCCAATAAGTAGTGCCGAAACTTCTGCAGTGCATATACCATCGCCAAGCCTTCCCTCTCTGTAGTGGTATAAATTCTCTCTACATATGACAACTTTCGAGTTGAAAAAGCAATTGGGTGATCTAGATCTCCTTCCCTTGGTTGCATGAGAACTAGTCCTAGCGTAATCAATGATGCATCTACATGGACATGGAATTCCTTGCTCCAGTCCGGAAATACCAATATTACCGCCGAATCCATCTTAGCCTTCAGTTTCTCAAAACTGACTTGACATTCTGGGCTCCATTGAAATACCACATCCTTCTTCAACAACTTCTCCATAGGAGTCATGATCGCAGCATAACCCTGGATGAACTTGCGATAGTACCCTGTGTGGCCCAATGTAGCTCTCAACTGCTTGATAGTGGTAGGTGGTGTGAAGCTCAGAATGAGCACAATCTTTGTTGGGTCGACCAACAATCCCTACTTGCAAACAATGTGACCCAACAATATCCCAAATGGTGCACAGAAAATGCACTTATTCAAGTTAAGCGATATTTGATGTTGTCGACATCGCTCCAACATCAGTCATAGGTTTTCCAGATGATTGTTGATCAATCAATACAATGTCCAGTCATCTATATAAAATTGCAAGAACTTCTGAATAAAATCCCTGAAACCAGCAATAACAACCCGAGAGAATATCGCAGGTGCGTTCTTCATCCCAAATGGCATCACCGTGTACTGAAAACAACCCATTCCATCACAAATGTCATCTTGTGGCGATCCTCTTTCGCAATCTTGATTTGATGATAGCCATAGAAACCATCCATGAAAGAATACATTTCTTGACCACCCACTCCTTCCAGCACCTCATCAGTGAAAGGTGTCGAAGAAGGATCATGCATGCATGTGTCATTCAGCTTCCGCAAGTCGACACAAATCCATACTTCACCTGTCTTCTTATCCTGTACCACCATAGGACTGATCCATTCCATTTCTTCGACTGGTTCAATGATGCCAGCATCTAGCATGCGATCAAGTTCAACTTTGACCCATTCCTTGTGTCACAGATTCAGGCGATATAGTCACTTCGTAATTGGTTTTGCATCAAGTTTCAATGGAATCTTCATCTCCCCTAGATCCCCCAAGATTCCCTTCATCTCTGAAAACTTCGTAGGGAACAAATCTTGGAACTCATGCAACAGGTCGGTGACCTTCCCCATCATGTCTTTATCCTAGTAGTCGCCAACATTTGCAAAATTTGGGTTCTCTTCAGTCCCAATGTTGACATTTCGGAGCTTCAGCGGCTGATAGATCGGATCAGTCAGTGCATCAGGAGCTACAACATTGCGACTTCCTTTTGATTCCGGAATATTGACATTCCGCGGGTCATCACCATCCTCTGGCCCACCAGTGATACTATAACATTCCATCATCGTCTGCATCTTACAGTGCGTATGCGGATCCACAAGATATGCCACTGGAACAACCTTCAGAACAACATCGCGGATGAGCTGCAAAGCATTATGGACATCTGGGTTGGTGTCCGCAAAGCTAAAGGTATGAGTAAATAAAAGTGTCAACTCTAACCGACTGGTAATCTCCCCTCGTAACTCAGCTAAAGCATACCATGATTGCGGCATTTCATCCAAAGTATGGATAAAAGCATCGACCCATTCGTCCCTTGGTCATAAAGGCTACAGAGTCTGACATTCCATCAGATGACTTCCTGGGTCATTTCGCCCATTGTACCTTCCGATGTGATATATTTATGTCACCAAAGCGAACCATCATCAACCTTTGACATGTGACCAACTAGTAATCAACTTCTTATGGGTCTTCCACCACTATGCTGTAGTAGCCTTCAGCACCTCCTCTAATGCCAGCAAACACTGCGGTTCTGACACCTTAGCTTCAAATGCAACTAGAAACTCATACAATCCAGGCAGTCATTCGTATACCGACAACTCAACAGTCTCTGTCGCAGCACAATGAAGCAACTGTTTAATCAAGCCACACTTTCGGAACAATACCTCATGTAGGCGATTCTACCAATTCTCTAAAGCATCATCCGATTCGGAAGATGCAGAACTGGAGCTGCGCCAACAAGGTTCTCCACCAGCAGTCAGATGAACGTAGTCTTCTGAAATATTATATGGATGATCCCATCCTCTTACAACCTCATCCTTGACAGGTTCAACATATCGTTTCCCTTCATCCAGATCCAATGGAGCGATGACGCAGAGATCCTAGTTTTCAAAGGTCATCATCCACTTCTTAAAATTAATGACTATTGCCCTATCATTATCCCATCCAATCCCAAGCAATGCGGGATAGGATCTTCCACCTTCGATACCCTCAATGACATCAAAATACGCATATGTATTTATCCCCTCAATATCCACCAAAAGGCACAGAACTCTCCCAATTGGTATCACCTTGGCCTAATTAGCCAAGTAGATATATGGGAGAACAGCTCAGCATTGGACTCCCCATATTTTTCCATGCTTGCTTTGTCAATATGTTAACATCAGATCCTAGATCCAGAATAATTGAATCGACATCATAATCCCTAATCTTGACATTCATGCGCATTTCTATACCTATCTTCTTTCTCTGTAAGGATTTCACCGTGAACTCCCTCTGTCCCTTAGTTGGTCAATACAACAAACTCTCGATCTCAGCAAGTGCATCAGGATTTCATGCCAGCGATAAGAAACTTTCAAAGAATTTTTGCAGAGTACCATACTGACACGGTGGTCCTACATCCAAAGTTTATTCAAAAGCCAAGGGCATATGATAAACAATTGACGTACCACGATCTTTTTCCGTAGCATTACACGCTTAGAAGAATGCATCACGCTTGGCATCAATATTGAACTACACCTTCTTCTTCCGAGCCACCTAGATCAGAGGATGCAAGCCATCTTCACCTATCATTGCACCTCCCCAAGTGATAAAAGCAATATCAACATCTTGTGTCCTCGGCTTTGCTGAAATTGTCACAATAGTTGGTCCCTGATTCTGGTTCAGCGGTGGATTCGCAGGTTGATTCACATTCTGGTTGACGTTCTGATTCAGATGTTGGTTCTGGTTCTGTGGTTGATTCTAATTTGGAAATTGGTTCTGATTATGCAACTTCGGTATGTTTCCTGCCTGCCATCGTGCAATCAACTACGAACAATTTTCAATAGTGTGATCAATAACAAAACAAAACAAAACAAACACTGTGTCTGCAATTGTGGGAAATATCTTTGGTAGTGTCCCAAAACTCCGCAATTATAACATTAGATAGGTCCGCGACCTCGTCCTCCTCTGTGACAAAAGCCTCCATTGCGTCCTCCCCGAAATCCTCCACGGAATCCCCCTTGCTGTTAATATTGTGGTTGAGCAAACTATTGCTGCATGGGATTCGGTTGCAGCTGCACACACTGTCCTAGTTGAACGTATGGTGCCGAATGAACGTACTGTGGCTGCTGCACAGCCATTAGCATCTAAGTATATTGTGGCATAAACTGTTGTGGTTGCTCCTGTGGTACAAACTGCATCTGCAGTTGAGGTAGCGGCTGGGATACCTATGGTTGCAGTTGTGGTTGTTGTACAACACGTTTGTCGTCCTTCACATAGAATGCATCGTACGTTCTTTCCTGAAGTACTCCATACACGCAACAATCCTTATCTTCATGTCCCACAGATTTGCAAAATGTACAATACAAATTCATCGATTTTGTGACCATCTTTTGCATATATTGACACTCCTCATGTAGATTCCCATATACTTGGAAGATGTGCCACCACAGTATACCTCCGCCACTCAATGGGTTCGGTGCTCCAGATACTAGATAGTTGCAGAAGTCCGGGAAACTATCCTTAGTATGCCCTTCTGCATGACATCGCGTCCACCTAGCCTCTTCACAATGTTCCTTACTCTTCCTAAGGTCTTGCAACTGTATTGTCAAGTTGGTCATCTGTGTCTGAATCTGCGACATGCCAGCTGCGTTCTCACCAATCGGCGAAGCTTCTAACTGCATCGCAATATATAGAGCTTAACTCGGTGTTGTAATGTTTTGTTGCATCAACGAGAGTTGAATATGAGGTAGCAACGCTGTGATAAACCATTATGTGTGTTGGACGTCGCTTATCTCAAAGCTAACCGTTGGTCAAAATCTCACATAGTTTCATTGGATACTACTTAATCTCTTTTAGTTCTATAATATACTGTGCTTCAGACTTGGGTTTTTTGAACTCTGCAATCAATCCTTTTTTGAATTCTTCCAGCGTCTTCTCTAGGGTACCTACGAGAACTTGCAAAAATTCATAAACCAGTCCAATGCACAACCTTGAAAAGTTGTCACCAACTGACCTTTCTTGGCATTATCATCCGTAATTTGCTTAAAAGTCCATACTGTTTCACATAAGAAACAGTACTACTCGGGATTATCTGTTCCATTTCCATGGAACAACAACAACTTTGCAACTTCGCCCTCCATCCCACGCTTCCTTCCTCCAGTTGCTGAGCTACTAGCAATCAAGTTCTGTTGACACGATGAACACGATGGTGTCAAAGTTGTATTTCTTCCTGATTGAGAGATAGTGAGCAGAGGTGTGGGCACATTGCTACTGGGGGTTGGTCCTGCCTCTATCCTGGGAGTAGCCTGGTTGTCCTTACCGTCCCTGTGAGGTCGCTTTGTCCCATGTGGTATTCCTTTGTGGCTTTGCGTTTCGATCGCAGCAGGACCTTCTCCTGTCCTCTTCTTCTTTTCCTATCGAAACCTTTCTCCTCCCCTTGTAAGACCACTCTCTTCCTTGGCTTCCTTCACAATCTCGTCATAACTTGCACCCATCTACCCCGTATCATTCCATGTACCGCCCCCCTACTTTCATGGTATCCACTACCTCTTCCCACTAGGGTTCTCCTGGTCTAGGTGCATCTTTAGTATGCCATTTTCGCAAATGAGCATCTTAATGGACAACTGTAGTGACAACAGAAACCTACCTCTTGGTCCGTTGAAGAATTCCCTTTCTGCTTCACCATAATACTTTGTTGTATCAATTGCGAACTCGATGATATAACCTTCTAGTATACTATCGACCCAAACCTCAACAACCCATGATGCTTTGTTTTCGACTTCTTACAGCCGTTAGATCAGTTCTGGGGTCCAAGCTGTCGGCTCACCACCTTGGAAGTTCCTCTTCTGATAGGTCAATTTTGCTAACCATTCATACAGGATGATTGGGAACTCGCAGAAAAAATATTCATGTGGATCATCATGTATATACTTTTCCAACCACCAATCTGTCGACAACCCAGGGTTCTGATTTTCTTTTTCAGGGAACTCTCGTAACTTTAGGTCGAACCAATCCTGAATTTTCGGTCTCGTCGGATGGCACAAGATGTCCTCCTTTCACTTCGTGCTACGGAACCGGAAACGGAACCATTTGTTGACACCAACCCAGTCGATAGGGGTTCCTCATGTTGTCAACACCCAAACCACCACGATCTCCCTGAGCACCGGCCTAGACAGGTTTTACCCTGTCTAGCAACACCTACGGAGAAGATGAGGTCTCACCCAAGATGTTCAAGGGAAAGTTGACAGAACCAATTTTCCACTGAATGAAGGAGGATTTTTTGCATCAACTAATCAACTTATTGCGACATTCAGAAATAGATCTAAGCATTCAAGTTAGGCATTAAGCATAAACACAACATCATTCAACAGATCTCATCATTGACAGAACCATAAATGTGCAATAGATATAACAGTAAAACATTAATCATAGCAAGGAAACATCACATCATTCACATATTCATATCACATAATGCATTCATCACAAGGGAATAAGAAAGGCATGGTAATTCTACTCAACATTATATCATAGTAACCTTTGCAACAACCCATAGATACAACAATAATTCCTTTGTCGCATACCTAGATTAACAGAAAAGCAAAATCATCCGTGCTCAACTGTCTCTTCAATTCATCATCTGATGGATTTCCAACTCGGTATATCAACACTTACAATGCTATGTCTATTTATAGGCTAGCACCTTTACATTTGCGGTCCACTTAGACAACCGTCTAACTACTTCCTAACAAACTCCACAAAAAGATGACTTAAAACCCACATAATGCGGTCCAAATGACACAAAACCCACATAATGTGGTCCAAATGACCCAAAATACATAGAGTACTATTGCCTTATGCGCTGCTTTCCTCCCTTTGCGGTATCTTTGGCCTTGCGCAGCATCCGCAATGCTGCGATGCTGACTCATCCAAACCACCTGCCAACACCCTTGCAGGCTTGGAATTAGCTTTAGATTTCCAAATGTTGAGGCTCGGTCTAATTTGTGGCAGAACACATCAAATGCTGTAACTTGATATTTTTCACACCTAGTTCCGCATATGCTCCACTAGTGCACTACAAATGAAATTGCACACACTTGTTGAGCTCTGTGTGCAGATTCTAACTATATATTTTTGGAATAGATCTGTTGTTGTTTTTCTATTTTTAATTCATTTTTAATTACACTCATGTCAAATTTGTAAAAAACATAGATCATTTATTTGGCCTATAAATTTTGATTGGCTTACCTATTTCGAGAACGGAAAAGAAACCGCACAAGTGTACAAGAACACCTACAAGCTAAAATATATATATATTTTATTTTCAGACCATGATATGGTGGGCCAACACTTGACCATGTCATTTTAAGGCTTCACTGACTTTCGTAATTTAAAAAAAATATAAAATTAACTTTTAAAATTTTGGAAAAATAGCCCCTCATAATATTCTTCTGTTGCCTACGCCTCTACATATTTTTTTCCTCATAAATTGACAATTTACATAACAAACAGGTGGACCAACAAAAACATTTGCATTATGTTTTAGAGAAAAAATAACATAACAATCTTAAAATAATCACATTTTCGGGTGGTTATACCACTTTTCCATAAATAAAAGTTATACATTCCGGAAGGTCATCCGTTTTTCTACGTTTCATCTTTTTACACCTAATTCGAAAAAGTTTTGTAGGTACCTCTAATAATTCATTTTAATGATAATATTTCTATTTTTCCAGCATGTCATTGCAACTAACGTGTCATAATTGGGTATCATTACCTTGCACCAGCCCTAATATGTCATTTTTTATCTTAATTTTTTTACAAATGAAGAAAAAAATTACACCTCAAGAAATTGGATTCCTCTAAGTGCTCGATAGCTCCAAGTTTAATATGGATCTATGTCGTTTTTAATTTTCTTTTTTTATGAGCCCACATGATTTTTCTTAATTAATTTTTATTTTTTGTAACTTAATGAACTACATGACAACATCTCCCCCATACTGGGGTGTAAAACACATCACTACTCTCGATGCAATGAGGGAAAGTGTAATATGCCTAAGTATATTACTATTAGTAACATAGTTCTCAAATATTTATATTTTCCATATTATATATTAATTTTAATATTTCGTAATTATTAGTTCTCATATCCCTTTTTAGTGTACCTAAGGTATGAATTAGGCACACTAGCTTGGGGACAAACAAGAAAGACTATATTTTCCCTAGTTGATTTCAAACACCTAGAGACTTTTCCAAATTCCCTCCCAAACTAACACAGGGTTTTAATAAACTCAATATGATCTACAACATGCACCTACAAGTCTGAAAAACATAAATCATAAATTTTGGGAGTTGTCACATCCCCTTCCATCAAACCGATGCAAGGAAGGAAATGTGACCAATCTACAAGGCTTATTGGCAATCTCAGCCCCGTTCATTACCAAGAAATTCATAACAATTAAAAACTTATGTGTGCAAATACGTAATCAATATATACATAGTGGAAATGAACACAATTGGACACACAAACTGAAATGCATTAGCATATTTATCTCAAGCAAATGATAAATCAATAGGTAGAGAATCCATCCCATTCTCATGCTATGCACAGAATTCATATCAGTTCCATTAACATGAACAATTATCATTCTAAATTAATACATTGCAAGAAATATAATGCATATAATTTAAAACACAGAGAACACTTATCTTTGAGATAAAGCTATCGAAATGACTAGCTATGTGAGAGCAACATTCCACCCAACCATAGATCTCTTTCCAGCCTGTACTCTTTCATTTGAGAGATCATCCCCGAGCTAGGTTGTTTATCCACTAAAGAGGAACTAGATGGGCTCACTCACAGCCATGGTTTCACTCAACAACTATGCTAAGCCAACACACAGTCGGGTTTATCAAGCATACAAAAGATAAATGAGGAGGATGCCAAGCCAGTGAGCTCAACCATAGAGCTATAGACATCTCAAGCTAAATTCAAGCAATCCAATCCTCTATTCAAACATCCACACTAGGATTCCTCACCATTCTGTCAACGAATAACTCAATCCCATCACTGGTTTTCTGGGCTATCAAAACTGGGTTTTCCAATGGATTTCAGGGTAGCTAATGCTCCCAAATTCGCCCCAAGGTTCATACCTATGGATCCCCCATTGGATTTCACTATCCAATACCAATTATGGGCGTTTATGGCTCTTTAAAATGTGGGTTCTTTCACAGTTGCTATTTCTGGTTTTTCTCACTGCTGGCAATTCGTTTTCTTGAATGAAAAGTGATGCTCCTCATCTCACAATGGAATGGGAATGAGGAAGAAGCAACTCCCATGAGGTAGAGTGACTTGTGGTACAAGGAAACATAGCCCATACTCTGCCATACGAATTTCTAGGCTGCCCATGCTCCATTTAAGCCATGGACTATTTTCTTCAACCACTTCCTTGCAACAGAATTAAACGCCAGCAAGGTAAGTCAAATGGGTTCTCAAGGTGACATTTGGAAGCTTATGGCTCAATCCCACAACCCCCTCACCACTCCTTAGTGGATACACATGGCCCCTTCTCATTCATTGCCTCCATAGCCAGTTTTGGTATTTTATTGCATGATGTTTATTTACATCATTTTTACAATGTTCCATGGCTAAATAGCACATGGGTAACATAATGTCTAGTACTTGCCTTTTAAAAAAAATTCGGGCTTCCACTAGCGGGGCCTTGGCCTTGAGCTCCACGCTAGGAAAACATACATCCCATGTATACAATATTTACATTAAAGGATAATATATCCTAAGGGTCAAAATGGGGTATTACAGGAGTCCATACATTCGACAATGGCACATTTTATGGGTGCATCACACTCGGGGTGGTCACAAGGACTAGATAGTGTCAATTCCCATGAATTATGTGGAACCTAATGGATTCTAGTGCTGAAATGGATGTATAGGTACTTAGTTACAATCACTATATGAACTAGGAGACACTTTATTCAAATTTTTGGAAGTGATTTTGCATTTTGGGATCATTGGGAGAAAAACTAGGAATCTAGGACAATTCAACTAGGTGATTTCCAACTCGAACAAAACACTACCTAAGACCCATGAATTTATGATATGAATATGTGTATGGTACATGTATTGTCCCACCTACCTGTAGCATTTTACATAACTCTATTTGGTTGAGCATGGGTCAGGTTTCTACTTCAAAAGTCACAACTAGTCAAATTTCCAATGAATTTGAGAGTAGGGGAAATTGCTAGTTTTCTGGCACTTTCAAGGAGAGGCTAAGGGTCACAATTTATGAAAGTGGATATTCATATGTGACCAACATAATATTAATTAACAGCAACAAGCATTGAACTAACATTTGGTAGCTCATAAAACAGAGGCTTGAATCAAAAGATAAACCATGTTGAATTTATAATAGTTTTTGGCACATATAGTCACAAAATACTGAAAGAATTTATAAAATGGAATGAAAGGAGAATACTGACTTATTTTTATTATTTAATGGAGGATTATTATAGATAAATTCCATGACTACATTTTTTGGTTCTTTTAGGAGTGCACCAACAACCTCCAACACACAAAAATTATGAATCTGGCTCCCAAAACACATTACAAATGGATCCTGCATTGCATGGAACTTCAATGCTATGATTGGAAATAGATGTGATATGAAAATACTATAGAATTCTACAATTCATATCTATGAGAAAGGCTGAAAAACTTCCTCCTCAACCTCTAATTGGAATGCTAGCAAACACTCCAACTAGTCTCAATTACATAGGGGCACATCTTCCTACTATTTGCAAGGGGCACATCTCCCAAGCATAGAGAAGCAAGAAGCTCTCCAATATCAATATAAAAACATCATCAAGCTAAGCCCCACTTATGCAATATGCCTCCCTTTTTAAGCTTTCACTTGCCTCCAATACTAGGCTCCAATACCATGGGACGATGAAAACCAAGAGCAAGACTAGTTTGTCCAATTAGTCAATACTAGTGGAAAATACCATGGAACATCTGAAACCCTTCACTAGATAGTTAGTGGTTCATAATTGCATCACTACATTTATGAATGCACCCTCTAACCACCTTGACCACTTCTTCCCCTTTTTAGGAGCGTTGGTTAGTCAAATTGGGGTTTGTCTACATTTTTACTCCATCTCCTTAAATTGGGGGATTGCGTTTGTCTACATTTAAAATATCCCACCAAATTCCTTGGTTCCACCAATTGGTCAAACTTGTCTCATATAATATTGAATAAAACATTAATTATTGAATATTTATGAGAGAGTGGGTCATTTAACTCATTTATTGATTGTTCAAGTGTTTTGACCCAATATTACTTGGCCTTGCTAACCAACTCAAATTGGATGTGCATAAATATTAATTTTGGGAAATTAATTTTTTTTGTGGCCCATCTCCACTTACTTATCCCATAATGAACCTGCAATTCAATAATTTCCTTGTTCACATTGCAAGGAGTTGCACTTCCTTGGACTTCTATCCACCAATGATTATTTCCAACCTCAAGATTTCCAACTCAGTATTTTCTTGAATAATTTGAACCACATGGATTATTGACTTATTGGATGAGTCAATCTTGGCCCACCATATCCATCATGCGCCTCCCTAGTCCAATTTTCTCCAATATTACAACTATTTTCAATTTTGGAGCTTAGGGTTAGCAAATAATCAACCCAAATCACCACCTGGGTGAATAAACATGAACAAGTCTAGGTGACTTAGGCAATTGTGGTCCATGGCCCAAATTTGGGAACATTACACCCTTCCCAAGGGACACAACTTATCACTTATGTGTAATATATATACACACCAAATGTATATCAGGAATACAAGTTATGATTTTATAAATAAGAAATGTTTATCCTTATATGGATTAAATGCTTTATTGTAGATGTTAAAATCAAGTGACCCATTGGGTTTCCTACATTTAGTATTAAAGGAATCGTTCCGTTGACTTGTGTTCTATTTTGCTCTTGGAAAATATATTGGAAGATCGTGGTTCCATTCAATTACTAATTATTTGAAGAAAGAAAGGAAGCTCCTCACGGGAGAGAAGAAAAAGAAAATAAGAAGAAAAAGAAAAAAAATCTCTAACTCCATGCTCATAGTCCAAAGGGGAGAAAGTAGAAAAAGAAAAGAAACATATTTACAAAAAGAAAGAAGGATATTTACCACCCAAGAAAGTGAAAAAATAAAAGAAAAAGAAAGTAAACATATTTAGAAAAAGAGAGAAGGATATTTACCTACCAAGAAAGTAAAAAAAAGAAAAAGAAAATAAAAGATATTTACAAAAAGGAAAAAAAGATATTTACCACCTAAGAAAGTAAAAAAGAGAAGAAAGAAAAAGAAAGTAAAGATTTTTTTTTACTAGTGTTAGTAAAAAAAAACCCATATTGCCATAAGGAAGATTAAATCATTGAAGCATATTATAATATTAACAATTTATTTTTGAAAGAAAAAAAATGTTTTCTATTTGTCAAGCTCACCCAAAATGAGGTCTACAAAAAATTCTTTTTTGTGGAAATGCCCATCTCGTGCAAATGAGTTTAAATGGAGATTGGAGGTTAAAAATAGAGACCGTCTTTTCCCTAACTATGGAAAAATATTTACTCTAATAGAACATCAAGATATTTCAAAATGAAGTCACATATTATGGAACTAGAAGATCAATTAGCTAAACTAGGAGAAAAATATAGAGATTTCAAGAAAACTTCTAGAGGTGAATTATTAGAAAAAGAAGAAAAAATTACATACTTAAAAATTCATGGCGAGAAATTATTTTCACAAATCAAGAAATTAAGGGATAAGAGGAAGAACATTCATAGACTCGAACAAGACAATCAAGAGCTTCAAAATAAATTATCAAAAAATAGTGAACAAGGTTCCCTGTTGAAGGACCTTAATTAGAAATTGTTAGAACAAATCAAAAGTTTAAGAGAAGAAAATTCAAAGAATTGTGACTTACAAGTAAATGATCAAGATTCGAGTCATCAAGATGTCGCAACTCAGTGCGATTGAGAATCTCAAAAGAAGCAGGATTGGAAGAAAGATATTGGCAAATATTGTCAAGTAAAGACAAAGAGATTAACCGTTTAAAGAATCACAATCAAATTATGCTCATATAAATTTAAAAAAAAAACTAAAATGTAAGGATATTCAAATCTTTAAGATTTATTAGGAAACCTTAACTGATCTAGTGAAATCAACAAAGTTCTTAGAAGTTGAATTTGCAAATAAAGGAATTTCAACACAGGGGATCAAAAATCAAGCACAGAGTGATATTACAAAGGAAGTTTCATCAATGAATGAACATCCATAAATCAATTTGAAGCCATAATTAAATGACATGTTGGCATCACCAGATTTACTAAAGGTTGAAGTGCCATCACTCACTACTAATATAGACATCTTCACACCATTCAATACACGTATGTCAAATTCCAACATGTCAACACAATTACATGATGAAAATTTTAAAAAACATTTATGAAAGATCAATGGATTAGTGCATCACATTGGATTCCTAATTATAGGAAATGGAGCACACAAAATTCAACATACACATGCCAACAATGTTCTCACATATCACAACATTCGAACATCTCAAAACAACATCAAAGAAGATCGAATCAAGACTCTTTTCATTAGAGAGTTCTAGAGAGGATTCATTTAGGATTTGATCCTTCTTTGATGCACCATTATTGCTCCAAGCTTCAAACATCATATCTACACACATCTTCAACCATATTACGTAAGCGATAGTTATAGAAGATGCTTTGAGGAAAATGAATTTCAAAAGGGTGAAGACTTGTAATATATTACTATTAGTAACATAGTTCTCAAATATTTATATTTTCCATATTTATATTAATTGTAATATTTTGTAATTATTAGTTGTCATATCCCTTCCCGACAGATACAATTTATCACTTATGTGTATTATATATACACATCAAATGTATATCAGGAATACAAGTTATGCGTTTATAAATGAGAAATGTTTATCTTTATATGGATTAAATGTGTTTCTCGATGCTAAGGTCAAGTGACCCATTGGGTTCCTTGTAGAAAGACTTTGTCTTTGAACCAACTAAATTAAGTTGTTTGATGGTCAATAAATAAGTATCGATAATATGAAGCCTATATTTAAATGCATATACATTAAATTTTCCATAAATACATGTGTATTCTCTCTCGTGCTTAGCGCAACAAGGACCACAATGTTCAAAAATCACCACTTAAAAGGTTTTAATGGTAATCTGATTGCATGACTGAGGCTCTTAGGTACGGACATCAAATTGAAATCATAAAAAATGTTTAAAGTTAAGATCATGAGTATATTGAAAATAAATACTATTAGAATAATATAGACAACTTCGAAGGTTAGCTTAAGTGGTTATGAGTCAAACGTGAGATCTCTCTCCCAAAGTTGGAAAGGCAACGAGTTTGACTCTCTTCATTTATTTGGGGTTATGATACATAATCAGGGTCAACAATTTACCCTGTTTACCATCCATGAACCATGGAGAAGTATTCATGGGGTTTTCTTCTAGGTTATCCCTTAGAAAAAAAGAATAATGAAGTAGTTAGTGTGAGCAATGTTGATGGAAGAAATATTAATGAAAAGATATATCAATTCAATAGGTCTTAAGCCTCAGGGGATATTTCAAGTGAACATGGACTACCAGTGAGATATCTCTTGAAGTTGGGGAGGTCACAAGTTCAACTATCTTGATCCCCTCATGATTAGGCTTAGTAATCAAGATTGGCAAAGAGGAACAAAGTTTTTATATTGTGAGAAAGGAATGAATGAGAAAAGTACAAAACACGATATTTCTTTTTACCCCACTTAGTTATCAAATTCAATTAACTTATTAGGTCAATGTTTGAGATAGGGAGCATGGTTGATAGTTCAAACTGGGAAATCCAATCTAGTTATCAAATTCAATTAACTTTTTAGGTTGATGTTCGAGATAGGAAGCATGGTTGATAGTTAATATTTCTTATATGGGTAAATCTCACATTGTTTATTGTACATTAATATTTAATATTTACATTTTTAGTGTTTTCATGGTTCTAGATTTGATATTTTCTCGATTATTTTTAAAATACATATTATTTTTTAATGTGAAAAGTTGATATAATATCATTATTACACTTAAACATTAATTTGTGACACATCTCCCCCACAATGTATTATAAAATCCATTTTTTTTTTACCCAAAACCATGCTCTAATTTGTTAATTCAATGAGCTTTGGCCATGCATAACAACTCTTCAAAAGTGGACCAACTCTACATGGACCACAAAATATTTTGAGTTACCATAGTTTCTTTGTTGTCTTTTCTCAACATTACTCAAGATTATAGAAAGGATTTGGAACGTACACTAAATTTTTCATAAACAAATTGACTTTTTGTTATACCATGGTTTACCTAACTATCTATGGATTTTATCGTGAGGCTTCCCAAAGCGGGTAACAAATAAGTCATCGTGGTGGTTGTCGACCTTATTTCCAAATTTGCTCATTTTTGTGCCCTAGATGGGTGAGATGGTTGAATCTCCATTTCTAGGTTTCTCAAATATTGGAAATACAATTTTAAGTGAATTTATTAAATCATGTATAAGTGAAGTTAAAAAGGGCATCATTACCTATACTTGACTCTGTCTCTAGTTTCATTTGAATCTTTACATAAGAATCACGTCCTCTAACCCAATGCCTTGGGAAAATGTGTTATGAGTAATAAGTCCAAATAGATTCAAAAGAACTTCTAAATCGCAAACATAGGATCAACTAATTATTATTAATTTCCTATTAAATAAAAGAGATAAAAAGTTTTGACTCTTTTTCAACTAGATTTTAGAGTAACATGTAAAATCTATTACATTAGATTTTACATTTGATAGAATTGGATAATCAAATAATTTTATAGAACTTCTAAATCACGAACATAGGATCAACTAATTATTATTAATTTCCTATTAAATAAAAGGGATAAAAAGTTTTGACTCTTTTTTAACTGGATTTTAGAGTAACATGTAAAATCTATTACATTTGATAGAATTGGATAATCAAATAATTTTATAGAACGTGAAAGTATATTGAAATTGATAAAGGGGATGTTAAAATTAATTCATTTAAAACTGAATCTAAAATACATTGAAATTTAAGGAAATGGGTATTGAAATAATTCAATCAAGAAACTGCAAAACTCTCAATCAAAAAATTGTCATTTAAACAATTCAAAATCATGTATATTGACTTCAAAATCATAAAATGGATTCAAAATTATTTAGACGAGATTTGAAAATAAAAGGGCTGTATCCCAAAAGTGGGAAAATAGTTAAAAAGGTTCACTGTTTATGGTTGTTTATCCTACTTCATTCGATTTATCTTTCAGAAAGATTCAACAACTTCAAATATTAGTCTAAAAGTGATCACACCAATAGTGAAGTTGACGAAGAAAGATATGACAGAGGTTGAACATGGCCTAGTCTGGATCGTGCAATAGCAGTCACGTGTTTCTATGAGCAAATTGTTTTGTGCATTAAATCTCTGTCAGGCCTGTCCGGGCTTCTTCACTGCTTGCGTCTAATCAATAGACTCTCTGATTGCTTGGGCACTGCATGCAGCCAAGGCGCCTGGATTTTATACACATTTATTTTACAGGCAATCGAAATGGCAAACCGGCTTCATTAATTTACTCTTATAAACCTTTAATAAATCTTTTTTTAGGAAAATCCTTCACCTACCAGTGTTCTTCAGTTCCACACACATTGCACTGATAATTTCTAAGGAGGTCTCCATGTGCTTTGGTCACCAACCATGCAGGATCCATCTTCCTGTCCGCATGCTTCCAACCGATGAACTGGAAGTTTCTGCAAACCCACTATCCCGTCGTCACCCACCATGGAGGATCCATCTCTCATCCACAAGCTGTCGATACATTATCTAGAATTTATGTCTTTTTATTGAAGATTGCAAAACTTATCTATCACAATCAAATTAGCAAGTTGTCAAATTAGCAATGATGACTTTACTAACATAGTATTATATATTACTATTGTAATTTTTATGTTTACATGCAATCATTGGCATTCTCTAAAAACGCAACATTTTACACCATTTTGGTCGGCATCTGGCATCTGACAATTTAAAGAAGTCGAGTTCCAATTGATTTAGAACTCTGATCGATTTTTCAAGCATCTTGATCAGTTTAAAATGAGGGAAAACCCAAGGGACAAAGTTCCATAGAGGAACTCTAGCACTACACCCTTGGAACTCTGCACTGTCGAATACATAGAGGAACTCTTCCTGAAAAGCCTTCGGAAAAAGTTCAAAGTGTTGTGATTTTCCGGTCATTTTTTTATAAAAACCAGTCAAATTTGTTCATGGAAACTGCTATTTCCTCAATTTGCAATTTCAACAATCATAATTGCATGTCCTAGACTAAATGCCCTATTTTAAAACTACCCAGATCACCGATATTGCGATTTGAGCACTCCAAATTGTGATTTCAGCTATTCTTACTCTACTGGATTCTGAGGAATCGGGGGCGTTTTGGTTAGCGCTTATACTACACCAAAATTGAGTTACCTCAAATAATTGATGTACTCTGAACCACCAAATAGATATTTTAGATAGCTAGGTTTTGACTTCCATGATGATGAGATAGTTACTCAATACTAAGATCATACTCTAAGATTACGAATTTGATTAGATTTAATTTTAGAGAAAAGAAATAATTTATGTTCTTGATTGTATATATTGCAAAACCTTCTACTTATTATAAATGGGTTGTCTAGAATTATAACCTTATTTACAATAAAGATGTGTGAGTTATATATATATCTATGTGTGTGGGGAGTGTTTTTAATGCTTGTAATGAAAAATTAAAATATTTATTTTAATAAAAAGTTCATTTTGGAAAAAATAAATAAGGAAAAAATCAAAGTGTCTAAGTTTGTAGTAATTGAAGATGCATGCTTTTAAGTGTTTAATTAAGTAATTTTAATAATAGTTCTAGGGTGATATATAAATTGCTTTACTTTGTATGAACAATGTTCACATTACCTTTTATATATCTATTTTATATATATAGATAGATATAGATATAGATATAATTAGTACATCCACATTCATATTTATGAATGTTCTCTATCCGTTATTGATATACACCTCAACTCTATAATATGCAATATAATAAAATAATGGAAACATAGTTTATTATGTTGGAGGGGAAGAGTTCTTTGGAATATAAACATGTTTTGATTTAATTTTTTACCCAAACAAACATCAAATACATAAACAAAAAGTATATTATTCCACCCAAACACATCAAAGAAAAAGTATATTATTCCAACCAAACACATCAAAGTTGTAGAAAAATAAATTTAATATTGACTCAATCAATTCACAATATCGAAAGGCTAACATATCATCTTACCATAATCAAAACACATTGAATGAATATTCATTAATGCCAAAAGAAAAGTGTGTTGGAAGTTCTGAGGCCTAATTCACCAACAGATACGTCTGGGGTGTTATTGGGTTACAACATCGTCCATTTAGTGTCTTTCAATCGATTGTTTGTCATGCAACAACCATCCAAGATCAATGTGTGTGTAAGCATCCATTGGTTCCACTCCATCTTCCATTCAAATCACCTCAACCACTATTGGTGAGTTGGTAGTGTCTAGGGAACATATTGAAACAACCTTAAATTTAGTGACACGTAAAGGACAAGCAGGCATTAATCATCACAAATCCACATGAGTAATGAGGGGAGAATACAGGGCGGATAGTGAGGATGGTCCATTAACATTTTAATCAACTGTTAATCAAATTGTTAATTAGAGATTCAGAAACACTTGACATTTACCTTATCAAACTTCCACTATAGATAGGTGTTAGACAAACAAGAACAAAGCAAAGTTATTGATCCATAATTCCGTGCTTAATCTAGAGAGGAGTTCATATAGGGATTCCTATTGGCATAAATATCATCCACGTTGAAAGATCATTAAATACAAAATGGTTAGACTATTTTGTTTTTTCTTCTAAAACTTCATTGTCATTCATCATTATTCTAAGATCTTAATTAGTAAGTACATATATTAACTTTAATTATACATACTAGGATTTCATTAAATTTAAAATATTTAAGTTCAATCTTTGTAATTATCTAGCATTATTGAGTAACATTTTATGAAATTTAGTGTTTTTTTTGTACATCAATGTTGTATATTTACATTTTTAGTGGTGTTTTCATATTTCTAATTTTATTTTTGCATGTGATTTGATAGATTTAGAATTTAGATGGATTTAAGATGTTTATTACTATCATAGATTCATCTTAAACCCACATCTATCAAGCACCAAGAGGGATCCAATTTTTTACATATCAAGAAAAAAATTACACTTCAAGAAAAGTGATCCCTCTTAAATGATGAAATTACTTTTTATATTACAATATAAAACACCTTGCTACTCTTAATGTAATTAAAAGTATATTTTTTTTAATATAAAAAATTGAGATTAAGTTGGCCCAAATTCATACCTTGATTTGTGAATTCAATGTGCTTTGGCCATGGGATATAAAATTTCAAAAATGGTATAGCTCAACTCTACATGGACCCCATAATATTTAATATATTTTAGTTTTAATGACTTCTTAGTGCTCACTGGTTTTTTCAGTCTTAAAGAGTCTAAAAAACTTAAAGAAGACTCTAAAATTGCTCTTTTTTTAAAATTTAGTCTCATATGCCCGAAAAAGCATAAGACGATACGCGGGAGAACTCTTCTAGCCAAAATTGACTAGAGTATTCCTTTTTCGTAAGTAGTCCACTCAACTAAAAAAAAGGGTAAAATTATAATAATAGAAATGATTCTAATATAATAATAGAAATGTACTCTGACAATATATAGGGTTTAACATCCTAATTATATAACAATGACCTTAACTCTGATGTTACCTATATAAAATTATTGAAAGGAAAATTAATCTTAGACGTCCATCCTCAAGATAAACATTTACGCAATCTATTCTATCTTTGTTTTTTTTCAAGTGAGCATCATAAGCTGATTTGGGAGGCGCATTAAAGTTGAGCGGTATGGAATATTAGTGTGAAGAAGATAGTGGTAGTGTTGCAAAAAACATTACTAGCCAAATTTTCAATAGGACATTAGTGGGTATATCCTATAGTGCATTTTCTATTCCATCACCAAACATGCATCAAGAAGTAGGGGTTGAATTCTCCCATATCTACCTAGATAGACCATGAGAGTTCATCTCCATGGACTACATGTATGGCTTGCTTTAAACCCAGCATGGAAAAGATTGTGTATTTGTGGTTGTTGATTGGTTATCTAAGATAGCCATTTTAATGCCTTGTAACAAGAGAATCACCATTGATTCCATTGCTAATATCTTCTTTGAGCATGTTTGGGTTCCATTTGGGCTCCCTTAGACCATTATTTCAAATCAATAGGTTTCTTAGCACTTTATAGTCCACCTTGTGGTTGATGATGGACACCAAGCTTCAATCGAGTGCCTTCCACCCTCAAACTGATAGACTGATAGAGGTAGTCAATAGGATGCTTGGGCATATTCTTAGCATGTACAACTCTAAACATCCATGTACATGGAATGAGAGCCTTCCTTGTGTTTATCATTGCTACAAAAAAACCCTTCATAGTTCCATTGGCCATAGACCTTTTCAAGTGTGCTTGGGGTCCAACCATTAGCCCTAATTGACATAGCATTGCATATTGCATATACACAAGAAGAATCCTCTCATGCTCAAACTAAGGCTGATCAGGTAACCAAATTTATTGAATGGATCTGGCACATCCAACAAAAATTTCATGATATTTTGTAGAAAGCTAATGCCACAAGCAGCTCCATGATCAACATCGAGGTCCACACAAGTTTCAGGTGGGAGATTATGTATGGTTGCACTCATTTGTAGAAAGTGCCTCTCAATTCCCCATTAGAGGCTCCACCCACTTCGAAATAGGCCTTAAACCATCACCAAGGTTATGGGTGAGAGTGATTTTGATTTAAGTAATCTCCCTTTTCTTAGATTGCACCCTATATTTAATGTGGAGATACTTCAACCATATTTCCCACCTTTGTTGGACACCTCAGAAGTGGTTGAGCACTTAGCCCTTACAAAACTCAATCCTAACTACATTGAGTAAGAAAAAGTCGACCTAATCATGGACACCAAGATGAAGGGAACGCAACAATAGAACATCTGACTTTGTCAGGTCGTTAAAGCAAGGCCTCAGTCTTCTTCATTGGGGCAAGTGGCTCACCAGGATTCAGATTCAACATAAGTTTTTATATCTAATGGAGGGGCTTGATGTAATGGGGACCATTTCTTCCTAGCGGGTATGAATGATCCAAATGGATACTCGTGACCACCCACTTGTTCCATTAACTCTAAATAGTTCCAAATCTTTGCAGTTTTACTTTAGTTTTTCATGTTTCGAACTTCTAATGCATTTTTCGAGCATTTACCTTCTGGTTTTGGAAGTGGAAGTAGGCCACACAATCCATGGCAATCTTAGATTGCATGGATTTTCAATCTCATAAAACATGAGTTAAGATTTTCCACAGTCTAAGAAATGTCCTAAACAGAGTTTGTATGTAAAATTCGTGCTCACAGCAAGTTGATGTATCAACTAGACTTGTTAGGGTCCACATTTCTTTTGGCACATCATTTCCTAGAGTTAGGGCTTTGGATACTTAGGTTTTTGACATATTAGGGAATCATAATTTATGTCAAAATGCACTTTTGGCCTCTTTCATGTCTTCTTGCGAATGGACACAACTGATACATCTCTCTTCAAATATAAGCTATCACCATTATATAGTTAGTTTGGATTCTTTTATACTTTACAACCTTTTCCATTTCATAAATTTGGGTTTAACTATACTAATGTGCTTTTTGCAATATCTCTATGTATATTTCCATTTTATATTGCTACATTCATTTCATTTTCTAGATAATCCTAATCAGAAGATAGTGTGCTACTTAAGTGCATGATCCCTTTGTTTTAGCCTTAGCAATGATAACACGAGACAATGAGTTTCTTGTACATGACTTAGTCTTAGAGTATGACCTAAGACTACTTTTAGTTGATTAAGAGCTTCTATTCCTCGAATGTAACCACCCCCACTCATCATTAGGAAAAACAAAATCTACCTACCTCAAATAATTGACCAGTAATTCAAAACTTGCCAATTAATTGAAGTGATGTTGTTATATGTATTATTATTGATAACTTCATACAAATCTGGTGGAGTATTCTACTTATGAACAGATCATTCTTCCACCTAACAATGCGGTAACCCTACACAACAATGCACTTGCCCTAAACAAAACAAAACAAAACAAAATTATTGAAATTGTATCTACAAACTTATTCCTACTCTGAAGAAATGATCGTTTCCATTACCATACACAGTTGGTTCCTGTTAAGTATCTTGATTGTGCTGTGGTCCATCAGAGGCACCGTCTGCAAGGTCAACCGTTGACTGTTGAGGAATGGCCTCATCCAATAATTTCGTGTCGTTCGTCTACTGTTTATGTATTGGCAACATGTAGATAGGACCATGGATTCTCTCTATCGTGGGTGACGACCGGTTCGTGGTACAGAAACTTCCAATTCATGCGTTGGAAGCATGAGGACGGGAAGATGGATCTGCATGGTTGGTGACCGCAGCACATGGAGCTGGCCTCCTTACAAATGTGTTTGTCCAGTGCAATGTGTGTGGACGGGAAGTACAATGGCAAGGGACGAGAACTTACAAGTACACTGCCAAGGAAGGATTTTCCCCACCAAAGAATTGTTAACACTATGTAAGAGTCAATGAATGAAGCCGGTTTGCAATTTCAATCGTCTGTATACAATCCAGACGAGTTGGCTCCATGCAGTGCCCAATAAATCAGAAAATGTATTTTGATTAGATGTATCAAGTGAGGTCCGGACAGGCCTGACAGAGAATTGTTGCACAATACGACTTGCTCATGGAAGCACATGACTGCTACTGCACGACCCCGACTACCCCATGTTCGACCTATGTCGTGTCTTTCTTCGTCGACCCAGTTGCCTGATCGCCTTTGGACACTAAGTCCGGGAGCAGTAAGGATTTCTGAGGCCGCTGAATCTATATGTAAGATAAATTGAATGAACGGTCATTTTCATTGTCAAATCTGGTATCTACGATTTTGCAGGATGGTTGAAATGGCATAATTGCTTAGTGAAACTTTTGCAATTTGTTCACTGAATACTGATCAATTTCGACATAATGTACACCAAATTCCCCCGGCCAAATAAAACCTAGCTGATAAACAGCTAAAACGTTAGCTATTATCATATTTTATCTGGTAGGAAAGTAATAAAGCACCGGAACAAATAAGGAGATATACCAGTCTTACAGAAATATTTGAGAGATTTTGCTGGATCTCCTTCCAACGGTCTATTGGAGAATAATCTGGCATTGCTTGCTAATATCTCATACTGTAATTGATAATATTTTAGAGTAACATGTTCCATGAGTGATAAAATATAAGTGACATGTTATGTTAGAGGAGTGTTTTCTACCAAAATATTTCCACATAACATTTTGACATAGACATAAAAACTATGTTTTATGATAACATATAAAGAGAAAAATGCAGAAAGATTTGAGAGATTTTGCTGGATCTCCTTCCAACGGTCTATTGGAGAATAATCTGGCATTGTTTGCTAATATCTCAGACTGTCATTGATAATATTTTAGAATAACATGTTAGAGGAGTCATGATAAGATACCAGTTTAAGTTTTATACCAAAACATTTCGACATAAGACATAAAAACTGTGTTTTAATACCATACCAGAGATAACATATAAAGAGAAAGATGCATAGACAGTGGATCCTGAATAGTTAACACAAATTTTAAGTCAGGTACGTCAGATCGGTTGTCAATTAAAGATTTAAATCGAATTTGAGATTATGTTGTAACAGTTTTTAAGTTATTTTACAAGTAAAATTATGGTTTATATTATGAAAAATATGAATGTTTGTCCTGAATTTGTTTTATATTATAAATTTTAATTTGTTTGCGGAGGAAGATTTTTCAATTATAAGATATGTATGACATAATATGTTGTTGCGTTTCTAATTGGATTTGAGTATCTCTTTATCTCTATGTTGCACAAGTTTATGGAACGCAGGGTACGGGTATTAAAAGCTTTGTCCAAATTTGTATGAAACTTTTTAAAATATATTAAAAAAATTAAAGAGTTAAAAATATATAATTGATTAATTTCATAGTTTAAACTGTTTTAGTTTCTTAAATCTCTAGTAGTATCATGAAATTCAATCATTTTAAATTTGCTCACTTCTCTAGGTCTATATTATACAAAAATTGGGTTTGTGTGACCTGAAGTAAACCCTAACTATGCATGACTCTAGTTCCATGGTATGTTTTGTAAATTTGACCTGCAACTTTATCCCAATGTACTAGTTTGTCAAGGAAAATTGCATATGTGTGTGTGTGTGTGTGTTTGTGTGTACCAAGCACAAATAGCCTCATAAATCATAAGATTGAATATTCTTTAATTCCTTGTTTCAATTCTATATATATTATTGCTCCTAAGAGTGCTTAGTATTTGGGTGCCTTTGCATTTTTTTATGGTAACTACTACTTACTTTTGATGTAAATGACGACCGGAGCAACCCTTGAGGTCCCTTTCATCTCCTTCCTTGAAACTTTTCAACTGCTTGTAATGAAAGATATTGATGGATGGCACATCCATCATCAATTTAACCTCATGCTTCTTCACCCTGTCAGATGGTCTACCTAGTGGGTGGTATTCAAGAATCTTATCATGTTGTTGTGGTGACTTCAATATGAACTCAATCTGATGTAAGTAATCCATCTTGTGCCTTGAATGGTAGCAAGGCCCTCAGTAGCCCCCACAATGTCACCAAGCTTTACTATGGATATCATGTCATGGGATAACTCTTCATCTGCTATGTAATTTTTCCTCCCAGGTATGAATGGAGATGTATGGTAAGCATCTTGTTTCAGCCACATATGCCTTACATGCTTCTCATTGGTCATAACATATTTGAGTGCAACAATAGATCCATTACTAATGCAAAAATAACTCTTACCCATGTGAGCTAGTCTTGCACAATCTGTAGTCTCCATCTCGGTGATGTAGTTATCCATCCAATTCAATGATGAATAGAACTCTTTGCTTTCTGATTCAAATGGAATGTAATTAGCCATATTCATCAAGGATAATCCTTCCTTACATGGAAGAAGCTCATAATATCTCCGGAGTGAAACAAGTGCCTGACAATCATCCTGCAAGTCAATGCTTCGTTGAAGCACTTGTAAATCTGAGGACTCCTTATGTTTTCCTTGGAAATGTTGTTGCTCCATAATTCCATGTGTACTATTAGAAACACACATATGATCACATGTGTGTCCATGCCACTCTTGATAATCATGCAAAATTTCTTTTAAAAATTCATCCCTCTCAAAAATTTGGATCTCAGTACTAGAAGGATATCTCTGCCAACCTTATCACCCGAAATATCTTCCATATCAAGATGAAACAAAGGAACTTGGTGAATGCAGACATTAGAATGGTTGTTATACCTTTGTGACATCTCTATCTCTTCATGATGTGGAGTGGTTATGGCATGCTCCCCCTCCAAATCTCTAGGTTCACTCTCAACTAGAGTGTGGTTGTATTTTTCTCCATAAGGATGTTCTGAGAATGCTTGAAGGTTTGATCCTTTCTCTTTTGTGATTAACTTAGTTGGACATTCCTAAGATTGATGCAAAACAAAATTGATGCTACCAAGATCAGATTTACCTTCATTCCTTAGTTTGAATTCTTCTTGTTCTTTCTCAATGCAATCATTGGAGGAAACACATGGCTCTTCTCTTGGAAGATTGATGCTCCTCTCCTTTGATGGCTGATTGTTACTATGCTTTTGATCCTTCAAGCTAGCTAATGCATCTTTCTCCTTGGTAACCTTAGAATCAGTATCATTGGAGAATTTGTTTGAAAAGTATATGAAAAGTCCATCCATGCTAGAAACAATGGCATCCAATGAGGCTTCAACTTCGATTCCTATTTCTTCTTCTTTGCTCACAGAGGTGGAACAACTTGTTTCCCATATGGGTGGTTTGATGCTCTCTATTAATTTCAAAGATTTACCCTAGATCTCAAATCCAAATCTGTAATAAAAATAATCTTTGAAATAAATGGCTTTGCAAATCTCTTCTCTTAAAGCTAGATACTCCTGTTAGTTGTAGGAAAACTTTGTACATGATGATATCCTCCTTGCTAACTCCTTAGGATTAGCCATCGATGGTTCATCCCATTGATCTATGTACATCTGGTCACAAATGTAACCATCATCATCTCATGGTAGGCCTCTATCATGGTAAATGATTTCGTGTTCCTCGTATAACTCAAAGCCTTCATCTTCCATGATGGTAACTAGTTTCATAGCTGCAACTTGAAGATAGTTCTGAGATATTTCTTCATATGAGATTTATTTTCCAAGGGATGAGCCAAGGGAAGAGCTCTGATACCACTGTAATGTACCAACTTATAATAGTGATACAAAAACTCTTTTCTTCTCAAAATTAATTAAAACAATGACTGGAGAAGCTGGATTAACTGGGCATGGGAAAGATCAAAGGCTATGGAAGGATGGAAGGATATGATATTTTATGATATTTTATGATACCTCTGCATAATTTAATAAGACAATTTATGTTTCAAGAGAATAAAGGTTTCAATTTAATCCAAAGCTCTTGGACCCCTTAGCATATACTAGTATAGGTGCAAACTTGGACTGGAGGTTGGGGATGGGTATTTATGAATCAGAGATATTAATTATAAGTGAATAAAAATCATTACATAGTAAACTAACATTCCAGAAAGTTACCAAGAGTTTTGAGAAAGTCTCACACAAATACACATAAAATTGCCTTCCAGGATTGCATAGCTAGTGAGAATTCAGGGTTCCCAAACATTAATCAAAGGCTCACTAATTTTTTTTCCGAGACATGGATGGGTTAATATAACATATTAATTAACTTATAGAATGTAAATCAACTCATTTGGATCTATACTTCTTCATTAAAATTAGTTAGTATGAAAACTAGTCAAAATCTAGGAAAATATAGAGAGGGTGTAGAAAATGGAAAAAATATCAGACTTATGCAAATTGAAACGTGTTGAATCACATCAAAGATTTATATTTACTTTTATTACATCATATCAGAGCCATGAGGCCTCTCATATTATTGAATAAACATTCCTCCTCTCCTACACAATAAGATACCTCCATAAATCCAAAGATGCATGAAGATTCGAACCATAGAATGAATGAGAATTCTTATAAAATTCAAATTCGACTTGATCAGATATAGGAACTTCAAATAAAATCAGTGACAATGGTTGAATTCCATCATCCTATCACAGAAAGCTGGGGCACGTCTCCCAAACTTGACCAGGGGCATATCTCCCAAGGCTTTGAGGCAAAATTGCTCTCATACCAATTCACAAACTGTCAAGAATAATTAATGTGGTGTGCACTGGGTTATTTATGGTGAGTGGGTGATATGTATGGGAGGCACACTCCACATTTTGGATATTAGTTTCTATATGCTAGGTTTAATGTATTAGCCATAATATTAGATTAGATATTATTAAAATAATGAATAGCATTTAATGTGCTCTTTCCTTGTAATCTATAAAAAGGCACCCTGCCTCATAATACAATCATTCTTGTTTGTGCCAAGCCTACCTCTTGTGTCTTTTCATTTCATTTCTATTGTGTTAGTAGCTGGTTAGAGTTCTGAGTTCTTATTGTTTCTTAGCTTGAGAGGTGAGGCTCTCCTAGCCTCACCCTCCATCTTAGTATTCAGATTTAGTTTTGTATTTCAGATCTATCCTCCTCGTTATTTACGGATCAATTGGTATCAGAGCAGTTAGCTCCTATACCTGATCTTTCTCATTTATGAAATTTTTTTTCTGAAGAAAAGTCATGTTTCTATTTTTCTTGATGCATTTGGTTTTTTTCTTGTTAGTTAGGTTTAAGTATTTTTGTTGGTTTCTTGGGTATGAGAGTAGTCTCTCTAGTTTTTCTTCTGCACATTACCTTCACCTGCAAACCCTAAATCTACACACAACCCATCCAACACTGAGGCCTGTGCACACTATCCCCTCCACCTTCACATTGTTGCAGGCTATCTCCCAGCCTACACACCTTCCCTACCATCCAATTTTCATCTTCATGCAGCAGCCCTAATCCCTCTTCACGCTGCTCCTCTTCACGCCGCACTCTCTCCATCACTCATTCAACTCCCACGTTCACTACCATTAAAGCCCAGGTCCAATCCCTTTCTACTCACACATTTCCCTACATTCACTGGAGCTCCATCATTCATTGCTCCTTCACCCCCTTTCATGCTGCAACATCTTCCATATGCGCCCACCATTACTTCTCTCCCCCCAACTCTCACGCTGCCACTGTCTCATGACTTCCTACGCTGCCCATTCCACACTTTTCCCAGCTTGGGATTTCCTTGCCCACGCTGCTCCATTATTGTGCTCCTTCTTCTGGCTCTCCCCAATGCTGCTCCACCACTCACGCTCCTCAACCCAGCATTAATCCCCCTCCACTCCCGCTGGCAGCCATCACTCCCATTAACACCCCCCATATTTACGCTGCACTCCCAGCACCCAACGCCAATACTCCACGCAGCAACATTCCACGCTGCCACACTTAAACCCATGTTTTTCCCAGCTATTTTCTCCATGCTCCATGCTAACTCCCCAATACTCCACGCATTCCACGCATTAACGCTCCACCCATTTCCTCTGCAAAATGTCTGCACCCTAATCAACACCATTCGTGCCCCCTATCACCTGTACTAGCATCCCCATCTGTTGTTTCTCCCTATCCACCCATGCTCCTCCATTCACGCCAAAAACTCCCTTTATCAATGCATTCCACCAACACCACGCTGCCACTCACCATCACAACCTACACAGCCCCCATCTTCATGCTACACTCCCTCTACACTTCTGCAAAACCATAATCTTCCAGCTAGACGACCATTCCTCACGCTGCTTCACGCCCATTTCTCCACGTGCATTAATCCCTCCCTCTACGCCCATCTAATCCAGCCTGCACGCTATTCTTTCTTTTTTTTTGTGGCTCATCTAATCCAATCTTCACACCCTACATCACAACTCACTCCACCAATCACGCCCAACACCTGCGCTTTGCCTCTTTCACGCCCTCTCTCGCTCCACCTACGCTGGCTCCAACAACTGCCCTATTTGCTGCATCCAACTCACATTCACACCCATTTCACCCAGCCATTGAACACACCCACGTCTACTTCCTGGACACCTATCTCCTTAATGTAGATTGGACTACTTGAATGGGTCGATGATTTGGAGCTGCATTATCTCATGGGATATGGAAAATCGATAAATTATCGAATGGGGGTACCATTACTACAAAATATTGTGCAAACATTGGAGCAAGCTATTCTAATGAAAAAATGATCCTAATATTCCAGCTCCCATGCATTCCTCTTTACCTTCATTTGCACGCTACATTTTCAAAGGTAGTTTCTCAACAGTTATGCTACATTTTCAAAGGCAGTTTCTTAGCAGTTATGCCACATTTTCAAAGGCAGTTTCTCAACAGTTATGCCACATTTTTGTTGAGATATTGTAACTTCAAAGAATATTATATTTGTACTTTATTATACTGGAGATGTTTCATTCCTCCTTGAAGACCTTAATGTATATCCGGAGATGTTTATTCCTCCGTCAGATTTTGGTAACTTGGGTTATTAGACTTCCCTAGTGGGGGTCGGCCCTGTATGTGTTATGTGGGTCAAAGGGTTATTAGACCACCCTAGAGGGGTCGGCCCAGTCAGTTGTAGTGGGGTATTTAACCCATTGGTTAAATACGAGCCTACATGTTTTGTGTAAAAGACAAGTCGGAGTAGTGTATAAATAGAGGAGGTGTATTCCTCATTTTACACACACTCACTCACTTGAGAGTGGCGCACTTGTGGAGGAGAGGTCTTCTATGGAGAAGGAGGAGCTTATGCTCAGGCTTACATCTTTGTATATTGCTGGTCATCTATATTGAGGAAGCTTTGCTGGGTTTTCTACCCCATGAGGGTTTCCCAGGATAAATCTGTGTCTCTTGTGTTTGTGCTATGCTTGTTGTTTCTTCAGTGATCCTGTATATGTTATTATTGTGAAATGGAATGCAATGCTGTTATTTTCTGTCTTATCATATTAAATCTTAACATGGTATCAGAGCTAACCTTAAGGAAGGCAATGTATGGCACTTACGACACTTGCTTCACTTGTGACAATTTGAAGGTTTGGGTTTTACATAGAAAAAACCAGTCATCGTGGCACTTTCACTATAAATCCATTTATGCGAAGGTTCAGGATCTGAAACATTTACAGGTCGTAGACAACATCCCCAGGTACCTTGTGTCCAAAGGGAACCATCTGATTCGTTGTACTTGTTGAGTTATGATCAGTACAAGTTAGGGTTTCTTCCTCTTCCAGATCTAAGTCAAAGTCAGGTGACCTAGGAAAAAAGGTCATAACTTGGGCTAGGAAGCTCCAAATTAAATTTAGTAAAAAGTGACAGCTAGTACACAGATTGTACTATCTCAGGAAACGTGTTCAGAGGCCGAATCTGAACCAGTGACACGTGGCATGCCGTACAAATTCGCTCTCCTGTTTTATCCCATAAACAAGTCACGTTGCGACACTTGGCATAACTTGGGCTAGGAAGCTCCAAATGAAATTTCGTAAAAAGTGACAAGTAGTACACAAACTGTACTATCTCAAGAAATGTTTTCAGAGGCCGAAGCTGAACCAGTGGCATGTGGAAATCCGTACAAGTTCGCTCTCCTGTTTTATCCCATAAACAGGTCACGTTGCGACACTTGGCATAACTCTCTCTCAGAAAATCCAATTGAGGTTAGACCTATCAGGATGAAAAGATGATAGGTCAGGCTACCACAAAAAAAAATTTCAGACCCTGTGGAGCAAAAAGTTCATAGTTATAGCAGAAACAATCAGGTACATATTTCTGTCAAAACAGAATTATTTTTGGAGCACCTTCATTCATGGCTTCCGGAATTTAGGGTTTCGGAGAAAGTTAAAATTTTTGGAATCAGAAACCACGGCTGAATGCTACTCAGGAAAATCGAAATTTAGAGACCAAGATCGAATTTTTTGGTTGGGTAGAAGACCAGGCTTGATCAAACCCCAGTTCGGGATTTTGATCGGAAAGATGGAAAATTAGGGCTTCAACAAAAGTTGGAATTTTTTGAGGTCTGTAACCATGGCTGGAAGCACCTCAGAAAAAATAAGAGTTTAGAGCCTTGGATCGAACCTTTTGATTGGACAGAAGGGTGGGCTTCATCAAACCCTAGTTCGGGTTCCTCTCTTGAAGATCTAGAAGTTTCAAAGGCAATTTTGAGGGGTCAAATTTTGGAGATTTCAAAATTGAAGTATGTTAGTTTGATCAGCTCAGCAAGACACATCCTTCCATCCATTTAGAAGTGTGAAAGTCAAAGATTGAATTTTTAGGGTTTCTCTAGCAAACCCTAATCAAGCTCCAGATCAAGTTTCAGGGGGAGTTGAGGCTAAGGCCTTACATAAGAAGACTACAAGAAGTCTCGATAGGTATGACTTAAGGAGGTTCAGGTATGTCTTGAAATCTGATTCTTGATTAAGTTCATAATTTGTTTGTCTTCATATTATTTATTAGTACAATCTTGATTAATGTTAGAATTGTCTTATCACCCTAGTAATGGTATGAATACATGTGAATGATCGAAGACATTCATTGATTAGGGCTATATGATTGTACTAATGCATTATGGTGTTGTGTGAGGTTGACGTTGTTTACTAACAAGATACAGGTACATCACAAAAGACAAATCAAGTTCCATGACCATGACAACATGAAGACAAAGACTCATCCATAATCTTTGTTCTACTTACGAGGTATGTATGACTTTGTTATATTATGCTTAACCTATGAGACATGCAGGTTCTAGCTCAGGATCTCTAAATCATTGAAGAGATTGTTTAGGTATGTTGTACATAACTAAGTAGGTTTACTAATCCAGGTATGTTTTCCTATGTCAAGTTAGAATCTTACCTTGTGTTAGGATCCCTTATATAAGTATACTTGGTATGATTGGTTATGCTTATTCATAAAGTTAGTAATCAAGGGTTTATGCATATTATGTCTCTTATCTTGATGATTTAATTAACTAGAAGAGTACTATGATCAAACAAGAATATGCATGAGTAAAAGAAGACTTCCTTGAAACCTTGAATACTAATGATCATGACTATACATATTCAAGATTATTTAGAATTAGAATGTTTTGATAATATTGAGAATATGCTAATGAATGTATGTTTGTGTATGAGATCATGATGATGACACTAGTGCACACTTGAGCATGCACAGTGGTACAGAATGAATAGAAGTTCAAAAGACATATAGAAGATCAAACGAGAGGCAACCACACAAACATAAAAGATAAGTATTTTAGTTGTTATTTGAAATAGTAAATGATATTGCTTGTATGCATATTTGTATTCCTAGAATATATCATGCTGAGTGTAAACATTCATAGAGCATTGAACAGTATACTACTAATATGCATATGATTGGTAAGTTGGACAAACATTCCATTGTCGCTTGTCTAGAATGAAACCTCTTTGCTGACATGCCGAGAGCTGTGCAGACTCTCGATAGTATGTTATGGTAGAGATGGAAGGCATCTAGATAGCCACTATATGCATACGGGATATGGGAAAGTGTTGTTCCAAAGTATTGGTCAAAATAGTTGCATAACTATGTAAATGATATCTGTATGCATAATAGGTTATCATGTCAATATGATTTGATGATTATGAAGTATTACTAATCATGTACTTAATTTTGATTTGTAGGAAAGATCATGATGAATGATGAACACTGAACAAGCGATGGATGTTCAACAAACAAAAAAAAAGATTTTCAAATCAAACACACTATAGAAGGCTTGTGGCTAGAAGATTCTCTTAGAAAGAGGAAGAGAATCATGATGAGATGTTTGCTCCAAGTGGCTAGATAGGACCATTATCTTAATGGTGTAATTAAAGAAGAAGTGTGAATCAGGTTCTGTATGGGTTCCCAGGATCGATAGTAAATTGATGAGAATACATGTGAGGATTGCATCATCCTTGAACACAAGTTCTAAAGTGAGCTGTAGACAAGTGTCTCCGAGAAAGAAGAGGGATTGTATCATCCTTGAACACTTGTTCTAAAGAGAGCTGTAGATGTATGTCTTCGAAAATGAAGTCCTTGGTGGACATGAGAGGATTGGATCATCCCTGGACTTCAGTCCTAAAGAGACCCGTAGACATGATGTCTTCGAGAATGAAGTCCTGAATGAACAGGTAGGGGATTGCATCTTCCCCGGACCTCGGTCCTAGAATTGAGCCGTAGACTGATGTCTCTGAAAATTGAAGATAGGACTGCATCGTCCCTGAACTGGGTTCAAAATGTACGTGAGGACTGCATCGTCCATGAACTAGGTTCAAAATGTATGTGAGGACTGCATCGTCCATGAACTGGGTTCAAAATGTACGTGAGGACTGCATCGTCCATGAACTGGGTTCAAAATGTACATGAGGACTGCATCGTCCATGAACTGGGTTCTAAATGTACGTGAGGACTGCATCGTCCATGAACTAGGTTCAAAATGTACGTGAGGACTGCATCGTCCATGAACTGGGTTCAAAATGTACGTGAGGACTGCATCGTCCATGAACTAGGTTCAAAATGTACGTGAGGACTGCATCGTCCATGAACTGGGTTCAAAATGTACGTGATGGGATTGCATCGTTCCTAGACATGAGACTTGTCTTAAAGTGATAAGGACTAATGATCCTGTAAGTAGATTGGGATTGCATCGTCCCTAGACATGGTGAGGTGTCTTAAAGTGATAAGGACTAATCATCCTGTAAGTAGATTGGGATTGCATCATCCCTAGACATGGTGAGGTGTCTTAAAGTGATAAGGACTAATCATCCTGTAAGTAGATTGGGATTGCATTGTCCCTAGACATGGTGAGGTGTCTTAAAGTGATAAGGACTAATCATCCTATAAGTAGATTGGGATTGCATCATCCCTAGACATGGTGAGGTGTCTTAAAGTGATAAGGACTAATCATCCTGTAAGTATATTGGGATTGCATTGTCCCTAGACATGGTGAGGTGTCTTAAAGTGATAAGGACTAATCATCATGTAAGTAGATTGGGATTGCATCGTCCCTAGACATGGTGAGGTGTCTTAAAGTGATAAGGACTAATCATCCTGTAAGTAGATTGGGATTGCATCGTCCCTAGACATGGTAAGGTGTCTTAAAGTGATTAGGACTAATCATCCTGTAAGTTGAGTCGAGATTGCATCATCCCTAGACATGGTGAGGTGTCTTAAAAGGATAAGGATTGATCATCCTGTAAGTTGATCTAGATTGCACCATCCATAGACATGAGAGATGTCTTAAATTGAGAGGGATTGATCATCCCATAACTGGATCAGGATTGTATCATCCTTGGACCTATGTCCTAAAGTGAGAGGGATTGACCATCCCGTAATTGGATCATGTGTGTTGCAAGGTATGCTGCTGTTGTGTATACTTGTATCGGTGTGGATACTTGTATGGATAGATGTATTAGTGAGAATACATGCTTTTGATGATAGATGTATTAGTGAGAATGCATGCTTTTGATGATAGATGTATTAGTGAGAATACATGCTTTTGATGATAGATGTATTAGTGAGAATACATGCTTTTGATGATATATGTATTAGTAAGAATACATGTTTTGATGATAGATGTATTGGTGAGAATACATACTTTTGACGATACATGTATTGATTAATGTACTTGTATGGTTGAGGATACCTATGTTGTAGATCGAGATGATCTAGATGTTGTAGATCGAGATGATCCAGATGTTGTAGATCGAGATGATCCAGATGCTGTAGATCGAGATGATCCAGATGCTGTAGATCGTGATGATCCAGATGCTGTAGATCGAGATGATCCAGATGCTGTAGATCGAGATGATCCAGATGCTGTAGATCGAGATGATCCAGATGCTGTAGATCGAGATGATCTAGATGCTGTAGATCGAGATGATCCAGATGCTGTAGATCGAGATGATCCATATGCTCTAGATCGTGATGATCCAAATGCTGTAGATCGAGATGATCCAGATGCTGTAGATCGAGATGATCTAGATGCTGTAGATCGAGATGATGTGACGATGTTGATTGTGTTGATCTAGACGACGATGTTGATCGTGTGATGACAATGCTGATGATTGTGTGATGATGATGCTGATGATCATGTGATGACGATGCTGACGATCGTGAGGATTCAGATATTGATGTTGCTGTAGCTGTTCGAGTGCTGCAGAAGATGAAGACTTAGTACTGAAGATGTTGATGTTCCGGTATTGAAGATGTTCCAGTAACTGCTTGAGTTACTGATGATGTTGAGAAAGCTTCCAATGATTTATAGATGTATCATGTATGATGTTGATGACTCCTTGCTCGTGCAGATGCTGTTATAATATCCTTCTTGTTAAGGGGGAGTGTTGAGATATTGTAACTTCAAAGAATATTATATTTGTACTTTATTATTCTAGAGATGTTTCATTCCTCCTTGAAGACCTTATTGTATATCCAGAGATGTTTATTCCTCCATCAGATTGTGGTAACTTGGGTTATTAGACTTCCCTAGTGGGGGTCGGCCCTGTATGTGTTATGTGGGTCAAAGGGTTATTAGACCACCCTAGAGGGGTCGGCCCAGTCAGTTGTAGTGGGTTATTTAACCCATTGGTTAAATACGAGCCTACATGTTTTGTGTAAAAGACAAGTCGGAGTAGTCTATAAATAGAGGAGGTGTATTCCTCATTTTACACACACTCACTCACTTGAGAGTGGCGCACTTGTGGAGGAGAGGTCTTCTATGGAGAAGGAGGAGCTTATGCTCAGGGTTACATCTTTGTATATTGCTGGTCATCTATATTGAGGAAGCTTTGCTGGGTTTTCTACCCCATGAGGGTTTCCCAGGATAAATTTGTGTCTCTTGTGTTTATGTTGTGCTTGTTGTTTCTTCAGTGATCCTGTATATGCTATTATTGTGAAATGGAATGCAATGCTGTTATTTTCTGTCTTAGCATATTAAATCTTAACAATTTTCAAAGGTAGTTTCTCAGCAGTTATATATTTAGCATTATTCAAAAGCACAAGCAAAATTTCATTTGGTTTCTCATCTCTCCAGCAAGCCATCATCAACATGGCATCTTCAACACACTCCAACAGTTCAGAGGGATCCGCTCTCTCTCCAGTTAGCACTTCTTGGGATTCTCAACAGTCTGTACTCAGCAGTACTCTATAGTGGTGGTTTCACATTTTTGGTTCAAAGTTTTACTTTGCAACACTATTAGTTCTCTTCCAATATTAGCTCACTTTTTAGTTCCATTTTTTCTATTTCCTCCAGCAATACTCTCCAGCACTTCACAAAGTTTTGTTTGCAGAAAATGCCTTCATAAGTTTTTGAGGTAGCTTCAAGCTTTTGTATCAAATCACACCATTGTCAGGGTCAGTATCAGTTCATTTTCCGGTGGTACACATATCTACACCACATAGAGAGGAGGAAACACAGATCTACAACACAGATCTCTCCCTCTAGTTTAATTTTTGTAGGATGACGCACAACAGCTGCATGGGAACCCCACCTGCTCGCATCTTACACCAACTCCACATCCCACCCAGAGAGGAGGTACACAGATCTACACACAGATCTCTCCCTCAAGTTTATTTTCACAAGATGTTCAGTAGCAGCTGTATGGGCACCCCACCTGCTCGCATATTTCACCATCTACACATCATCAGGATCTTCATCAAGTTGCAACAACGACACCTCTTCTGCATATGGTTTCTCTTCTTTGCAAACATGGCTTCAAACTTAGACCAGGAGGAAGGAAAGCAGGGACGCTTTCCACTTAGACCGGGAGGAATGATTTGTATGGGAGGCACACTCCCCATTTTGGATATTAGTTTCAATATGCTAGGTTTAATGTATTAGCCATAATATTAGATTAGATATTATTAAAATAATGAATAGCATTTAATGTGCTCTCTCCTTGTTATCTATAAAAAGGCACCCTACCTCATAATACAATCATTCTTATTTGTGCCAAGCTTGCCGCTTGTGTCTTTTCATTTCATTTCTATTGTGTTAGTATCTGGTTAGAGTTTTGAGCTCTTATTGTTTCTTAGCTAGAGAGGTGAGGCTCTCCTAGCCTCACCCTCCATCTTAGTATTCAGATTTAGTTTTGTATTTTAGATCTATCCTGCTCACTATTTGCGGATCAATGGGTGACTTGATGAACAAGTAACTCGAGCTAATGCGCCCTTCTTGAGTGGATGAGGAAAGCTATCTTTCCTTCTTTTTCCTTTTTGCCTTGCTTTCATTATTTTCTGCTTTTGTTTGCTTTTCCTTGATTTTCCACTTTTTGCCTTTGTTTTTTTTGCTTTTTCTAGTTTTTGGACTTTCCTGCTTTTCTAAACATTCCGTATTTTCTGAACTTTCATGCTTTTCTGAATTTTCCTGCTTTCTGCTTTATGCTACTTTTGTTGCTTTTCTGATTTGCTCCACTTTCTTTCCTTTTCTTTTATTTTCCTAGCTTTGGAATCTTTCTCTTTGCTTCTTCCTCGAGCTAAATCCAAGTCAACCTTATCCTCTCATGCACCCTAGTGGAGCATTATCCTCATTTATTTCACATTACAATATTAAATGAATGAAAAATAAATATTCCAAGTGCATAATAAATTCCGGATACAAATTAATTCAAAATCCTAATTAATTAATTGCCTCAACTTAACCCCTCATTAATTAATTAATTTCATATGTCACTAGGATCCACGGGGTTTGATCTTCTTCATGGTGCTGACAAAATAGGAACGTGACACTTAACCCCTAAACCCACTTTTGAGAGTCAAATTGGTGATTCTCAATTATTAATTTTGATTTTCTCTTAAAAATGACTTTTTGGGTCAAATAATTGGGAAATATGGAGAAAATCCATTTCCTAAATCAAAGGGAGCTTGTCTCTGAGGTGTCCATGATGGTTGGCATCTTTTCTGGGTCAATATATGAGTTGTTGGAGCATATTTTCCAACAAGATGATGGGCATTTGATGTGCTTCCATGAGGGAGGTGCATTCTCTCTAAAGGAGGGCACAATTCCCCATGTGTCTCTCCTGTTGGAGTTGGTTGGGAGATGTGTAATCCTCCCATGAGAGGTGTAATCCCTTCCCTCTTGCATACATGACACTTGCCATGATTTCTAGAACCCCCAATCCATCTCTCTCCTTGGAAAGTGCACCCTCTTAGGGTTTGAAGGCTAATTTCTCTATAAAAGAAAGCTCTTCCTCTTGGTTTAGGATGGAAGTAGTGAAGCTCTGCCAAATATCTGTATGATCATTGTTGTATTTTTTATGAATAAAGAAGGCTTTGGAGGCTCATCAATGGTCTAGTGATCTTCATGTGTATATTTTTCTTTTCTCAAATGCTTATGAGGTATAATTTGTCTTAATTTTATCTTACTTTCATTGGATAGTTATGGGATTACATAGGGAGTTACCTACTAGTAGGGTAAGAGAGTATTGTAGGTTGATTTATGCTCTTATTATTTGTTAATGGTAGATCTATTGGAGATGTATGCATTCTTGTTTGATTTGTATGCTTTCTGGTTTCTTACTTTTGACAAATACCCTTATTTAACCATTTTTTTATGCAAGGATTGCTAAGCTTTGAGGTGGCCTCACCTTGAGAAGGGTTGGATCTTGCTTGCATCCTCCTCATATTCAATATATTTCAAGGATAAACACCCTCTTCATTCCACTAAATCAAAACTTCCAAGCCTCTTCTGGGACTTTTCATCTTCCTTCTTTAAAATCAAAATTCTTTCTGTTTTTTTTTTTCTTAAAAGATAGCAAGTATAGATCAATTTTGACGTTTCATCTTTAAAATCATACTTGTTATATGTTTAACTAGATCTAAAGGGTTGCATTTCAAAGTTAAATATTATAAACTTAGATTTAGTTTATTTTAGTATTTGTAGCTACAAAATTGCAATATTTTCCAAGTACTAAGTAGGGTAATTTTTTTTGTTTCAGATTTGATTAACCCACTAAATCCTCATCATTTTAGTTCATTGGTTTTTATTTTCTTATAGACATGTAGAGAGGATTTTGTGCCAATTTGGGGACAAATTCGAGTAATCCAAAGCTCCATAAAGCCTCTTCTATCTTCTTTTCCATTATTCTTCCAAACATTGTAACCTCTTTCATCTGAACTTATAAGGATAAAGAGGCCTTATTCAATCATTGTAAAAAACCATTAATAAAAGAAGCAAGTGGGATACACAACGCCCACACCCCCTTCCCCATTGGGGGAACCTGTATTGCCTCCTTTTTGGTGCGATTTTTCCTTTTGCTTTGACTTTTTTTATACTAATCCTTAGAATAAAATTTCATTTTTGCAAGATTAAGTTAATTTAGTTTTTTTTTCAAGTTTAGATTAATTTCCTTTTTGCAATCAAGTAACGAACCTGATTTTGTGCGCACAAAGTATGCTCTCGCCACCACCTAAAATATTTTTTGATTAGTGGTGGATGATCATAAAATTGATCTTAATCAGTAGTAATTAGTACAACACGTTTTGATTTATAAGTTAATTTACTTTTTTTGCATCACAACTTTATTTTACTTGTAAAATCGAAACGAATATTTGGCATTACACTCTGCGTATGCTGTTGTCCATCACAGACTAGTTTTGGTTGGTCGGACCTTTGGAACAATAAAAAACAAGGTCTTTCATTTCATACTTTTTCACATCTAATTAACAACACACCTACTTAGAATTAATCCCCTTAAAGGACGGAAATCCGTCGTCACGCCTTTTTCTTTATGTGGGAAAATTTTACAAAGAGATAGGAACCACTAGGTAGTGACCGCAGGGACTCGCCAGGATACACCCTCAATTGGTGTGGTGTTGGATATATCCCTGCAACTCTGATCTATCCTTTCCTCTTGTGTGAAACCACAATCTAGCAAATACGCACTTGGTTCCTCGTACCTTCAGTATATCAGAACTCCCATTCACTTAATCCACTCATCATAATAATTCTAAAACTAACCAAGATACAATTGCAAAAAATTTCTCATTCAACATCATTATTTGACTCCATTAGCATTGATCCACTAATTTACAACAATACTATTTACTTTCAATCATTTCCTTGTTGTGAACGTTATATTTTATGTATTGTTGAACAAATTCATATCTTTGTAATTATCTTGTTTTAGTATTTTATTATAAAAAAATCCTAAAAAACTTATTCTTATTTTAACATCTAAAAACTAAAAATCCTTAGTAACTTTTCTTGGGTCTCCCCCCCTTGGCTTCATTAGGAGTTAGTCTAAACATAGGAGTCAAGATCAAGTGGCAGTACTTGACTTGAGACTTTCCCCCAAGGGCACATCAAGTGGCTTGAATATTTCTGCCACGTTACCCAACTGTGTATCAGGGGGCAACATTTATCAAACACATTAAGACAAGTTCATCAAGTTCTAAAGTAGATTGAGATTTTAAAAGAGTGTTTGTTCTTGACAGGTGTTTTGGTATGTCGTTCTTGCCAAAATGTGTGATTATTTTTTAAAACATTTTTTCGAGGATCTTTTTGGGAGTTAATTTTGTAGCAAAGCAATTTATTTTAAACTGGGGACATTGATTCTAAATATTTTTATTAAAACTTTTCAAACTTCCAACTTTATATAAATATAAAAAAAATGATTGTCAAGGATATGGTGGTCCCTTGGTGGGGATAGATGGATTTCCTGGGTTCCAATAATTTCAATATTTCTCTTTTAACATCTATATTTAAATATAACATGCAATTTTTTGGTTTGCAAAAATCTTCTATTTGTTTTGTAAAAGTTCTTATTATTTATTGAAAAATTGTATATATTTTATGTTTATCTAACTACATTATAAAGTTATGATAAATTTAAAGTATCGTAATTTTATATGATGATAATGATGATGATTAACATCCACTCAGACCAACTTTGGTCTATCAAACCTTAAAAAGGATATTATTTGGTTTGCTTTAAAATTTTATTCATATGCTCAAAAAGCTTGGCTAGAAGCTTTCCGAGAAGCGCACTATAGTTTTGGCAAATTAGGAGGTTAGAAAGGTTTGTATTGTGGCAAATACTATGAAAGTCAAATCTAATGTGGGTGTAAGCACTCCACTGTAAGAGAGATACTTTTGATCTTCGAAATTAAGGTTAATGACCTCCTTATAGTATCTTAATTTTCTTTTAACCTCTAAATTTCTCCAATAATTTAACCAAGCCATGATGTCTTTACACCAACCCTTCATGAGACATAATTGGTGTAAATATATTTCATAATATAGTTATTTAGAAATCAGATAATAATTATATTTAAAATAGTAAAGTGTTTTATAACTTAATATGGAGAGAGAATAAAATGTTTGATAATTTAATATAATTAGTATGGAGATATACTTTCAAGTAAAAAGTAGTGATATATATTTATTTATTTTTAAATTTTATAAAAAATTAAATTACATATAAAAAGTTTGAATCTACAAATTTTGAACTCTTTAATATTTAAAAAATCAAAATTAATTTTAAAAATATAATAATTTTTTTATCAAGTTATCTACCAACCAAGACATCTTGAATTTTCGAAATCTGAAAAGCTCAATTTATTATTGAAGCATTTGCAAGAAATCTCAAGCTCATTGTGTCCAACTTGACGGACTTATCGGCTTTTTATCACCATCAACGCCAACCAAAAAGATGGAGCCCAACGTTCATTCAAATTTTTCACCATTCCAAAAGATTTCAGAAGATTTCTAATGCAGAGCTTACGCACTAGTGTATTGAACATTATGACCCTTCTACTCTTCGTAAGCTGCCACATATTTCTTCTAATGTCACAACAATCCATGTGACCTTAACGATTCTTGGAGAACTTTGAGAAGCCGCCTTTGGATTCAGTATGCTTGCCTGAGCTTGGCTTACTAATTTATTTTCGATCAAGAAACTTACTAGATATGTAATAATTCTTAATTAGTCAACAAAATCTATAATAAATTTGTAAATCAATGTATTTTTCTCATTTAGTTTAAAAACAAAAGAGAGAACACTAGACTACCATTAAAAAAAAAATATCCCCTTATTTATTTCCAAACACTTTGATATCTCGTACAACTAATGCAAAATTGCAAATCCATATTTTTAAGGTTTTACAAGGTAAACTCAATGGTTATAAAATATTCTATAAAAAAATTGGTTCTCCCACCATATTTGGATTTATAGGCATTCTAAATGAAATGGGCTCTTATCATTTATGCCTTTGCTGCTGAATCATTAGCCTTGGTTATTCGTACTGGTTATGGATAACATATTTTTATATATATTTGTAATATGTATACTCTCACGCATTCTCAAATTATTTAGAATTGGATTTTAGACAATAAATTTTTCCAAATCCAATTTGTATTCCAATTTGAACTAGAACTTGGAACTATGATTCAAAACCTTCAATTAATATCTTAAATCTCTAATGATATTATTGTGAACATCAAAATGATGCATCATTGTTGAATTTTGATAGTAAATGGAACTGTTAGAAATGAACGGAAAGAATACCAAATTTCCTCCTTATTCTGTAGAACTAACATATTTTCCTTGAGCTCCACTGTTGTATACGACTCTAGGATAGTCTTCAATCTGTCATGAGAGTCCTCTTATTTATTTCTTTGAATTCGTTGATCTCTCGTTTACGACAGGAAATGCATCTTTACCAACCGATCCATCAACATCTAATCAATCGATTAAACTTGTCCATCTAATCTATCAGCATCTAATCAATACATTTGACTTATCCATCCAGAAGCAGGTTTTTTTATATTTGACTTATCCATCCAGGAGCAGGTTTTTTGATATTTTTATTGATTGGGTACTGTCTACAGTCTTGATTTATTAGTTACCGAGTTACCGTCAGGAGTCACACTCGGGAGAGTTGGAACTTGAAAATAAATCCACTTGGTCAAAATAATCCTTCACTTGCCGACGTACTTCTCGTCCACATGGCACATGTTGCACTGGTAATTTGTAAGGAATAAGGAGGTCTCTATGTACTACAGCCTGCAGTCACCGTACATAGCAGGATCCATCTTCCTATCTTCATGTTTTCACTCATGAACAGCAAGTTTGTGCAAGCATGTTATCTGGTCTTCTTAGATGTTACGTGAGTGGAATTACAAGTCTTTATATCAGCATTAAATGCACTGCTACCCAGTATATATTTAACCTTGTCTTTTATTAATATAAAGGATACAAAGATGATCTTTGGATACCTTCCCTGATGAACTCTGAGTAAATTCAAAGTTATTTTTCCGTCCTTAAAAATTACTATCTTTCTTAAGCTACTCATACTCTTAATGTTCATGTATTGTTTAACAAATTGTTTAATGTTCATATATTGTTTAACTGTAGAATGCATTGATTATACATTTCTTATCTTTACTGTTACTATCTTTCTTAAGCTACTCATACTCTTGTTTAACAAATTGTTTAACTGGTAGAATGCATTGATAATACATTCCTTATCTTTAGTGTTACTATCTTTCTTAAGCTACTCATACTCTTGATGTTCATGTATTGTTTACTGTTACTATTTTTTAAGCTACTCATACTCTTAATGTTCATGTATTATTTAACAAATTGCTTAACTGGTAAAGTGCATTGATAATACATTTCTTATCTTTCTGCTTCACTTTCTTTCTGCATCTCTTTTTCCTTCTTCATAGGGGAATTGAAAGAAACAAGTTTTCTTCTCGGAACTCTTGCATAAGTTGGGGATTATGTCCGTATCATTTTCCCATTACTTGTTGGTGTTTTTTTGTTACGATCTTCCTGGTAGGCTTCCTATTTAAGAGGGTTGGCTGGATGGGATCTTGATCAATTATATGTTCTTGTTTTCCTCGAATGGAGTAGTCACCTTTCCAATTTCCACAAGCTCTTCAATACGAGGTTCTTTGGCCTACATGCTTCAAGGGCTTACTCCTTTTGGTTTAAAGTATTAAAACAATTTTTGTTAGAGACTAGAGCTTCAAATAATTTGGGTGGAAATGTACATTGCCTTTTGTTTTCTCTTTTTATTATTATTTGAGTTGTTTCCTTTTGGATTGTGATTGAGGTTTACTTTCCTTTTGTTTTTGCAAAATGACCATATTCTACCTATTGTGTTCCTTTTTGGGTTGTAAATGAGGTTACTCCTTTTTTATTTAGCAAAATGACAATACTTTATTTTATGTTTTTTTAGTAAAATGACCATACTTTTTTTTTTTTTAAATGACCATACTCTATTTCTTGCAAGTAGCACTAGTAGTGTAGTCTCAATTGTATTGTATTGCCTAGGGCATGTCCTTCTCTAAATCTACTTATGTGCATAGTCATGTGCATGAATATTGGCTTGCCTTTGTACAGATCATATTAGCAATACTCACATCATAATTGATGTTAACCTTTTAAGGGTTGAAATCTGACATTTAATGATTCAACTTTAACTCTCAAGGTTTGAAAACATGGGATTTCTAAATATTAACTCTCAATCTTCTTTCAACTGAAAAAGATATGCAATATAACCAATTTTGGGGAGAAAAAAATGAATTCTTTCTTGCATATGAGGGAGGCAATACACCACTTAGTAGGTTTTTATTACCTTATTGCTTGGGCCATTGTCCCAAGGACATGGAATCATTGTCTAGAAATGCAATATAACCAATTTTGGGGAGAAAAAAAGAATTCCTCCTTGCATATGAGGGAGGTAATACTCTACTTAGTAGGTTTTTATTACCTTATTGCGTGGGCCATTGTCCCACAAACATGGAATCCTTCTCCAGGAAGTGTAGATATTTGCTTTTAGGAATTAGAGTGATTAGTTTGATTTCTTAAATGACTTGAACTTTTTTCTCAAAATGCTTGTTTCACAAACAAGTACTAGACCCTTATTTTGAATCTTCAATTGCAAGCCATTGAAAATTGATCACTTCCCTTTAAAAGGTTGCATTGATGCCCCTAATTTTTGTTCACTCCAAGAACTTGAACTTACTTCCCAAGGAAATTTCTTTAAGAATTTGAATAGATCTCTTTGTGCCTCTCTTAAATATTTTTACTTATAGAATGATGACTAAGGTAAATCCTCATTGCAACAAGAGCTTCACGGAAACCCTTCATTCTCAACTTGATAACCACTATGGCATGAGTTATTAATAATGGGCACTTGTTTAAAAGTTCTATAATATATTATATGCTTTATGATTTCTTCTCACAACACGTGTCACATCTCCATCCATCAATCCGACCAACATGATATATTTATGAATTTCAAGCTTATAAATTTCATCCTATATCCATAATACAAATTTATAAATAATAAATGTATGTGCAATTTTAGAATGCAAAACACATCAGATTTAAAACTCTATCTAAGCATATGTCATGCATAAACAAGCATATTCATCACATGAAGAAAATCAAATCATTCCACATTCATATACAAAGAGAATATTTATCTTTAAACAAGAAGATCCAAGCAACTAGTCGTGTAAGAACAATTTTCCACCCAACATTAGGTGTCAACTGCAGATACCACCCACAAGTTGGGATATGAGGTTACTATGGAAAACAAAATTCCTATAGGCTTCTCTCTTAGCCCACAATCCATTTCTCTCACGCTTAGACAAACTGCTCACCTATAAGTATTTATAGGCTTCTCACTTATCCATCCTGACCATAGCACTCTTTTCTACTACCCCACACAAAACAAGGAAGACATTTCCCTTCACTGCTCCAAAGTTCCCTTAGGAAATTCAACCCTTACAATGCTTACTAGTGTGTGAAGAAAGAGTTCAACCTATTGTATGTTGTTGGAGAACCTCATGGAACATTAATCCATGAATTCTCAAGCATTCAAAATTAGCAAACAATAATCGGTAAAGGTTCCTATCTTGCACAACCTCTACGCTCACCTATAACCACTATGTTTTCTCTATTTTTTGTGATCCTCCTTCCAAATTTGAATTTCTGGTTAATGCACAGTCTCGTAATGGTAATGGTAATGGAAATGGAGAGAATAGCATGAGGAAACTCTACGTAGTGTAAAATAAGTATGAGAAATGAGTGTGAATCAAAAGAGATGAGAGGATGGTGAAAAGACAACTGACGTAACTTCTAACCATAGAAGAAAGGACCCTTACAACTGTCATAGAAGTATATTCATCCCATGCTTCCACTACTGCATGAGAAGAATTTCCCCACCAACCTAACACATGCATTCAATGATTGGATTTAATAGCTAAAAATGAAGTAATTGGCTCATTTAAGGCACATGGAAACAATTGGATGAGTTGTAAGGTTGACACTTGGCAATAGAGGGTTTAATCTCCCATAGCCCCCCCTTTCTTCTTCCCCTCTCGTGGAATCATAGCCCCTTTAGTGCTCTTTACACAACCATCTTGGACCATTTTATTATTTTTCCAACATAGTATTTACATAACTTTTGAGTTAGCATGACAACCCAATCACATGGTCCATATAGAAATTTTTACATTACGGATGTCTATCCATTCAATAGTTGGGCCTTAGCATTGAGCTATGCATTAAGAATCCATACTAGCATATTGACATCCTTTACATAATTTTGATTTAATACATTCCAAGTCATGAAGATTTTACAACATTAGTGATAATATTTACTGGAAAGGTTTTCTACTTTTAGTGTAATTCACAACACAATAGTGATATTATTTACTTAGAGGGCTTTTATTTTATTTTTAGTAGTGTCACTTTCTTCTTTTAGAGGATTTCTTTGTAGTTGCTTTTCTAAATTTAATGCATGCTAATTATATATAGTATGATTTTGTTGATTTTAACATTATATTTATAGTATAATATTTATGAGTAGTAATTTTTATATGCTCTATTGTAATCACTAATTTATGTTTTTTATAAATAATTTTAGCGTATTTTGTAAAATGACTTTAACATGGTATCATAGTATATTGCAAATTTAATAGCGTTTTTGTTGGATATGTCAATTTTCATTCGGGAGGTGTTGGATATGATAGGAAGTCTACGTGCGATTGTTTATAACTTAGATTCTAGAGTAGTTGCATTGCAAAGAAACAAGTCACCCATTGTTCTTTCTACTATTGAGGTAGACTATGGAGGGAAAATTATTGTTGTGTACAAGTTGTTTGGATTCATATGGTCCTTTATTACTTTGTTTTACAACAACAACAACCCAATTTTCTAACATGTGATAATCAAAGTGATATCAAGTTGGCTGAAAACCTTACCTTCATGCACATACCAAACACATTGAAGTGCATCATCATTATACTCGACAACTCATTTAGGATGGTGTTGTGTAGTTGGAGTATTGCAAAATAGAAAAATCAAAATATGAATACGATTAGTCTTAATTGCGGCTAAGTTCATCAAATTTATAGACATATTAGGACTTCAAGAAATTCTCATTATGGTGAGATAGTTTTGTATTGTCATTGCAATGTCCCCAAGTTTGGCCATGGACCACAATTGCCTAAGTCAAATAGATGTGTTCATGTTTATTCACCTAGGTGGTGATTTAGGTTGATTATTTGCTAATCCTAAGGTTGGAAATAATAATTGGTGGAGAAAAGTCCAAGGAAGTGCAACTCCTTGCAATGTGAAAAAGTATATTATTGTGCAGGTTCATTATGGTTGAAGTAAGTGGAGATGGGCCACATAACGAAATATATTCCCCAAAATTATTATATTGCACATACAACTCGAATTGCTTGCAAGGCCAAGTAATTTTGGGTCAAATAAGCTAGAAAGTCAATTAATGTGTTAAAGAACCCACTCTCTCATAAATAGAATTATTAATATTTTATTTATGATATTATGAGAGGATATTGACTAAATGGGGGTTCCCAAGAATTTAGTTGGAAAAGATAAAGTGGAAAAACTTCGGGATATTGAAAATTGTTTGGAGGAAAAGATGCGCCTCCCCAATGCGAGCTGAGTAATGTACTTATTTTCCTGATTCTATGAACAAATCCTCCAAAAACCTGATGCCCTAGTTCTCCGAGTTGTAGTGGTGGGCCCAAAAATGAAAATTCTCGGAATGAGATTCTGCTTCGATAAAAATATGCGCCCTAGTGAGGGGAGTTGAGTCCACCCTTTTTTTTAGCTGATCTGTGGAGACTTCTTCCGTGAATAACTGATCCTAGTCCTGTAGTTACAGTAGTTTCACAATGTTCTATTTCAGACTACCTCTGAAATAAGGATCATTGAAATATAAAACAAGCACAACATGAACAAAAGTAGACAACTAATTTATCCCGGGAAAAATATCTCAGGAATAAAAAACCAACAAACTTCTTCTATATAGATTCTGTAGAAAGTACAATAGTATCCCTTGTGTAAATACAAAAAAAAAAAAAGACTCCAAAAGAAACTATCCACTTGAATCTGTCTCTCCTAATGATGCGAGCTCAATGTGTGAGTGAGGTGACCAAATGAGGACATCGAACTCCTCATTTATACTAGACAAAACACTTGACCTTTTTACTGATTAGGTCGACTTGACTCTCCTAATTGGGCCAACCTGTACACTTTACAATAAAATATTATTTTCTAAAATTTTCGAGGCCGACCTAATAGTTACGGTTTACATTGACTCTTTCAATGAATTTTACATAATTAATTACATTGAAAATAACCCCGTAGGGTGTACAATACAAATAATATAAATGTATCAAATAATACAAATAATAATATCTTCCGAAGTTACATTCTTTAACAGTGTGAAATGGTTTTGGTCTAAAAATACGCAAAAAAATACTAATACAATTGTGCTTGCAAGAGGAGAGATCTCAACAGAATTGGCACTCAAGCCAACAACAAGCTCAAAACACCTGTTGCAATAGTGTGCTACAATAGGGGAGCGATAATAAAATGGTCAAAATACCAACAGGAAGCACTCTTAAAAAATAAAAAGACTCACTAACTTATGGGGTATAGGAGCATGAAAACACCTAACTAGAAGTTGGAAGCTCATGCAAATTGTATCCCCTGCAGGGTGATGAAATCCACAGTCGGACAATATGAAAAAGAGAACCAAACTGACTAAGGGATATCCCCCTACTAAGAGGGATCCTCGGTAAAAGAGTCCTATAAGCTTGGCTACTAGGATACCCCATTCATGGCACATCTGGAAAGGTAAATCCACCGCTTCGGTGGTTTGGTCATTGCACACCTGGTATGGTCGCCATTATGTGCAATGAGGACAACAACTGGGTATCCTTAAGTATAGGTTGGAGTGTTGTATTCTACCCAGACCTCTAAAACTAGTCTTGCGACTTTCCCTCCTACGAGAGCGTCCCTCCGACAAATCAGTGTCAATCATGCCAAAAAATACTAGGGTATTTTGGCTCCCTAAAGGACAACAACTATGTCTCAAATGTATACGATAAAGGGGTGTTGTTTGGATGCCTAACCCAAGTGTCCTACCTAACTAGTAGATTGTTTTGGTCCCCAAGTGGGGTTAAATGTGTGTTCAATTAGATAACTTTTAGTCTCACCGACTGTATGAGTGGCATGTATGGCTATACTAAATGAGCAACGCATAACTGAAAATGATAGCACTATAAACTGAAATTAACTTTAAAATATGAAAATGAAAGATGAACTATGATTTTAGGAATCCTATTGTAAAACAAAGAGTAATAATATCTACAAGGTAGTGTACTATATGCAGCAAGTATTAGGGTTGTTATCTACTGCAAGATTTGAACCAAGTAGGCAGTAACAACAAGTAGAATAGATGCAAACAGTAAAAAAAAGGGTAATGCAAGCACTCAAATCTGGAAACAAAATATCCAATCTATAGTAGGAAGGGGCGAAACATAGGGGTCACATATATTTATGTGAGTCTCAAGTCTCTTTTGTTTGAGGAACATAAGCGTTCTAGACCACACCATATCAAGAAACAAATGCGACAGAGAAAAAACCAGTTTTCTAGATAGGGAACACCTTTCAGGGGGGAAAGAGGTTCTCTAGGGCACACATAATAGGGGGAAAGGGGCACTCTAGGGTGCACTTAATTAGAAGAAAATATTGCTCCAGTATTGGGAAAGAGGAAAAATAAAAAATAGCACAGAACAGGGTTGAGCAAGGGGTCTGAGGGTGAATCTAGGCCGATTTTGCAAAGTAGAATCCATCTAGGGGGTTCACATAGCTGAATCACACTCAGAACAAGCAAACAAAAAATTTCAATAACCTAAATAAACAAGAACAAACAGAGGTTCGAACTTATCGAGGATCACTTGGGACTGACCTAGAGGAATCGCTAATTCTGTAGCTAGGTTATTCATGCTAGCTAGTACAAAAATGTACCTACTAGGGATTTTGGAATCCTTAGTAGCAAACCAAATGTTAAAATGTCACTACCATAATAAAAACTAGTAAAAGGTAATAAACATGATTAAATGGAAATTAATTTATGCAAATATGCAGGTGAGAGGCATAAGAACTAAATAGAAAACATGAAATCCCAAACGTAAATAGCTGTTGTAAAACCTAGTGATCAGTAAAAGGAGATACACAAAAAATTTATCCTAGGTAAATCATATTCAAAACAATATTAAACTACCATTCTCATTCTGATACACAAAGGAAGTAAAGAAGGAATTCCTTTTCATTTATTTTGTAAAAAGGGATTACAATGGTTTGTGAGTCAAATATGGGTTTTGGACTTATGCTTTGTGGGTTAGTGAAGGCTCTTTATAGGGAAAATTAAGGAACATGGTAATGATTCTAGGGGATGAGCATAGTGAGATATTTTTTGGTATTAAAACTATAGTTAACATTTCTCTTGAAATAGTAATAATTTTCAATCTACCAACAAGTAAGGCACATAGAAAATGTTAAACATGTATATAGGGGAGGGAAAGAACATAAATTTCTAATAAGATGCAAAAAGATGTATGACATATAGGTTATATTCCTACTTCTACAAAAACTTCTGAAGCTATTGATTGGGTTCCTCTGTGCTTGATTCACGCACAATCCCTATTCCATGTGCTTGATCTTCTACAGATGTATAAGGTAGAAATCATATGAGATGGATGACTTCAAAAACATAGGATGGGAATGCTCATGGACAAGGGTCACTGAGGGATAATGGGATTAATTAATTCAATAAGGGTAGAATAAAATCCTCTAGCATAACAATAATATGGTTTTCCTTCATTTACTTGGCCCGACCTATCCCTTTTTAATGAGTTTTTATATGAGTTAGAGAGGTTACCAAGTAGTTTAGTGAGTTAAAACTTAGACAAAACTTCCAATTTTGGAGAAATTTAATATATTTTTGGTGAGTTTTAGGGCCCATTCACCTTTATCAAGGCCAACTAGTGTAGCATGCTCCTTGCATGATATAAAGGAGCATGGGTCTAAAAAATGCTCAAACTTCAATGCTTTTAGTGGGAGGTGGGATGGAATTTCTTCTAGTGCACTTAGACCATCAAGTAGGATCAAAATGAGGGATCTTCCATGCTTTAGGTTCATACTCTATCGACAATCATGGACACTTAGGTGTTGTCTAGGGTTATTTTCGTCACAAGATTGTTACACCCCAAATTGTTACCTTCATGTATCATGCTTGGTTTTATGCTTCATCACCATGAGAAGCATGATTGTTATGCTCCATAATGGTGTTAGGACCCTTCATCATGTAGTTAGTTCACTCCATAGACCAATTTCATAGAGAATCTTGTGATTTGGGGGTCGAAACCCACTCTCCTAAACCCTATATTGATCCGTCGAAGCAAATTATCTCCCCCCTCCCCTTGTTCAAGTAAGGATAATTCCAAGAATCTAGTGTTAGGGGAGCGATAATTCCATTTTTATCCCTATGTGGCCTTCCTTGGGGTAGCGATAATTTTGCTTCAACCACTTGGAATGAATTAAGGAGAAATATTTGGATGATATTTTGAAGGGATAATCCTATCATTCAAGTATCACTCCCTACTCCATTCTAAGTAAACCTAATATCTCTTGATCCAAGATATCCTCCCTTGATCCAATCATTTATCCAAGTAGTGTGGCCTCCCTTATCCTTTAAATTAAGCTCATTCTTTGGATTTAAGAGATCGAAAGGATGATTGGAGATGCCATCCTTATGATATTTTGATTCTCAAGGGTTCTGGAAGGAGATCTTGGAGGAGATGTTGTTGTGAAGTCAAGTATAACTTGTGATGTACTTCTTTATGTATTTCCGTTCAATACAAACTTGGCCTATTTCTCCCAATTTAATGTATTTCATGATGAATGTATGAATTTGTCTATCTTTTGATAGTTAGATCTTTGTTTATGCACTTGTTTCTTTGGACAAGGTGTTGTCTTGTTCTTATGAATAGGTACATAAAACTACATATCAAGGCTAGGAGCTGGATAAACCAAGGAGTAGTGAGGAAAACCATCGAAATTCAGGTAGGTCATCTATCTCCTTTGTTTCTTCCATAGCTTGTTTGTTTGTGTATGAACTAGGTCTAGGAGAATGTGTTGGTGCACGAGCTGACCCAAGGTTCAACACAACTCACACAAAAAATCCTAAACACCAGCCTTTTCGACATCACATGCGAACAAATGACGTCTCACCCGAGGTATCAGAGGGGACTACAAGAACCAAGTTTCACATATCCATATTTTTATTCATTTAATGCAAAACATATCATTATTTAACATTAACAGAAGTAACAACAACATAGGAACCTAAGTATGCGCAACAGAAACAAACATTCATCACATTGAACATAAACATAGATTACCACAACCAAAGTTTCTCAATTAACATTGGAAATGTTCTACATAACTTGTGCAAAGTGAACCAATACTTAGTCTTCAACTACCAACATTACACGCAATTGCTATTATCAGTTCTCTAGAAAAAAAGTTTCACTTTTTTTTCCAGAGACCATCTACCCTCAGATCTCCTACATAGTTATACATCAAGACATGGGAGGATCCTGTTACAAAGTGGACAACAATCCTAGATAATTTCTAACAAAATTCTTCCTTCTGGATGGTTTTGGGTTGATTGTTGAATTGTGACATGGTCCATCTTTGGCATGTGACTTCCCACATAGGTCCAAATCATGCTCCAACAGGCCCTCAATTCTCACTCGTTACTAATATTGAGCAAATTTAGTTGTTGTATGGATTCCTTTGGGAAGAATTATTCAGTTCAATAGCATGACCACCACTACACAACACCTTCAGAACCATAGTTTTTACGCTCTAAGGACTGTGTTATGAACCTTTTCCCGAGCAAAGTTACAACCATCACACAATTTGGAAAAAAAATTAATCTCACCTCTGAGTTGCACTTCAAAATCCCGTATCTGGGCCTTCACATTATCAATGGTGTCTGAGCTCGAGACCTTTAGTACTTCCTTCTTTCCAACCTAGTGGTTAGTATTCTTCTGGTTTCTTTAACTACTCCTCCCTGAAGCAATACTTATTGCTCATTAGGATTTTATCTATATTGTCACTCTCCTTTTCAGCAGGGCCATTACTTTCTGAAAAATACATGCTTCATCTCTTGTCTTATTCCGATTATTCTTCCTATAATTCCTGCCTACTTTTTCTTCTCGATGCCTATGCTTCGCTTCTCAATTATGAATTCTTATGATCACACTTTCAGTCCTAACTCTTCAAAATTGAACAAAAAGAAACTTAATTGTTCTGGTATACCTTCCACTGGCCCTATATATAAGTTGATTCTGACATAATTACCCTTACCTTGAAATAGTTTCCTGATTTCCTCAATCCATACTTCGGGCTCAAATGCTGATTTGTTGTCTTTTCATGATTTTGGACACTGATTTTTCTTCATGTTGGCCACGCATGCTTTCTGAAGCACATGAATTCACGAGTTCTTTTGTGCCACATCCATTGTATTTTTCAGCGTTTGAAGTGTTTCCTTAGCTTTTGTGACTTATTCTTTTGCATGAATTTCTTGTTGTATGACGCCTTCTGTTAAGATATTGTAACTTCTAAGAATATTATATTTGTACTTTATTATTCTGAAGATGTTTCATTCCTCCATGAAGATCTTATTGTATATCCAGAGATGTTTATTCCTCCGTTGGAATGTGGTAACTTGGGTTATTAGACTTCCCTAGTGGGGGTCAGCCCTGTAAGTGTTATGTGGGTCAAGGGTTGTTATATCACCCTAGTGGGGTCGGCCCAGTTAGTTGTAGTGCAGTGTTTAATCCAGTGGTAAAGTTGGAGTCGACCTAGTTAATATAAAGTATGAGTTGGAGATGTGTATAAATAGAGGAGGTGTGTTCCTCATTATACACACACTTCCCTCACTCAGAATGTAGCACCCTTGTGGAGGAGAGGTCTGCTATGGTGGAGGAGGAGATCATGTCTTTGGTTTGCATATTTGTATATTGCTAGTCATCTATATTGAGGAATCTTTGTTGGGTTTTCTACCCCATGAGGGTTTCCTAGGATAAATCTATGTCTCTTGTGTTTATGTTGTGCTTGTTGTTTCTTCAGTGATCCTGTATATGCTATTATTGTGAAATGGAATGTAATGCTGCTATTTTTTGTCTTAGCATATTAAATATTAACATGGTATCAGAGCTAACCTGAAGGAAGGCAATGTATGGCACTTATGACACTTGCTTCACTTGCGACAATTTCAAGGTTTGGGTTTTGTATAGAAAAACCAGTCATTGTGGAACTTTCGCTATAAATCCATTTTAGAGAATTTTCAGATATGAAACCTTTACAGGTCGCAGATAACATCCCTAGATACCTTGTCTCCAAAGGACACCATCCGATTCGTTGTACTTTGTGAGTTATGATCAGTACAAGTTAGGTTTCTGCCTCTTCTAGATCTCATTTAAAATTAGGTGACCTAGGAAAAAAGGTCATAACTTGGGCTAGGAAGCTCCAAATGAAATTTCGTAAAAAGTGACAGGTAGTACACAGACCATACTATCTTAGGAAATGTTTTCAGAGGCCAATGTTGAAATAGTGACACGTGGCATGCCATACAAATTCGCTCTCCTGTTTTATCCCATAAACAGGTCATGTTGCGACACTTGGCATAACTCTCTCTCAGAAAATCCAATTGAGGTCAGACCTATCGGGATGGAAAGATGACAGGTCAGGATACCACAAAAAATGTTTTCAGACCCCATGGATCGAAAAGTTCGGAGTTATAGCAAAAACAATCAGGTACATATTTCTGTCAAAACATAATTATTTTTGGAGCACCTTCATTCATGGCTTCCAGAATTTAGGGTTTCGGAGAAAGTTAGAATTTTTGGAATTGGATTCCACGGTTGAACGCTGCTTAGGAAAATCAAAATTTAGAGACCAAGATTGAATTTTTTGGTTGGGTAGAAGACCGGGCTTGATCAAACCCCAGTCCGGGATTTTGATCGGAAAGATGGAAAATTAGGGCTTCAACAAAAGTTGGAATTTTTGAAGTCTGTGACCACGGCTGGAATCTCCTTAGAAAAATAAGAGTTTAGAGCCTTGGATCGAACCTTTTGATTGGGAAGAAGGGTGGGCTTCATCAAACCCTAGTTTGGGATCTTGTCCAGAAGATCCAGAAGTTTTGAAGGCAATTTTGAGGGGTCAAATTTTGGAGATTTCAAAATTGAAAAATGCTAGTTTGATCAGCTCAGCAAGACACATCCTTCCATCAATTCAGAAGTGTGAAAGTCAAAGATTGAATTTTTAGGGTTTCTCTAGCAAACCCTAATCAAGCTCCAGATCAAGTTTCAGGGGGAGTTGAGGCTAAGGCCTTACATAAGAAGACTAAAACAAGTCTCGACAGGTATGACTTAAGGAGGTTCAGGTATGTCTTGAAATTTGATTCCTGATTAAGTTCATAATGTGTTTGTATTCATATTATTTATTAGTAGAATCTTGATTAATGTTAGAATTGTCTTATCACCCTAGTAACAGTATGAATGCATGTGAATGATCAAAGACACTCATTGATTAGGGCTATATGATTGTACTAATGCATTATGGTGTTGTATGAGGTTGATGTTGTCTGCTAACAAGATACAGGTACATCACGAAAGACAAATCAAGTTCCATGACCATGACAACATGAAGACAAAGACTCATCCATAATCTTTGTTCTACTTACGAGGTATGTATTACTTTGTTATATTATGCTTAACCTATGAGATATGCAGGTTCTAGCACAGGATCTCTAAATCATTGAAGAGAACAAAGAAGATATTGTCTAGGTATGTTAGACATAACTAAGCAGGTATACTAATCCAGGTATGTTTTCCTATGTCAAGTTAGAATCTTACCTTGTGTTAGGATCCCTTATATAAGTATACTTGGTATGATTGGTTATGCTTATTCATAAAGTTAGTAATCAAGGGTTTATGCATATTATGTCTCTTATCTTGATGATTTAACTAACCAAAAGAGTACTATGATCAAACAAGAATATGCATGAGTAAAAGAAGACTTCCTTGAAACCCTGAATACTAATGATCATGACTATACATATTCAAGATTATTTAGAATTATAATGTTTTGATAATATTGAGAATATACTAATGAATGTATGTTTGTGTATGAGATCATGAGGATGACACTAGTGCACACTTGAGCATGCACAATGGTACAGAATGAATAGAAGTTCAAAAGACATATAGAAGATCAAGCGGGAGGCAACCACACAAACATAAAAGATAAGTATTTGAGTTGTTATTTGAAATAGTAAATGATATTGCTTGTATGCATATTTGTATTCCTAGAATATATCATGCTGAGTGTAAACATTCATAGAGCATTGAACAATATACTACTAATATGCATGTGATTGGTAAGTTGGACAAACATTCCATTGTTGCTTGTCTAGAATGAAACCTCTTTGCTGACATGCTGAGAGCTATGCACACTCTCGATAGTGTGTTCTGGTAGAGATGGAAGGCATCTAGATAGCCACTGTATGCATACAGGATATGGAAAAGTGTTGTGCCAAAGTATTGGTCAAGTTAGTTGCATAACTATTTAAATGATATCTGTATGCATAACAGGTTATCATGTCAACATGATTTCATGATTATGAAGTATTACTAATCATGTACTTAATTTTGTTTTGTAGGAAAAATCATGAAGAATGATGAACACCGAACAAGTGATGGATGTTCAACAAGAAGATTTACAAATCAAACAAAATATAGAAGGCTCATGGCTAGAAGATTCTCTTAGAAAGAGGAAGAGAATCATAACAAGATGTTTGCTCCAAGTGGATTGATAAGACAATTCTCTTAATGGTGTAATTAAAGAAGAAGTGTGAATCAGGTTCTATATGGGTACCCAGGATTGGTAGTCAATTGATGAGCTTAATGATCATCATGGGTGATGTGGATCTCAACCTTTGCTACAAGGTTGAATATGGCTTCTATACACAGATGACATGGATGCAAGAAGGAACTCACCACAGAGTTCAAATGATATTGAGGCTCATATCAGTAGACCCATCTGATGAGAGATGGCATAGATAGATATGCAGAAGATCACTCAATGCAGAGTGCGAATGATGGAGAATTGACAACTTCTTGACAAAGCTTGGGCTTTACCAGAAGTAAAGCTGATCCTAACCTTTACCTTAAGGTTGTGGATGATGAACCTATCATACCATTATTGTATGAGGATGATCTCTTTGTGACAAGGCATGAGAAACAGATCATGAAAAGAAAGAAGAAGATGACTGCATAAATGAAAATGAAAGATCTCAAATTGATGCATTACTTCCTAGGTCTGGAAGTATGGCAAGGATCAGAAGGAATCTTTCTCAACTAGGGAAAATATGCCGATAAATATTAAAAGGACTTGATGTGTTGGAATGGCCACTCTCATGGATTCCAACTTGAAGCTGTTAGTGGATGACTCATCAGGGTTAGTGGATATAACTCTGTACAAACAAATTATTGAGTCATTGATGTATCTAACGAATACTAGGTCAGCTATATGCTTTGCTATGAACACCTTGAGTCAGTATCTAGTGGAAACTAGATGTGTTCACCTGATAAGTTGCAAATAATGTGATACGGTACCTAAAGGATATGATAGAATTTGATCTATGTTATATTGGAGATCATGACTTCAGATGGCTACACAGATGTTGATTGGGCAGGAAGTGTATCAGACAGGAAGAGCACATCGAGAGGATGTTATTGTCTGGGATCAACCATGATCTCGTGGTTTAGCAGGAAACAATCTAGTGTGGCTCTTAGCACAAGAAGAATATACGGTTGCTTGCTCTACTAAGTTATGAAGCAGTATGGCTTCAGAATTGTTTGACTTAGAGATGGACTCAACTGTGATCCTATGTGACAAACAGAGTTGTACCAAAATGGCAGAGAATCTAGTGTTCCATGATAAGTCAAAGCACATAGAGATCTAACATTTCTATATACGAGATATGGTGCAGAAAGGAATTAAAGTTCGAATTTGTAACAAGTTACCGATGCACTAACCAAACCTCTACCTCAAGTGAACAAGTTACCGATGTACTAACCAAACCTCTACCTCAAGTGAACAAGTTACCGATATACTAACCAAACCTCTACCTCAAGTAAAGTTTGAGTATTTTCGAGACAAGCTTGATAGGACCCTCCTCGAAAGGGGGAGTGATGTGGTCACTTATGATGAGATTGCCAGCATCGATAGAGAGGTCGATGATGTGGATACATATATTGGTGATGCCGACAGAGAGGTTGGTGGATGGTCCTTAGACAGGGTCTAATTTGACAAGGGGATTGCATCATCCTTGAACACATGTTCTAAAAGGATCCGTAGACGTATGTATTCGAGAATGAAGTCCTTGGTGGACATGTGGGGATTGGATCATCCCTGGACTTCAGTCCTAAATAGAGCTGTAGACGTATGTCTTCGAGAATGAAGTCCTTGGTGGACATGTGGGGATTGGATCATCCCTGGAATTCAATCCTAAAAGAGAGCTGTAGATGTATGTCTTTGAGAATGAAGTCCTTGGTGGACATGTGGGGATTGGATCATCCCTGGACTTCAGTCCTAAAGAGAGCTCTAGACGTATGTCTTTGAGAATGAAGTCCTTGGTGGACATGTGAGGATTGGATCATCCCTAGAATTCAGTCCTAAAGAGAGCTGTAGATGTATGTCTTCGAGAATGAAGTCCTTGGTGGACATGTGGGGATTGGATCATCCTTGGCCTTCAGTCCTAAAGAGAGCCGTAGACGTATGTCTTCGAGAATGAAGTCCTTGGTGGACATGTGAGGATTGGATCATCCCTGGACTTTAGTCCTAAAGAGAGCCATAGACGTATGTATTCAAGAATGAAGTCCTTGGTGGACATGTTGGGATTGTATCTTCCCTGGACTTCGGTCCCAGAATTGATCCGTAGACAAGATGTCTTTGAGAATGAAGTCCTAAATGAACAAGTAGGGGATTGTATCTTCCCTGAACTTCGGTCCCAGAATTGAGCCGTAGACTAGGTCTCCGATAATGAAGTCCTGAATGAACATGTAGGGGATTGTATCTTCCCCGGACTTTGGTCCCATAATTGATCCGTAGAGTGATGTCTCCGAGAATTGAAGATAGTACTGCATCGTCCCTGGACCTCGGTTCAAAATGTACGTGAGAGGACTACATTGTCCGTGAAATGGGTTCAAAATGTACGTGAGGACTGCATTGTCCATGAACTGGGTTCAAAATGTACGTGAGGACTGCATTGTCCATGAACTGGGTTCAAAATGTACGTGAGGATTGCATCGTCCATGAACTGGGTTCAAAATGTACATGAGGACTGCATCGTCCAAGAACTGGGTTCAAAATGTACATGAGGACTACATCGTCCATGAACTGGGTTCAAAATGTACGTGAGGACTGCATCGTCCATGAACTGGGTTCAAAATGTACGTGAGAGGACTGCATCGTCCGTGAACTGGGTTCAAAATGTACATGAGGACTGCATCGTCCATGAACTGGGTTCAAAATGTACGTGAGAGGACTGCATCGTCCGTGAACTGGGTTCAAAATGTACGTGATGGGATTGCATCGTCCCTAGACATGGGACTTGTCCTAAAGTGATAAGGATTGATCATCCTGGAACTTGATCTGGATTGTATCATCCATGGACCTATGTCCTAAAGACAGTGGGATTGATCATCCTATAATATGACCATGTGTGTTGCAGGGTATGCTGCTATGCATACTTGATTGATGAAGATACTTGTATTGATGTATTGATACTTGTATTGATGATATGTATTGATGAGGATACTTGTATGTATACTTGTATTGATTATGATACTTGGATTGATGATATGCATTGATGAGTATACTTGTATGTATACTTGTATTGATGAGGATACTTGTATTGATGATGTGTATACTTGTATTGGTGTGGATACTAATACTGATGATCTAGATGGCAATGCTGCTGATCGTGTTGATCTAGATGACAATGCTATTGATCGTGTTGATCTAGATGATGATGTTGCTGATCATGTAGATCGAGATGATGATACAGATGCTGATGATTGTGTATCGTGTGATGATGATGCTGATGATTGTGTGATGACGATGTTGATGATCATGTGATGACGATCATGATGATTGTGTGATGACGATGATGATGATCATGTGATGACGATGATGATGATCGTGTGATGACGATGCTGACGATCGTGAGGATTCAGATGTTGATGTTGTTGTAGCTATTTGAGTACTACAAAAGATAAAGACTCAGTACTGAAGATGTTGATGTTCTAGTAACTGGTTGAGTTACTGATGATGTTGAGAAAGCTTCCAATGATTTATGGATGTATCATGTTGATGGCTCCTTTCTCCTGCAGATGTTGTTATAATATACTTCTCATTAAGGGGGAGTGTTGAGATATTGTAACTTCTAAGAATATTATATTTGTACTTTATTATTCCGGAGATGTTTCATTCCTCCGTGAAGATCTTATTGTATATCCAGAGATGTTTATTCCTCCGTCGGAATGTGGTAACTTGGGTTATTAGACTTCCCTAGTGGGGTTCGGCCCTGTATGTGTTATGTGGGTCAAAGGGTTGTTATACCACCCTAGTGGGGTTGGCCCAGTCAGTTGTAGTGGGGTGTTTAACCCATTGGTAAAGTTGGGGCCGACCTAGTTAATATAAAGTACAAGTCGGAGATGTGTATAAATAGAGGAGGTGTGTTCCTCATTATACTCACACTTCCCTCACTCAGAATGCAGCGCACTTGTGGAGGAGAGGTCTGCTATGGTGGAGGAGGAGATCATGTCTTTGGTTTGCATATTTGTATATTGTTAGTCATCTATATTGAGGAAGCTTTGCTGGGTTTTCTACCCCATGAGGGTTTCCCAGGATAAATCTGTGTCTCTTGTGTTTATGCTGTGCTTGCTGTTTCTTCAGTGATCCTGTATATGCTATTATTGTGAAATGGAATGTAATGCTGCTATTTTCTATCTTAGCATATTAAATCTTAACACCTTCTACTATCTGCACATTGAGTGGAAGTTCTAGTTGCTTCTCCATTTCAATGATTATCTACTTAATTACTTCTCAGACTGTAGCGAGATCCTATATGAATTTGTATTTTTCCTCCTAAAGTAACTATATATTATGCGCAATGTGTTGCTGCTCGACCCACAGATGACTAATCTCTTGTTGCTCTTTTTTATATTCACCTAGTACTTTTACCTTATCAGTTGCCAACAAAGTGTTCATTTCTTCCTTCATCTTCTATGCATTTTCTTGTGCTTCTCATATCTTTTGCTATATTGTTTGTAGATCATTATCCTCCAGTAGTTGTGTCCATATCTGAGTGATTTATTCACATAGCTTCGCACATTTATCCTTCAAGGTTTTAATATTTTTCACTGTGGCAGTCGCACTAGTTTTTTGTTCTCTTTCTTGTCACTACTATGGCAATGTGCTCGGAGTTACCTTTTCTTCTAGGTCCACATTATTCGCTTGGAACCCTTTAATTACTTTCCCAATCTTCATAACTTTTTCCTCAACTTGGATATCCAACCCCACTTGGTCTTTTAGAATTGTATTGTACAACCTCTCCCGTGCTTGTTGCAACTTCTCATTTTCTTGGACCATGTTGTAGTCGAGGGGGTTACATTATTACCAGTGATACATATTATAATATAAGAAATCAAACACACATATATAGATGCAATAGACAATAGATGGAAAGGAAGAAAAAGCCTTTATATTACTCAACAAGATATGCAGAACAGTTACAATGAACTGATCAACTTAACTCTATTATTCGGCTCACCAACCTATATATATGTTTTGATAGATAGTTACATAACTAATTGTCGGTTCAACTGACTAACACGACATGTATTGGTCGACTCAAACCGTCGACATGTCTTACAAGTAGTCGAGTGGAGGACCTAGTCGACAGGCTGACTTAGGCTCCTCCAACATCTCCCCCACCACAAAATATTCTTTGTCCCGAATAAATGAGAGATTATGTCTCAACTATAAGTCATGCATTGTGCTACTACGACTGCGAGAGACTGGATCTGGAAGATCCTTTCTAGCTTATGCAGACTTCAACAATGGCTTCAACAGAAATTGATAGCTGATGCTGGAAATCCTCCCAAGTTTGCAAGTTGTGTTAAATGTTGATGGAGAGAGTGGTGAGGCTTGACAGGATCTCCATATTTTCCTGTGTATATTTATCTTGGAGGTTGATCAGGTCATGTCCAAAGAGTTTTATCCTGTTTTAGTGGTGGAAAGAAGGAGTTGGAGATGTGGACAGATTTTCTCGACTTTTAATAGACTGATACAAGCTTGGCTGATCCATTTCACTTATTCTTTCTCCAACTTTGATAGCTTCCTGTTCTCCATGACAAGTTGTTCTTCGACAGTTGAGGCAAGTGTTTCGTTGACAGTTTGTTTCTCCTGGTGAAGTGTGTCGATTAGTTCTTTTGTTCTATGCATTCATTCAAAAACATTGAAATAATGCGTATACTAGTGACGTAAAACTTCTATTATTGTCGTGGCTTTTCCAATATATTGCGCGAGAAGATTGTGGGCTTCCATGAAATCCATGTATTGATTTATCATTAAACTGGATGTATCAACAGCTTTATCTCGTTGGTTCTTGACCAATTGTTCTCTTAGCGTCGACACAACATTTTATAGTATAATGTACGCCTTGTCGAGCGGGTTTGTCATGTCAGAACGCGGCGGTAATGGGATGACTTACTGAGCCAGGTCCTCACACTTAGCCAAAAATGTAGCTTGTTCTTCCTGTAGTTGCTGCGACTACTTGCGAGCTTCAAGTATTCTATGTCATTTATCTATGTGGACTGCGTCTTCTAGGAGGTCTAGTTCTTGTTCCTTGGAATCCTAAGGATCGTATGTGGTAATCAGTCCGAACTGATCCAAGTGTACTAATAGTCAATTTTCCTGTTGGATATGCTGTAAGTGTTGATGCTGCCTCTACTTGTCTTTTTCTTGTCGTTTATTTTCTTTGCTCTCTTTCCTTGGAGATGACTTCTTGTTGCTGATCTGCTCTTTTTTGCTTGTGTGTATCTGTATGTTTGGTGGCAGCTTCTGTTTTTTTTTCTGCGTCTGTTTGCTAGACTGTGACTTCTGATTGTTTATCTACGACTGTCTAGTGGTCGATGGCTTTTTCATCTTGTTCTTGCATTGTTGTTTCCTGGTTGACTTGTTCTTGTGCTGCGGCTTTGTCTTCTGTTGAATGTACTTTTGGAGTTGTACATGTACCGTCGGCAGGGGTGGGGAATGGAAACTGGGATCGACTGGGGCCAATGGTGAAATGGTCGGTGGTGAAGATGGGACTTCTTCTATTGGTGGTGAAGGAGGGGATTGGGGGATGCTCGACGGAACCAGAATGCCTTGGGGTAAAGAAACTTTCAGGGAAAGTGTTTTGACTGTCTCATCGAGCATGTCAAGAATTTATGGGGAAACAACTGTGGGTTGAGGTGGAGTAGGATGTTCCATAGTTGGTTCAATTGGTAAGGGTGTGAAAGATGATGTTGCACATGTGAAAATGTTGCTTGTTTGATCAGGATTTTTTTCTAGTCGGGTTTGTGTATATCCGACAATTTCAGGTTCTGTGTGAGATGGTTGGTCAGGTATGGGGTTGTCGAGCGGGGCTAATATAGTTTGGTGAATTTGTTTAGCGATGACAAGTTTCTTAATAATTAACGTTCACCAATGAGGGAAGAGTGAAGGGACATGACTAATGAACTCATTCAATTCATTATTAGACTGTATCTTAGCTCTCAATGGATAGGGAAGTTGTTGTACGAAGTTGGGGATGGATGGTTGGGGTGGAGGGGCAATGGGAGCTGGAGGGGTCAAAATAATTTCCTCTTCCATGACAATAGTCGGATATGGAGGAGGTGGAATTTGTGTGAGGTCGACATGGGGATCGAACGCATGCTTTCTTTTCTTGTGTGGGGGTGCTGTTGGATCCTGAAGATTTTCATCTTCCAAAAATTTAAAATGTTCTTCGATCGGTACTTTGTTTTTAGCAGCATCTTCTAGGATCTGTGTAGTGGAGTCTGTTGGAGGCGACCCTTCTGGATCCTTAATTGTCATTAGTTACTTATGTAATAATATAGTTAAAGAAGCCCTTGGAGCGGGTGTAACTGCTCCAACCACATGTAACATGTATAAATAATACCATCAAGATGAATATAACCAGCTGAATGCATTCCGCTCATCCCTTGTCTTGATTATATCTCTGTGTATGTACTTACTCTTTGCTTGAATACAACATCTAGCGCTATTGTTGTTCTCTTTTGGCTGGGTGACAGCAGCAGCAAAGGAGGAATGGTTCAAACCTAAAGGATATTGTGAGGAAAAAGAACCCTGCAAGAAACGCGTAGAAATGGTGATGCTGCATGAAAGATTAAGAACGATGTTGCCATAAATGATGAGAGCCATCAATTAAAACAACCGACTGGCCATTGTTGAGAGAAACGCGTTGGACGTCGAGAGGTTGATTGAAGCAATCGTGAATGGAATGTTGATCAAGAAATTTTTCATAAATAAATAAAGACTATTCATGTGTGGATACTTTGGTGGAATGAAATATTGTGCACTCAGATAGGATCCATTTGATCATCTCTGTGCATTCTTACCTCAAGCAATGAAGTAAAATGATTGAAGTTTTAAAATATTTTGAATTTTAGTTGATATATTTTGTGTTCTGAAAATAATATATAATGACGGTCATGAGGTCCGTGTGCCAAAGATTCTTGTCGAATGGTAGATACCCACACACCTTTCAAACGAAGAAATGCTAATATATGCGTGCATTATAAATAAGTCCATTGGTATCTACACACTGTTGATTTGAAGAATTGAACAATACAGTCTTCCCGTGATGGATGCTCGTATGTTGATTTTATTGAAGACAATAAACGCCATCAAAATGAATGCGGATGACCATAATATGCTTATCCTGCCATTCACGTTCCTGATGTGCTATGCTCGAGAGTCGACCTGTTGTGCTCAAGATTCTAGTCGACCAGTCTGATTGCAGTAGTCCGGAAGTAGAGGAGGCATATATCATCTTGGTCGATGTCATCTTGGTTGATATCGACCATAGCTCTACAAAATCTATTGATTGCCAATGGCTCATAGCCTATCAACCACGTGTTCTCATCCATCACAGTATCGGTCGACCTCATCTATTTGACTTCGATTAGTTGACTATTCATTATATATATGATTCTGTCAATAACATAATTCAGTGGCATTAATCTCTAATCAAAGTATGCATGAAGCCTATTGATAGTTGAACTAGTCAGCCACTAATTTTGGTAACTTCTTCATTCATAATTTTTGGTCGAAGTTACTTTGTCAGGGACAAAGTTACTTTTTGAAAATACAATCATTTTAATGTGGCCGATGGAATTAAAAAATGGTCGGTGAAATACTTCAACCGTCAACAATATTACTTTGTGGTCGGTTGTAGTTGGAAATGTCCGTGATATATGATCCATATAATTGTTGGTCGGTGTCCCGATTTTGGTTGGTCTCAAATTTCATCATAGATGTGAAGTTAATTATGTTGGTCAAAACTTTATATCAATGAGGTTGTCTCGGTTGTCTCGGTTGAGTATTATATTTTTGGTTGATGCTTTAAAAATGTAAAATTTGGGGTCACTTTTGAGTCAATCGGCAATAATGTAATTTGATTCATGTTTTTGAATCAATTGAGTCACTGTGCAAACATGACTTTGCTACGTGTGTTTGTCGGTTGTAAATGGTCGGTACTAAAAGTGGTCGAAACTCAAAATAGTTGAGTCATTGGTTGATATTGTAAGTAGTCGAGTCTTTTTATGAATTCGATGGTCGAGAGTCGACCTTTTTGTATTATAATTTTGTAATTCAGTCGGTCTCTAGCCAACTTAATAAGTCATGTCAAGTGAAGTAAATCATTTCGAGTCGGGTTGAGTTGAGTCAAGTCGACCAATATCAGTCGGTACCGAACACAAGCAGTAGCGACACATTCAGAACTTATAGGAAGCCTCACGATAGACAAGTCTACGAAAAGCATGTATTCAAGCAGAAGACATCTATACCACACAGAGAAAGTGCTTCACATTACTAATGACAAAAGAACACTTAAATTGATCAAGCCCCAGAACTGAAATGGAGAAGCATATCTTGAATGTCATTTCAGATGTTTTTCAGGCAGTTGGTGAGTTGGTGCAGTGGCAGAGCGTAGAATCCCATAAGCACCTGGACCGTGGAAGATGAATGTGGTAGGAAGGTGAAAGGGGTAAGTGGTTCGATTGGCCACTACCCGACTGCTGACAGAGACTAAAAGAATTGCAGTTCATGATTGTTAATGTTTTCTACGGGACGAAGAAATATTTTGAGGTGGGGGAGATGTTGGTGGGGACCCTTCAGGATCGTTAATTGTCATTAGTTACTTATGTAATAGTATAGTTAAAAAAGCCATTGGAGCGGGTGCAATCGCTCCAACCACATGTAACATGTATAAATAATACCATCAAGATGAATATAACCAACTGAATGCATTCCACTCATCCCTTGTCTTGATTATATCTTTGTGTATGTACTTACTCTCTGCTTGAATACAACACAGTCGTAGAGTTTTTCGTTCTCTTCTTCCGTCGGCTCTTGAAGGATAATCTTATGCTTCCATTTTCCTTGTGTGTCAGTCTTCTTTTTCTGCTGGACTTGGAATATCTTGTCGTCTAGTTGACTGATATTTTCTTTAGTAAAGGCATATTATGGACGTGGGCTATCCAATTGGGTGCTTTCTTCTGACCATTATGCTGCTTCTGGTCGATCTTGATGTGTTGTCATTGTAATCCCTAGAGGATTCATCTCGAAAATTTGCTCATCCTAGAGGGTAAATGTGTTTAAGTGAAGTCGAACTTCATAGTCTTCTTCCTTTTCGGCATCCGTTAAGGGTTCAACTATTTTCAGGTTGACTCTTTATGAATGTGAAGGTATTGGTATACTTGTGTTTGATTATCTACTGAGCTCGGTAAATACCTCGTCGATCAAAGGGTAAAAATCCATTGATTTTTCTACTCCGGTCACTCCTTCTAAGTGCCAGACCGACGTGTGATCAAGGGCTAACTGAATATCCGCGGTCGGTGGTAGAATTCGTCAGATATTTTGTGGAACTCTTTATTTAGCTGTATTAAATTTAAGGTTATGGAACCAACTATCAAGACAAAGCTTGGTTGTCGTTGCTCCAAGCCGACATCCTCCCTGTGTGAAACAATGAAAAGTTTCCATTAATATGCCATTATCTGCTGTAAAATCTTTGTTTCCCATAGGTCGAAGATGTGCCATCGCAATCCAAATTAGCAGTCATGGGTATCGAATGCTCAATACATATTCCTCGCATTTATAGCATACATTCCTTAAAATGTCGACTAAATGGTATGCCTAGTTGTAGACTTTGCTGCGCGTCGCAACATTTTGAACGACCTCCAACATGTCGAGTTTGAGGTCGAACCCTCAACCAGAACTTGTGAGTGTAGTCACCACAATTTGTACTGTTATCTTATGTGTGTTGTAGAGTATCTGGTTTACGACCAACCCTCAGGAACTTTTACCTACACGGGTTCCTGTGAATTCCTTAACTAATGTCTGGTTCGGTTGCATCGCAACTATGTCACCCTTATTTGATAGACCAGTAATATGATGGATAAGTTCGCCATGTATTTCGAAAGGTATGTTGAAATAGAGCTTGCCGTTATGATATATGCTCATGATGAATTGAGCAATTAGGTATTTTAAATCGGCAAAGCTATATGCTAAAGGTGCATGCATGTACTGCAGAATCGTAGTGGTTTGAAGTCTCTGTGCTTCTTCTATCCATCTACATTTGATTCTTTCCCCTAGTCGACAATGTAATTCCAAATCCATTTCCATTGTTGTTCTGAAACCTTGGAATTTCGAATAAGCTGTAGTCAGGTCTCCAATAGTGTGTGGGATTTTTCTAACTGTCGGACTTTAGTTGTTGCGGATCTAGTCTTCACCTCAGATTTATTGGGTTCCATTGTTGTTGTAAGGCTCTCAGGTTCAAAGGTTTTTTCGAACGGTTTAGGTTGCTCTACGTTCTGGATTTCAAGCTCTTGGAAAAATAGTAACCAAGAGTCCTTGAGCTCGGTATTTATAGCGGGGAAGGTCGGGACAGGGTAGCGCAGATTTGGTAGCGGTATTAATTGTAGGGTTGGAGATGCAGTTAATTTTGATTGATATCTTGTCGGGTCCTCATTTGGCACACTTCGACTTTTCTTCTCTACGTGTCGGAATACACAAGTGCTTTTCTCTGCTGTTTCTTCGTCGGCATGATGTTGTTGCACGTCTTTCAATTTTTTATGTCGGTTGGAAACATGTTGTCATGGTCGAGATTCTCTTCTGGCATGTGCTCATCGGCTTGGCCCTTCTTTTCTATGCCTTTCATATCGTCAGTCATGCTTTGGACTTCATTGTCTGGAACTTTTTTCATTTCCTTTTCCATAATCATCTCTCTAGTCTCTCGTCATGATGTTGTTTTTATAAGACTTTCTTTTGAATGGTTTCTTATAATTCTTCTCTCCCAAAGTAGTTATAACCATTTTTTTTTCATGCCTTATACTACTTCAGTCGGGTGCTGTTGACAAGTTTCTTGAATACACTTCCTTGTAGTGTCTTTAGTCGGACTGATCCATTGGTATTGATGTCTTCGACAATGTTGCGCCTAGCCCAACAGGGCCATTTTTTATAACATTTTTGAGGCTAGATGGAGCTGAGTTGAGCGTAGCTCAGAAAATAAGTAAATTTTGGCTAAGTATTGGGGGTACTGCGAAGATGTGTGCAGTATCGAGTTTTGAAGGATGCTGCGAAGATCAGCGTTGAACAGGTTCAGTGCTACGAAGGTAGTAGGCCATGTGGAGCCAGTAAAGTTGTGTACTGGATGGAGGATGTCCAGATAGAGTGGATAGACCGGTGATGGTCTACTTTTGGTAAGACTGCTGGAAAGATTCTGAGTTGAGGGCATAAGCAGATCACGAAGGCAGCTGACTGTACGAGTCCGTTAAGCAGAGGATGGGTCAGGAAAGTGACAGTTCATTATATAGAAAAGTACGTGACTGTTAAGGGGAAAATGGCGGATGGATAATGACTGGAGTTGAGCCAGTTGTACACAGCCATTAGAGGATGGACGACCTGCAAGGAAAGCGACTACGAGCTGAGCCAGTCGCACGAGTCTGTTAGTGGAAGGGCGGCTCGAAATGGATGACCTGTTGGTGTGCGCACAATAGGAAGGCTGAAAGCAACAGGTCTAAGGTGTGGAGGATTGCCATGATAGCAGAATTGCTACCAGAATCCTGCATGACGGTTCAGAGGGACCATGGTGGTTTGGAAACCCTAAGGGTTTCGGTCTTCAATGTTGTAAAGACACGACCTTCGAGCGTGATCTATATTAAGAAGACAATTTTGTATAGGAAGGGTTGGTGAAGGGTTGTTGTTGTAAGTTAGGGGTTGTTGAGTTTTGGTTAGACTATTGCTCAAGACAAGAAAGACTGGTCATTGTGACCATATTGTATTGTAATATCTTTTGAGTCAAGAAAATATTGTAAAGGCTCTGCAGCTGAGTGCGCAGAGACCTAACTGAGCAAGAAGAGAGCCACAGCTGAGTGCGCAGCTAAGAACTGTGAACCCTTCCTTAAAAAGAAATATCAAACACAGTTCTTGTGGACATAGCTTCCCATCTGGGGGAGTGAACCATGTTAAATAGTGTGTTGAGTGACTGAATGGTTATATGTGTGTTTATATCTTTCTATTTCTGTAGTTGGATGTATGAATATTGGCTTACAGTCTGTTATGAGAAGGATTTTATATGCATTCGCCATCAAGAGAGTATGGAATGATATGTTAAGTCTACATGAATGGATGTATGGTTAGTATTAGATTTGCTTCTAAGGACAGTGAATCTATCATTTACTTGAGTATGGTGAAATTTGTTTACGTGTTTGAATGGATGCAATCGATGAATGTATAACAGTTATTTCGCACCTGAGGGTTATGCTTAAAATAGTAACATTATAAGTGTGTTATATGAGCATTAAGTAGTAATATAGTCACGTGAATGACTAAGTGGATAAGTGGTGTTTGTGCCAGAAATTGTTACTAAGGCTAGGGTAACAAGCCAACACAATCTCAAGAGTAAAACTCAATTCAAACTAGGGTTTAGGGTTTTGTTTTATGTGTTTTTGGTCATAAACTTCAAGAACATGTAGGGAATACATTCAGCAGATAAGTAACAACTAAATCATACACATATATTGATAAAGATGCATATATATCACAAAAATCCAACAAAATAATGTACTGAAGTTCACACATAAAGGACAAGCACTACTAGAAAATACACATTAACCAGCAATGAATTTGTCATTCATGAAACTAAAGAAGTTCAAACATGAAGCCAACACAGATCAAATGAAGGGGAAAGAGTCATATATTCATAGTTTCATCAGTAAATGCATATAAGAGTTACAGTACCTATCTCTGAATAAGTCTAAAAGTACAAGCAGCTAGCAGACCTCCTGATGCTCCCAAAAATCAGAACCTTTCTTCAGTCCCTTTGTCCCTTTTTTATAATTACAAAGAAGTAGTTCCATATCCCCTTCATTAGGTCGAAATTGAAACTACCCAGCAGTTACATTAACTAACTAACTCAACTAATTGACTAAAAATAGCAAATCGGATTCCTGGCAAATATGGCGAATTTCTGGAAACTAGGTGTCAAAGAAGCTTCCATATCTCTCAATTGGTGATACCTGTGTAAAAATTGAGAGAGGTTTTTGTTAATGGGTCCGTGATGGACAAAAACCTCTCTTGGTTTCTAAAAATTCATCTCCAATCAATTAGAATATGCCCCGCAAATTGAACACTAAAACAGGAAAATATTAAATTTTTAAAATCCCTGAAAAATAGGCCGCAAAGATTAAACTGAATCTTTCAAACCTTGACAGCTGTTGCAAAAATGAGAGAGGGTTTTGTAGATGGGTATATTACAAACAAAAACCTCTTTTTGTTTTCAAAATTTCCTTTCCATCAGCTCGTGGTCTGCATTTGACTTCAGTAACCCAAAACAGGAAAAACAAAGCAGAATTCTCAATAATCTTTGCATTTCACTGTCAACTGGATGCTGCTATAAATTACTGCCAGAAGATCTAGAGATGAAACTTGAGGCATTCCTGAAGCACCATATTTTCATCTAAAATTGGTGATTGTAATTATGTAGCTGTAATTCCACCACAAGCAACATCATAGCTGACACTCCCTGTGCCAAAAGTCTCCAAATATTTCTGGTCAAGTTTACTGTAAGAAAGCGAGAGTTTCCTAGCTGCTTCCTGACAAGGTTGTACTACAACCATGCTCGCAAAGCCCAAAACTCCACATGCAATGCAGGCCAATGAACTTGAATCTCGGTCCATGTTGGTGGAAGACGTTCCCTTCTTAAATGCTTGCCTTTGTATATGAATATTGTCAGTACATGATGATGGAAACTGGGCATTATTATAAAATAACAGATTTTTATTCTTATCATTGTTGGACAAGGAAACACCAATTCCTGCTGTGCTTGAAGCCTCTTCTACAATTTTTTAAGGAGCTTTCTATAAACATGTCTTCATTTCTACCTGTGATTTAGTGCTGTAGTCTCCACAACCAATGGCATTAAACTATGGCAAACCTTTTAATATATAGCTGTTCTTCTCAATTGAAATCACCTTCTTTGAATCCTGAAATAGAATTAGGCCTGTCCCTCCTTACTAGTGCTGGTCTTTAACAAGGTTTCTTTGTAAGAAATCACCATATAAGCTGTTAAATAGCCTGGACACCCGCATAAATGGGGGAAAATAGATCTAAGAATATGCCTGTTTAAAATTGAAATAGTAAATTCCTTCATGAGATTTGAGACTAACAATGGCTTGCTTTGCCGAGCACAGATCATTCCAAAGACTTTGTACAGAAATAATTCCCTTGAATTTATCACTCATGGCATCTTCATGCAAGGCTATTAATAAGATGGGATGATACTGCAACCTTAAAACATTATCATCTCAAAAACAACATTGCTACTGCTAGACAAAACTGAACTTGTTCAATACCAATAATGTCCAAGAACACAAAGCACTGCCAGTCATTCCTCAGAACTGGATATGTCATCCTCCCTGCTATGGCATGCTATTACAATCACCTGTTAGACCATTGAAATTCTATTTCAAATGTTCGAGAAGTACCATCTCGGTTAGCATAAGGAACAAGAGTATACTAGCCACTGATTATTCCAAGCATTACCACTTTGTCAATCTGAATGGTAACTTTCCCCAAAGAACCCTTTCCAAAGGTGTTCTTGCTCTTGCAAGAAAAGTGCAGTTTCTGACCCTTAGGAGGCATGTCAAAGGCCCATGCAAAACCCTGTTTCCATTCTGGAGATGTGCTGCGACTTACTACTTTTGTTAGCCTTGGAGGACCATTACCAAATGTCAATTTACAGAATGCATTGGTGCTTCCCATAGACTGCTTCAAGTTATTGCCACGTTTTATTGTTACTGTCAAGCTTCCATGTAAACATTTTAACAATCTGTCAGCGTTTTCCTGGAAATGAGGTGGACCGGTACGTATTAATAGTTGTAATACAGGAATAGCTTCCGCTGAAACCATGGCTTGCTCTTTGCCGGACTCAGTAGTAATAGATGGCCACGAATTCTTTAACAAGCATAATGCATCAAGAGCTGCCTCCTGCGCTGGTTCTGTTCCAGCCTTTAGTGCACCAACTACTTCTATAACGACAATCTCTAGATTTTTGGCAGATGTCTCCACCTCAGTGTTCACCAACTTCATAACCTTCATATTTAGAATCTCCTGCCGAAAATCAGGCCCCATTGCACGGTCTATCACGATTTTGCCATAAATCGGCATACAGTTGCCCGACAGTTGCCGGAATCTCCCTCTCATGAGACTGATGCCTGTTTACATAAAAAAAATCTTGGCAAAGCACATATCAAACATGACCAATGATTTATTTAACACTTCCCCAGCGAAATCCCCAAAAAATCGGACTGAAAAATGACCATTCTGGCAAAAAACGATTTTCTTGTAGCGCGCCTTTGTTAATTTTTGGCTCCAACACTACAAGAATAATTTTAATGCTGTTTTGGCCCTGTTTTACAACTTTTTTCCATTTTGCATGAAGTTTACGTGATGTTTGAATGATGGGTCTGCTTTTAATATGATTTGTGAGTCCAGTATTCAATAATATGACCTTTAACACCCTTCAAGAGCTAATGAAAACAAACTTAAGAAAACAAATCTAATCAAAAAATCCAAATTTCAATTAAAACCAAAAATTCTTAAAGTGAGCAAATGAGAAAATTTAAGCATATGAGAAAACTAAAGATAAAATCACAATCAAAATATAAAATTAAAGGAAACAAATTCATGACTTAACATCTGGCTCCAGCTGCAGGATGAAGTCCTCCCTGTGAGGCTTCAAGAACCTGTAGACCAGTGCCTTCTGTCTGCTACCTTATCTACTTGTCTGTAAAACTTCCATTGGGCTATGGAGTCTTTATTCAATCCTTCACTCACACCGGCATGTACAATGAAAATCAACTCTCTTTCTCTGAGGAACCTTCCATCTACTGAATCAACTCGAAACCCCATTTCCAATGTAACCAAGAAAGAATTTGATCAACGCACCAAAACTGGTTTCCAACTCCAAATATATATATAATCAGAAATATTGGAAAACATGAAGAGCAGATATTTAACAACTTATATCCACTTTCATCAAATATTGTCTCTGAAATAACAGATTTATAACCTGGTATTGACTCTAAATAATCTGCTACTGGATCATAAAAATTTCCATGAGTTACCTCTTCCCGCTCTATGAAAAAGACAGGATGTCCATAAGAATATTTTGTTCCATGAATATCAATCAGGCATTGGCAATAAAAGACATCTGGATCAGCCTGAATTTGCTCTGGATCTTTTTGGATAGTATCATTAATAATGTTAATAAGCTAAACCTCCTTTTCCACACTATCTTCAAATGAATGACTATTAGGCATTGGCTTTTGCTGTTCAAGGATAATAGACTGAATGCATTCTTGAATCTGCTGATCAGATTGTAACATATCACACTCCTCACAGATTTCTGGGTCTTTCTTTTCAATTTCATCATCATATTTATTAAAAATTAGACCATCTTCAAAATGATTTTGAAGAGCAAATTTATCATAACCATGAATGTAAGCAACTTCTGAAAATTTTTGAACAGCCTGGCCTTCATCAAATTTAATATCAAAACCAAAAGGGATAGAGTCTAATTCATCATAGAATTCTTGTCTTGGAACCCTAATCTCTTCATCATAGCAAGGAGTATTCTGAGAAATTTTGAATGATAATGCTAAAGGTTCATCTTTTCCTTCATCCTGATCAATCTGAGCATTTGCAAACTCATCTGTTAGCTCAAGAAATTTCTTGATTTCAATGTCATCTTCGAAGACCCTCCAATGCTTAACATTATCAGGTACATAAGGCCTATACCTCACTTCTATAGGATACCTTAACTGAGTAGTCTTAGGAATTCTGAAATATGAGGCTGCTAGAGCCAATGAATCAGTTGTTTCATTATGATTCCTTGGAATATGAGTAATATTAAATGCTATGAAGTAATTTTTCAGCATATCCCATACCTCATTTCTGTAAATCTTCAGCAAACCCTGCTTTACTTGATAGTTGTTCTTCACCTGTTGAACAACCAACTTGGAGTCGCCATATGCAACAATTCGCTGAATGCCTAAGTCTTTTGCAGCTTTCAATCCCAGTAAAAGTGCTTCATACTCAGCAGTGTTGTTAGTAGTGACAAATTCCAGCTTATACATGAGTTTGACTGTCTCACCTCTAGGAGAAATGAGCAGAACTCCAGCTCCAACACCTTCTTTGCACGAGGATCCATCAAAGTACAGCTGCCACAATACATCTTCGTCTTCTCTGCTGCGTTTTACATGCTGTTCTTTTTGTACTTGTAACAGACCGGCAGAATTCTCCTCTTCACTAAACTGTAATATGCATGAACCAAGGTCTTTGTCCACAGAGTACATTGGATGATTGCTAGGGTTTTTATCATCTGTGACTATGTAAGCAAGCTGTAGCTCTCTGTAAAGTCTTCTATTTTCTCCACCAAAAACATGAATGGTGGCATAAGAGAGGTCCATCTGTATGGTTCCTCCAACCTTCTTTGCCCAGGATCTTGAAAGAAGCAAGCCAAACTTTGGGGTGATATGAGCCACTACAACATCCATTATGACACTCTTCATTGGCAACTGAGCAAGGCTAACAACCATATCTTTAATCACTCCTAGACACTTGACAGCTCGGGAGTCAAAGGCATATAAGTCATGGTAAGGTTTGGTAATACTGAGACCCAGGGCTTCCATCATAGCTTTGGGCATTAGATTATGGGATGCTCCAGAATCTAATAGACAATTATGGATCATCTGATCATGGATAGTTAAGGTAACATAGAATGGAGGAGAAGCACCAGCTTCATTTTCTGTTTTCTCAGCTAAGGCAGATCCAATGAATATTTTTGGGCTTTCTTCTTGCAAATTGACAGTATCTGAAACAGGATGGCCACTAGCAGAATTCATAACTTTTAGGAATGTTTGTTTATATGATGGATTCTTGATAAGCTCAGAAAATGGCACAGGAATTTTTAGTTTACCTAACTCATTTTCCAAACTGAAATTTTGAACTGACTTGTTTACCTCCTCAATTTCTGCATTCTTCTTGGACTTTTCTGCAGGTTGCTTCTTTTCTGTTACAGGATCAGCAACTGGTTTATCAGGAATAACTGGAGCAGGAACAACAGCTTTCTTCTTAGGAGCTTGGAATACCTGTTTCGGGCCAGATCTGAGATTAATAGTCTTCTTAATTCCATTCTGATTAGCAGCAGCATTTACAACAGTTTTTCCAAACTCCAAATCATCTTCAACTTCATACAAATCTGCATCATAGTACTCAGAATTTAGAAAATCTTCTTCTGTTACAAAACCTCCAGATAAACCATCTCCAAAATGGTTTACATCCTGATCTGTTTCAGTTTCTTCAAACAGTAACTGTTCATCAACCTCTTCTTCATCAGCTACGTTGTTTTGTAGAGGAGGGGGACTCTTTGATCTTCATTCTCCCTCCTTTCTTGCTGGATGTCATTATTTCTTCGCTCCCTTAGCATGAATCTAGGAGCAAACTGTCTTCTAAACTGATTTTGGTTATTTGGGTTCCTCTGAACTTCTGGAGCAGGTTTAGCAGAATTCTTTTCAAGTTCTAGTTTGTTCAACTTGGCAGTGAGAATCTTTACAAGCTTAGCCATTTCATCTATTTTAGCTTCAGCAGACTGAGGTGCAACACTTGTGGAAACAACTTCCTTCTTTCCCTTTCTTTCATACTGTTGCTGAGGTGTTTCTTTCTTGAGTCTGTTGGAAGAAAGCAAATTGGACTCTACCTCCAATGCTGCATCTTGCATGTTCAGCAGGGTGATAGGTCTTCTTTCTCTGAGTAATAAAGAGAATTCATGATCAAAAGCATTTGCATAGGTCAACTTGGCTGATGTTTCAGTGGGTTTGATTTCTGCAGGAATCCTACTATACATCTTGTTAAATCTTTTGGAAAAGTCAGAAATAGTCTCATCCTTCTTTCTTCTCAATGCTCCAAACTCAGTTATGTAATAAGTGTGATATTTGGTGTCTCCCCACTGTCTCAGAAAAAGATCTTTGAGTTCTTCAATTATGGTGATAGAATTAGCAGGCAGTTCTTTGAACCATTTTCTCACATCCCCATCAAGACTTTGTACAAATACCCTCATCCATACATCTTTAATTTCAATGTTCTGATTGTCTGCATAACTCTCGAAAGCCTCCCAATGTTCTTCTGCAGTTGTTTCACCTTGTCCATTGAATCGGGGCATATACTTTTGGTAATCATGTGTAGGTAAGGCATGTAAAGGCTGAGGTAATACTAATGGTGCATACCTAGCTGCTACCATTCTGTCCATCATATCCATAGGTGGATTTTGGGCTACCATTGTGGACTGAGGTTTTGAATAAGGTTTTGAAGAGGAAGAAATTTGACAGGAACTTTTTTGGAAAGGATTCCTTCCTACTTTCAGCTGAAAGATTGGTATTTTATCAAGGGAAGAGGTTTTAGCTTTCAAAAAACTTCGAGGATTAGTAAAAACCTGGAAAGTGCTCTCAGAGATGGTAGGTTTTGCACAAGGTAAGTTCTCAGCTGGGTCTAATGATTCACCCAACTGGTGACAGTCACAAGAGGCTGGTAAAGATTTAGACCTTCTGAGCTTTCTTGCTGTTTTTATGATCTTTTCAGGGTCTGTCACACCCAACTGTAATGGAGAAGTAGGTCTGCTCCTGGTTCCAATTCTGTTAGAAGCCACTGTGACAACTTTATGGTGAAAATAGCCTTCAAAAAATGCTGGTTCAAGTCCACCTCTTAAACCAGAAAAATGATGAGTATCCCAGGGAAGATATGCTTCAGCTTCGTCCCCGGCAACGGCGCCAAAGATGTTTTTGCCAGAAATTGTTACTAAGGCTAGGATAACAAGCCAACACAATCTCAAGAGTAAAACTCAATTCAAACTAGGGTTTAGGGTTTTGTTTTATGTGTTTTTGGTCATAAACTTCAAGAACATGTAGGGAATACATTCAGCAGATAAGTAACAACTAAATCATACACATATATTGATAAAGATGCATATATATCACAAAAATCCAACAAAAGACTGTACTGAAGTTCACACATAAAGGACAAGCACTACTAGAAAATACACATTAACCAGCAATGAATTTGTCATTCATGAAACTAAAGAAGTTCAAACATAAAGCCAACACAGATCAAATGAAGGGGAAAGAGTCATATATTCATAGTTTCATCAGTAAATGCATATAAAAGTTACAGTACCTATCTCTGAAGAAGTCTGAAAGTACAAGCAGCTAGCAGACCTCCTGATGCTCCCAAAAATCAGAACCTTTCTTCAGTCCCTTTGTCCCTTTTTTATAATTACAAAGAAGTAGTTCTATCTCCCCTTCATTAGGTCGAAATTGAAACTACCCAGCAGTTACATTAACTAACTAACTCAACTAATTGACTAAAAATAGCAAATCGGATTCCTGGCAAATATGGCGAATTTCTGGAAAATAGGTGTCAAAGAAGCTTCCATATCTCTCAATTGGTGACACCTGTGTAAAAACTGAGAGAGGTTTTTGTTAATAGGTCCGTGATGGACAAAAATATCTCTTGGTTTCTAAAAATTCATCTCCAATCAATTAGAATCTGCCCCGCAAATTGAACACTAAAACAGGAAAATATTAAATTTTTAAAATCCCTGAAAAATAGGCCGCAAAGGTTAAACTGAATCTTTCAAACCTTGACAGATGTTGTAAAAATGAGAGAGGTTTTTGTAGATGGGTATCTGACGAACAAACACCTCTTTTTGTTTTCAAAATTTCCTTTCCATCAGCTCGTGGTCTGCATTTGACTTCAATAACCCAAAACAGGAAAAACAAAGTAGAATTCTTAATAATCTTTGCATTTCACTGTCAACTGGATGCTGCTATAAATTACTGCCAGAAGATCTAGAGATGAAACTTGAGGCATTCCTGAAGCACCATATTTTCATCTAAAATTGGTGATTGTGATTATGTAGCTGTAATTCCACCACAAGCAACATCATAGCTGACACTCCCTGTGCCAAAAGTCTCCAAATATTTCTGGTCAAGTTTACTGTAAGAAAGCAAGAGTTTCCTAGCTACTTCCTGACAAGGTTGTACTACAACCATGCTCGCAAAGCCCAAAACTCCACATGCAATGCAGGCCAATGAACTTGAATCTCGGTCCATGTTGGTAGAAGATGTTCCCTTCTTAAATGCTTGCCTTTGTATATGCATATTGTCAGTACATGATGATGGAAACTGGGCATTATTATAAAATAACAGATTTTTATTCTTATCATTGTTGGACAAGGAAACACCAATTCCTGCTGTGCTTGAAGCCTCTTCTGCGATTTTTTAAGGAGCTTTCTATAAACATGTCTTCATTTCTACCTGTGATTTAGTGCTGTAGTCTCGACAGCCAATGGCATTAAACTATGGCAAACCTTTTAATATATAGCTATTCTTCTCAATTGAAATCCCGTTCTTTGAATCCTGAAATAGAATTAGGCTTGTCCCTCCTTACTAGTGCTGGTCTTTAACAAGGTTTCTTTGCAAGAAATCACCATATAAGCTGTTAAATAGCCTGGACACCCGCATAAATGGGGGAAAATAGATCTAAAAATATGCCTGTTTAAAATTGAAATAGTAAATTCCTTCATGAGATTTGAGACTAACAATGGCTTGCTTTGCCGAGCACAGATCATTCCAAAGACTTTGTACAGAAATAATTCCCTTGAATTTATCACTCATGGCATCTTCATGCAAGGCTATTAATAAGATGGGATGATACTGCAACCTTAAAACATTATCATCTCAAAAATAGCATTGCTAATGCTATACAAAACTGAACTCGTTCAATACCAATAATGTCCAAGAACACAAAGCACTGCCAGTCATTCCTCAGAACTAGATATGTCATCCTCCCTGCTATGGCATGCTATTACAATCACCTATTAGACCATTGAAATTCTATTTCAAATGTTCGAGAAGTACCATCTCGGTTAGCATCATGAACAAGAGTATACTGGCCACTGATTATTCCAAGCATTACCACTTTGTCAATCTGAATGGTAACTTTCCCCAAAGAACCCTTTCCAAAGGTGTTCTTGCTCTTGCAAGAAAAGTGCAGTTTCTGACCCTTAGGAGGCATGTCAAAGGCCCATGCAAAACCCTGTTTCCATTCTGGAGATGTGCTGTGACTTACTACTTTTGTTAGCCTTGGAGGACCATTACCAAATGTCAATTTATAGAATGCATTGGTGCTTCCCATAGACTGCTTCAAGTTATTGCCACATTTTATTGTTACTGTCAAGCTTCCAGGTAAACATTTTAACAAACTGTCAGCGTTTTCCTGGAAATGAGGTGGACCAGTACGTATTAATAGCTGTAATACAGGAATAGCTTCCGCTGAAACCATGGCTTGTTCTTTGCCGGATTCAGCAGGAATAGATGGCCACGAATTCTTTAACAAGCATAATGCATCAAGAGCTGCCTCCTCCGTTGGTTCTATTCCAGCCTTTAGTGCACCAACTACTTCTGTAACGGCAATCTCTGGATTTTTGGTAGATGTCTCCACCTCAGTGTTCACCAACTTCATAACCTTCAGATTTAGAATCTCCTGCCTGAAATCAAGCCCCATTGCACGGTCTATCACGATTTTGCCATAAATCGGCATACAGTTGCCCGACAGTTGCCAGAATCTCCCTCTCATGAGACTGACGCCTGTTTACATAAAAAAAAACTTGGCAAAGCACATATCAAACATGACCAATGATTTATTTAACACTTCCCCAGCGAAATCCCCAAAAAATCGGACTGAAAAATGACCATTCTGGCAAAAAACGATTTTCTTGTAGCGCGCCTTTGTTAATTTTTGGCTCCAGCACTACAAGAATAATTTTAATGCTGTTTTGGCCCTGTTTTACAACTTTTTTCCATTTTGCATGAAGTTTACGTAATGTTTGAATGATGGGTCTGCTTTTAATATGATTTGTGAGTCCATTATTCAATAATATGACCTTTAACACCCTTCAAGAGCTAATGAAAACAAACTTAATAAAACAAATCTATTCAAAAAATCCAAATTTCAATTAAAACCAAAAATTCTTAAAGTGAGCAAATGAGAAAATTTAAGCATATGAGCAAACTAAAGATAAAATCACAATCAAAATATCAAATTAAAGGAAACAAATTCATGACTTAACAAGTAGTATTCAGCTCACTGCCTTAAGCATTTTGCACTTAGTCTAAGTATAGGAAGTCAAGTGGCCGTGTTCATAGTGTAGTATTAAACCCCACAGGAAGGAAGAAGTTAGTGGTGCGGGCCACGGTGTTGGTCATCGCCGCGTAGTCCGACCCTCGCAGCACATAGCCGGTACTACTGCGAACTTCGTCACAGCCATCAACTCATCACTCACTATGGACATCTGAGTTCGCAGTGCCCCATTAGAAACACCTCCGGTGAGACCTCAGCTTGCTTGTGGGTTGTTGCCGAAAGGGCCAGTGCGAAGGGGTTTTGTTGGTTCAAGGTAACCGCGCAGAACCTGGGTCTTCATAAAACCTCTGGTCAGCATTGTATAGCCAACAAATGGTTCCGTTGCCATGCTAGAATCCGTGATGAGTTCCAGTTGTGATGAGCAACGAAGAGTCTGAGTTCCCGGAAGGTTCATTGAACCGGTATCCTAAGAAGACAGAAATCTAGGCTTGGTGGGATAAGACCATAAGAGACTTTAAAAGACAAGAGAACAGACATCCGTGTCCAAGCGACACACAATGGTCAGATAGATATCTGTTGGACGACATTCATGAGATTTTTTGGGCTACATTTTTGAATGAGATGCACGCGTGGATCTCGCGGCTCGCGGAAAACAAAACCTGTTTTCAAGGAGGCGTTCCTACAGAGTGGAATCCTGAGCTCATATCATAGCTCAAAGCAATAGATAGCGCATTGACGTGCGTAGTGGATTTTTGGGTCGATCATATGCTAGAAGGCTTTGTCACAGAGTTTGCTGTGGATATGCTAAAATCCTACAGCCAAGCAGAGGCACACTTTTTCGTAGGTTTCCAAGGTAAATTCCTGAACAATCTCAGTCTATGCATTAAGATGCTGTTAGCTGAGAAAGCCATTTTAAGAATGCAGTAATTTTTTCAAGTTGTCATGGTAAATAGAATTTATAGCGATTCCGACGAAGATACACACAACTTAAGAAGTGGGAAAAGATACAAGTTCAATAAGAATCCTGGAGGCTTTGGAATCCACGTAGATACTGAGATTCCTTCTAATATTGAAAACGAAGCCATACCCCCATTTACCAGTCAGAATCCTCCACTTGTAGAGCCAACCCCACTGAATATACAGCCTAGTATGTCTACCCCTATACGCCCATTTGTTTTCACTGCGTAGAGTCCTGTACAACACCCTAGCACCCCTTAGGGCACACCTCAAGGTGCCCCCTTGAGTGCTACACCTCCCCCCTAGAGACATGGCCCATATGGATATGAAGCTGCCTATATTCAAAGGGAGGGGTCTAGAAGATCTTGATCAGCACTGGTTCCTTTGTGAAGCTGTCTAGAGTGTCAGACAGATTCAGGATGATGATGAGAAGAAAGCCCAGCTTATTACCACATTTAGAGATAGAGCGCTGCATTGGTTCATGAAGTATTCTACCACGCAGCCCAGAACCCTGACAGAGATTAAAGTTGCGCTAATAGCAGAGTTCAAGAAACCAAAGTCTGAATCTCAGTGTATAACTGAGCTGAAGGAAATCAAGAAGAGACTGACTGAATCGATCTGGGAGTTTGATCAGAAGTTCAAGACCCCATTAGACCAAGTAAGATTTGTTATAGCTCCGAATCAGCACAAGGAATGGTTCATTGCTGCGCTGTTACCCCACATTAGATTACCATTAATGCAGCAGAAGGTTACGTCGCAGGTAGAGGCCTTAGAGATCGCGATGAAGTTGGAGGCTTCGTCGATTCGTGAGTCTAGTTCTGGGATGACCCAGATTTAGAACCAGCTTACCACCCTGACACTGGAGCTGCAGAGCATGAAGAATGGAAAAGAGCAGCAATATGAACCTCGTCATGAGATCTAGTGCACGATTTGCAAAGGAGAAGCGCATGACTGCGAACATTGTCCCCTATACCGCGACTACCTCGGCAGTGGTGCACCTAACCCCATCAATCAGAACTAGGCACCTTGGTGTGAGATCTGCAGAACTACTGGTCATAGACCTGAAGATTGTTACCTAATACAGAAATATGTGAAGACACCTAAGAATCTATATTGTAATTTATGTAAATCAGTTGGACATGATGAATCCAACTGCAGTGCCTATGAACTAATGAATGAAAGAAAGCGCGACATGGATTCAATGAGAGGCGCTGGCCTGTACAGAGTGCAATAAGATAACCAGCCAAAGAAAGAAAACACGCATTATGATCAATTTTCCTACAGAGGCCATGGTGGTGGATGCCATGGTAGAGGAAGAAATACCGGCCTGGCACAAGGAAGAGGCCGTGGCGGGGTCATTTGCTATAACTATGGCCAGCCAGGTCACGTATCTAGAGACTGTGTAAATCCCTGCACCACCTGTCATTATTGTAAATCATTTGAGCATGTGATATAAGATTGCCCGATGCTAGAGGTAGAGATGCAGAAAAGAGGGATAGACGCGTCAGCCCCGAACATCTAGTGGATCACAACAGAGAACAGACCTGCGGATCCTAGCATTAAAGTAGTCACACATAGGGGCGTGGAGATAGGCCATGATAGGGGAGCAAAGCTTCCACTTCAGGAGAGGTTCATGCGAAGCAAGGCCCTCTTGAAACAATATGGGTAAGAAAAGCACCAGGAAAGATGCCTGCTCTAGATCTGAAGAAGAACAGAGAAGCTTTTGTTGACGCGTGGGATACTTTCAGAGAACTAGCACCTAAATCACCAAGGATCCCGCTGCGCAACGAAGTACCATGTGTTGAAGAAACACCTACTGCGTATGACAAGACAAGACACACAATGGATGTTAGCACCTCTGTTGCGCAGTTCCTAAGAAACTGCATGAAGCTGCTGAAAAATGAAAATGCGATAGCAGAGCTGGAGAAGCTAATAAATCTATACAAACCATAGACAGAAGCAGAAAATTCTGATGGCGCACTACATCATATAAATAAACAGAAGAAGTCAGGCTGAGAGATGAGGCTCACTACGCAGATAGGAGACTTTGAGATGGAAAAAGTTATCCTTGATCTGGGATCAGAAGTAAATGTCTTAACCAAGTAGACATGGCAGCAGATGGATCAACCAAAGTTGTCATGGTCACCTATCCAACTGAGAATCGCCAACCAAGAGAAAGTTATACCATTTGGTCGCTTAGCCAATGTTGTGGTTTATATTGACGGAGTACAAATTCATGCGGACTTTGAAGTCATCGAGATTGTTGACGATAGCCAGCCCTTTCCTGCACTGCTAGGAATTGACTGGGCTATTGACAATTTGGCCATTATAAATTTGAAAACAAAGAAGATGATATTCGAAGGCAAGAATTTGTAGGTTATCACACCATTGGATCCTGCAGATGGGGACAGATATAGTGAGCTGATTCAGGAAGAATCTAAGGCTCAGGACTTGGACAGGCTGTACCAGATGACTGCGGATAGTGCACTCAGGTGGAGATGCAATAGCTCCTATGTTTTTGACTCGAATGATGGACAAAAAAACTGGCAGAATCACATGCACGAAGTGTTAGCTAGAAGGTGCGCGCAGGTCACGAAATCACTGCGCTGGATTGGAAAGGAGGTAAGCGCGATCCCTTCATTTGATGGTTATGCTAATGTTTATATTTTTATTCAAGACGTAGCAGTTCCATAAGAGCACAGGTTTCCAGCATTGGATATGGCACTGCATGGCATACCCGTTAGATGGTGGGCTTCACACAAGCTGATATTGATCACTTGGGATCAATGCAGAACAAAGATGAAGATTCGGTTCACAGCAAGGGTTACCTTACCCTTTGAGAAGTTCAACGGGAAGACAGATCCTAGTCAACATTTGGAAGTTTGCTTGCAGGCATGGGAAGAAAGGCCACCTGAAGAGGGGGTGCACTTGTTCGTGCATACTTTGGAAGAGGATATTCCGAAGAAATGGTATCTAGACCTGGAGTTACGCAGGGAGACTACAGATTAGGATACATTAATTGCAAACTTCTAGAAATATTTCAGCTTTGAGAATGAGAACCCTTTAATACACCAGGCACTGCAAGTAATCAAGGAACGTGTATTCAAACAAGATTGTCCTCGTGAAGACATGTCATGGGAAGAATTCTTCAGCACAGATGACAGTCTTGCGAACATACACTCAGAATGGAAAGAACATGAAGAACATCCGATAGAGTGTTATAATCTAGCTGACGATGATGAGCATGGAAGAGAAGAAGATGAATATGATCCGCGCAATCTCAATATACCAGAGTCAGAAGGTGCGTGTGATATAGAAGGACCGCCATTGGAAATCTCGGACATGAGTGGACCGGTTAAGACACAGAAGGTGAACATCGGCACGAGTGAAGAGCCAAAGTTCGCATCTATTGGAGATTACTGGGATGATCAGACTGTCGCGGAGATTGCAAACACTTTACACGAATATCAGGAGCTATTTCCAACCTAGAGATGAAAGGAATATTGGGTGACTTAGGAGTCATGAAAATCCCTTTAAAGCTAGGCGCTAAACCTGTGAAGCAGCGATCGTATAGATTGAATCCATGGTATAAAGAGAGAGTCCACGCAGAGTTGGACAAAATGTTAGAGGCAGGAATCATTGAACCTGTCAAGGAATCTGAATGGATCAGTCCTGTGGTTTGTCCAGGAAAAGAAGACGAAGGGCGAGATCAAGATTTGTTTCGATCTCAGAAAACTTAATGATGCCTCTATGCATGACCCATTCCCTACTCCGTTGACAGATGAGGTACTTGACAATGTTGGAGGGAATGAGGCCTATTCATTTACTAATGGTTTCTCTAGTTATCATCAGATCAGGATCGATCCCGCAGACAGGCATAAGACGACATTTGCTACAGAATCAGGGTCATTCCAGTATACAATCATGCCATTTGGTCTGAAGAACACGCCCACCATCTTCTCCAGGGTTGTCGTCACGGCATTCAAAGATTTCATGCATAAGTTTCTGGAAGCATATTTTGATGACTGGACTGTCTTTGGTTTGTTGAAGAACCATTGCGCGAACCTGAGGATGATGCTTGACAAGTGCCACCAGCATCAAATATCATTGAATTTAAAGAAGTGCATCTTCTGTGTGCCCTATGGAATTTTACTAGGACATATTGTTTGCAAACAGGGATTGATGGTGGACCTTGCGAAGATTGCCATTATTGTAAATTTTCCTACACTAACTTCAGTTAAAATGCTGCACTCTACCTTGGGCCATACAGGCTATTACAGGAAGTTCATTAAAGGTTATGCGCAGATCACCACAGCAATGGAGAAGCTGCTGAAGAAGGACATGCTGTTCGTTTGGAACGAAGAATGCGAACAGGGTTTTGACACCCTTAGAGAAAAGATGGTTACCGCGTCGATACTAGTCTTTCCAGATTGGGCAAAGCCATTTCATGTTCATGTGGATGCATCATGCATTGCCCTCGGTATTGTGTTAGCTCAGCCTGGAGAAGGGGGTATTGACCACCCCATCGCATTTTCTAGTAGAAAGATATCGACAGTAGAGAAGAACTATACCACTACTGAGCGGGAAGAACTTGCGATGGTATATGCCCTTGAAAATTTTAGACACTATCTACTTGGTGCACACTTCCTTATGTTCACCGATCATTCTGCATTGAAATACTTGGTCAATAAGCTAGTGTTAGGGGGGCGTATATGTAGATGGTTGTTGCTATTTCAGGAGTATGACTTTGAGATCATTGTTAAACCTGGCAGGCTGAATTTGGGACCTGACCACCTGTCTCGAATTGAGTCGGGAGAGGAGCCAACGAACATTGAAGACAGTCTGCCTGATGCGCAGATGTTCGCTATACAGATTGCAGATGATTACTATAAGGATATCATTGATTTTCTGACAACAGGGCTGACATTGCAAGAATTTTATGTTCAGGAGAAGAAGCAGCTAGTAGTCCGCGCCGTGGATTTCACTATCGTTGCTTGTCAGTTATACAAACTTGGACTAGATGAAGTCCTATGCAGATGTGTACTCAACCACGAGAAACCATATATACTAGCAGATGCGCATTCAGGGATCGCGGGAGGTCATTATGCAGGAAGGGCTATTGCGAAGAAGATATTGCGCGCAAGGCTATGGTGGCCTACCATGCACAAAGATTCTAAGGAATACTGTAGGAGCTGAGATGTCTGTCAGAGTACAGGGAAGCCGTCACGGAGAGATGAAATTCCATTGAACCCGCAATTGACCTTACAGGATTTTGAGAAGTGGGCAATTGATTTTGTGGGACCTATAAACCCACCAAGGAAGAGAACTGGTGCAAGGTATATCATTACTGCCATGGATTAACTCACCAGATGGGCAGAAGCTAAACCAGTAAAGGACTGCAGCGTAGGTACTGCCGCGCAGTTCATTTTTGAGGAAATTTTGTCAAGATTCGGTTGTTCAAAAATTTTGATGAGTGATCAGGGAACTCACTTTCTGAATAAGACCATTGAAGCCCTCACAGAGGAGTTCCACATTAGGCATCATCACAGTACACCATATCATTTGCAGGCGAATGGAACTGTTGAAGCTTTCAATAAGATACTGGAAAATGCACTGACGAAGGTGTGCAACATAAGCAGGGATGATTGGGACCTGCGCATCTCGTTTGTACTATGGGCATACATAACAACTTGTAAGAAGTTGATGTGATAGACACCCTTTCAGTTGTCTTATGGGCAGTAGGCCATAATGCCAATGGAGTACATTGTCCCTAGTCTGAGGATTGTTGCGTTCACCGGAATGGCAGATCGCGAAGCATTAGATGAAAGACTATTACATTTAGTCAGCTTGGAGGAGGATCATTTCATTGCAAGCTTTCAATAGAAAGTCCAGAAGGTTCGTGAAAAGGCATGGCATGATCGCCATATTAGGAACAAATGCTTTTAGGTAGGTGATTTAGTCCTCCTCTATGATAGCAAGTTCATGAAATTTCTTGGCAAGTTTAAAATGAATTGGCTTGGTCCATATATTTTTATGTATGTCACTAACAGTGGTGCAGTATAGTTAGCCACTTTAGCTGGTGATACTCTACCCACTATGATAAATGGAAGCAGACTTAAATTATACCGCGATTTTCCTGTTTCGTAGCACACGGAAAGATAAACGCGGGGAGAAATTTCTAAGTGTCAAGTACAGTTGAAATTGGGCACTAGAAATGTATAGAGTCTGTACATGGACCATAAAGGAAGAATGTATCAGCAGCACAGCACTGCTGAAGCAGCACAGGAACGAGGAAGATAACAGTGGAAAAATAGCCACGCAGTTCAAAGATCGGTACCGCAAAGAAACTGTACAGGAGTCAAAATGGTTTGCCACGCAGATCAGCGTAGCATTCAGAGAGAAATAGCCGTTTCATGGCTTTTGAGAAAATAGCCGTTGAAATGACCGTTGCAGCAACTGCTCGAGCATTTAAAGGAAAGATAGCCATTCTGGACACACTGACGATAAAAGAGACGGGAGTATCTGTTCAAATTGGCCAACGGACAACTCATTAAATGCAGATATAATCGTTGGGAGGCACGGGGAGGACCTAGCTGCGCCTATAAATAACACCACTACAAGACTCGTGGGCGTTACTCAGCACTTACAATTTTCTTGTGATCACTCCCTGAGCTAGTATTCTTCTATCATCTGATTACCACAACCTTTAGCTAACCAATGAATGTCCAAACCCTCCTATAGAGAAGAAGAGCTGACCATTGAAGAAGCACTTAAGGTCTTTCAGTACGGGGGAATTACAAAGTTAATGAAAACCCCTACCAAGAAGGTTGTAATTGAGCCAGGTCAAGCATCCCGAAGATCACCTCGTCATAATCCGATCATGTAGGAAAAAGGGAAAGATAAAGCAAAAGACATAATTGCACCTCGAAGCAAGATCATAAAGATGGGCTTGTCGGCACAAAATTCGCCAGTCCTTCAGAAATAACCACTAAAACTCACACAAGAATACATATCACCTCGGGCATTGGATGCCCTAGTCTTCAAATTGGTCAAGAGTGTTAAGTATGAGATCCCATTGTCGCCGATCTCAAAGCATGTAGACGTTGCCAAGAACCTACTTGGAAAAATTCTGGATTGCAAGTGGGAAGATTTTGACCTCTTAGGCGTACAAAAGGAAGAGCCCCACGCGCCTAAGTACCCACAATTCCAGCCTGACCAGTACATGTGCTGGAAGAAAGATGCCAAGGGTACACCTAACTTGGTTTCCAAAAGCTGGCTGACGCCGGTAGTTCCGTCAGGCTTGTTAAACCTCCTCAGACTGCCACATTTTGACTGATCAACGGAAGTTAATGCGGTGGTTCGCACATTGATGGCGCAAATCCACCAAAGATACCCGTGGCTAGATAAAAACATTGATGTCAATATTGCCTTGATCCACCACATAACAGGTCTCAACAAGCGTGGTAAAGATCCTAAGCAGTTCTTCCAAGGGAAGATCAAAGAAAAAGAAGCTATTGAGAAAATGAAGAAAAGTCAGCCATTGAAAAAGGGGAAAAGAGGCTTTCCCACATAAGACATTGAGGACAGAATGAAAAAATTTGTGACCCAGTTACTCGCAGGAAAAATACTCAAAATGGATAGGCCTCCGGAGGTGCCTACGAGCGCAGTATTACTTGGTGCCGCAGCAACTGAGGGCACCAAGTTCAATTGGTGTCAATTCCTTCTGAATGAGTTCTTGGATGAAATCAATGATACCCAGGAAAATGGTGTACAATTCCACTTCACATGGCTCATCATCCTCATCGCCTTTTGCGAATGGAAGGAGCCAAGGGACTATGTGGGGATTAACATAGAAACCAATGATCCCAGAGGATTCTGGTATGCCAACCTCTGGGAAAATGTCATCGTAGAGTGGTAGCATGCAACAACTGAGGTGTTCTACCAATATTATACTCAGCTACGTGATGTGATTGTCCGTACACCCCGCATTACAAAGCAGATAACGTCTAAGTACATTCGCGTTCTGGACTTCAGCGCAGACATGCGATGTATCTTCATCGCACCAAAGGCAAAAATGAAGAACCCAGAGTGGTTCCCAGGTAACTACCACATGTATGAGGAGGATATTGAAGCCCTCATGAAGGATTGGCCCGCTGAATTTCATGTGGAAGTCATGGATGTTGAGATAGACTCTGAAGAGGATGAGCCAATCCCGTTTGCATGCCCGATTGTTGAAGAAACTGGCAAGCGCAAAGAGCCAGAGACTCCATAGAAGCCAAAGGTAAGAAAGAAGGTGAAGGCTACAAAGATTGAATCTGAGGCAGTCCTGAATGAAGATGATTATGAGATGATAGCTGAAACAGTTTTAGAACAAATGAAGGATCTCATGGCGGCTAAAGATAAGAAGGATAAGGTCATCCAGGATGACCTGCAGAAGACGCGGCTCGCAATGCAAGGCCTGATGAAGAAAATGGATGATGTCCAGAAAATCCTTACCTTGCCGCAAGAAGTAGGAGCCAAAGGGAGGTCGGCAGGGACCTTGCAGCAAGAACCACCACACCTAGAAATAATGCTGTCGTCGAAGACTAGAATTGTCCACGTCAACCCATTAGTTGTTGCACTGCCAATGGAAGAGCAGTTGGTCTTAGACACAAAGTGAGTCGAGCAAGTAGAGCTCAACTTGAAAAAAATCCCCTTACCAAGATTGCACTTCATCCACACGCAGATCGTCGAGGAGATGCATGACCGAACAATAGAGTTGATGAAGTCACAAGCGGAGCTCACCACAGCAAACAGACAGCTCGAGTTGCGCACAGACATGCAGCTACGAAATGAACAAGACCGCCAATGAAACTTGGAGACCACCATATCTAATGTTGCAAAGGATATTGAAGGCATAGAAATCCAGGATGATCCTATAGACACAGTTCTGAGGATTGGAGATAAGGTGAGATCCTTGCAGTCGGAGATGCAGGATAAAGAGATTTATTATGAGGCTGATATTGCGACATTGAAGGATAAGCTGAATAAGCAGACACCATTAACTGAGCAGCAGCTGAGAGAACAAGCCATCAGTACCGTTGTGCAGAACATGATGAGCGGCATCACTCAGTGCCAAGAGATGTTGGAACAAGTCTCCAAGGCATTCACTGCTCTTGAAGAGGATTAAGCACTACATCACATGAAGACCGTGGTAAAGGAAAAACAAACTTCCTTGGATAAATTGGACGCATAGGTCAAAGCTCTACCACCAAGGGAGAGGACGACTAGGTATAAGGAAGTATCAGGCTTGAAGAAGCAAGTCCAGGCATTAAGAGAGAAGGAGACCGAAATGGACAATTAGTCACAGCAACTCATGGAGGATGCTACAGCTATTTTGTAGCAGATAGAAGACAAGCTACCAGAAATAGGCGACAACTAGGAGAAGGTACAGGGACATATTGGAGCAGAAATAACCCCAGCGCTTCTTGGAACAGTTCAGCACGTTGAGCAGGATACCAAACAAGCAATGGAACAGTTGCTCGGTGTATATAATGAGTTTGCGGCCAAACTAGTTCCACCGGCTGAGGAGCAGAGTGAGACAACTGCAACAGCAAGTGGCTCGGGGATGAGCCACATGTAAGTGTTAGGGGCATGTTGGGCCTGGCCCAACAGGGCCATTTTTGATAACATTTTTGAGGCTAGATCGAGCTGAGCTGAGCAAAGCTTAGAAAATAAGTAAACTTTGGCTAAGTATTGGGGGTATTGCGAAGATGTTCGCAATACCGAGTTTTGAAGGATGCTGCGAAGATCAACACTGAACAGGTTCAGTGCTGTGAAGGTAGTAGGCCACGTGGAGCCAGTAAAGTTGTGTACTAGATGAAGGATGGCCAGATAGAGTGGATAGACTGGAGATGGTCTACTTTTGGTAAGACTGCTGGAAAAATGCTGAGTTGAGGGCATAAGCAGATCAGGAAGGAGGCCGACTGTATGAGTTCGTTAAGCAGAGGACATGTCGGGAAAGTGACAGTTCGGTGTACAGCAGAGTACTTGACCATTAAGGGGAAAATGACGGATGGATAATGACTAGAGCTGAGCCAGTTGTACGTGGCCATTAGAGGATGGATGACCTTCAGGGAAAGCGACTAGGAGCTGAGCCAGTCGCACGAGTTCGTTAGTGGAAGGGCAGCTCGAAACGGATGACATATTGATGTGTGCACAACAGGAAGGCTGAAAGCGATGGGTCTAAGGCATGGAGGATTGCCATGACAGCAGAATCGCTACCAGAAGCCTGCATGACGGTTTAGAGGGACCGTAGTGGTTTGGAAACCCTAATGGTTTCGGTCTTCAATTTTGTAAAGACACAACCTTCAGGCGTGATCTATATTAAGAAGAGAATTTTGTATAGGAAGGGTTGGTGAAGGGTTGTTGTTGTAAGTTAGGGTTGTTGAGTTTTGGTTAGTTGCTCAAGACAAGAAAGACTAGTCATTGTGACCATATTGTGTAATATCTTTTGAGTCAGGAAAATATTGTAAAGGCTCTGCAGCTGAGTGCATAGAGACCTAACTGAGTAAGAAGAGAGCCGCAACTGAGTGCGTGGCTAAGAACTGTGAATCCTTCCCTAAAAGAAATATCAAACATAGTTCTTGTGGACGTAGCTTCCCATCCGGGGGAGTGAACCACGTTAAATAGTGTGTTGAGTGACTGAATAGTTATATGTGTGTTTATATTTATCTGTTTCTGTAGTTGGATGTCTGAATATTGGCTTACAGTCTGTTATGCGAAGGCTTTTATATGCATTCACCATCAAGAGAGTATGGAATGATATGTTAAGTCTACATGAATGGATGTATGGTTAGTATTAGATTTGCTTCTAAGGACAGTGAATCTATCATTTGCTTGAGTATGGAGAAAGTTGTTTACATGTTTGAATGGATGCAGTTGATGAATGTATAGCCGTTATTTCGCACCTGAGGGTTATGCTTAAAATAGTAACATTATAAGTGTGTGTTATGAGCATTAAGTAGTAAGATAGTCACGTGAATGACTAAGTGGATAAGTGGTATTCAGCTCAATGCCTTAAGCTTTTTGCACTTAGTCTAAGTATAGGAAGTCAAGTTGCCATGTTCGCAGTGTAGTATTAAACCCCACAGTAAGGAAGAAGGTAGTGGTGCGGGCTGCGGTGTTGGCCATCGCCGCGTAGTCCGACCCTCGCACCACACAGCTGGTGTGCTGCTGCAAACTTCATCACAACCATCAACTCATCACTCACTGTGGACATCTGAGTCCGTAGTACCCCATTAGAAACACCTCGGGTGAGACCTCAACCTGCTTGTGGGCTGTTGCCGAAAGGGCCGGTGCGAAGGGGTTTTGATGGTTTAAGGTAACCGCGCAGAACCTGGGTCTTCATAAAACCTCTGGTCAACATTGTATAACCAACAAACAATATACGGACCCATCCATTCTGTGTGTAATTTTTTCGGTTTACCTTTTGCACGGTTGTTGTATAGCAATGCAAAATCACCAACTAATAGATTCTTGTGCTTTATATTTCTATAGTGCCAATATTTTTGTTGCTGCTTTTGGATTTCTTGGTGATATATAACAATCTGTCAACTTTCATCGAGATTCGACAGTTGGAAAAGTTGTTCTTTTCTAATGTTTTCAACATCAATGTGTAATACTTCAACAATTCTAGGAGCTTGTTGTCGAAAGTGTAAGGGGACAACTTCTTCTTGACCATATATCAACTTGAATGGGGTCTGACTTGTCATTCTTTTGTATGTTGTTATGTACACCCATAGCACGGTAGGTATCTGGTTGTCCCATTCATCTTTGTTGATATTGCACATTTTTGTAAACCTTTAGTAAGTGTTTTATTAAAGGCTTCTATGAAAACATTTGACTGTGTGTGGTATGAAGTACTTATCCTGTTATCGATTAAAAATTATTTTGTAGGAGTGGTAATTGTTTTACAAACAAAGTGAGTTCCATGCTCATTGATCAATGCAAGTGGACATTTGAACCATGTGATAATATTCTCATATATAAATTTTGCATCTACCTTGCTTGAATAGGTTTCGACAAGTTCTTCCTTTGCCCATTTAGTTACATACTCGATTGCAGTGATGATGTATCTCGCTCCTGTTTGTCTGCCAAGTATTGGAAATGGTCCAATAAATTCTATTTCCCACATTTCGAATGTCCAACTTGGATTTACTAGAATAAGGGGAATTTCTATACTTGGCATAGGTCGTCCCAGTCACTGACATCTACCACATTTACTTACAAAATATCGACAGTCTTTGTGCATTGTTGGCCACCAAAGTCCTGACTGCAGAATCGTTTTTGCTATGATGTCATCTTGATAATGTCCTCCTGCTAGTCCATAATGTGCCTATGTAAGTATACTTTGTTATTCATGGTCGAGCACACATCGTCGTAATATGTCATCAAGGCTGAGTTTATAAGGGAATACGTTGATTAGAGTGTAGGGTGCAGCTTTCATTGCGAGAATCTTCATTTTCTTTTCCAGCATTCCTTCTAGTGCTTGTCCACCCTCTAGGAATTGTGCAATATCCGCTAGTGCCAAGGGGACAACTTCAATTCTAAACAAGTGCGTGTTAGGTAGTTCATCTTCAATTCTTGTCGACTCTTCTCATGTGTCGATTCATGACAAGTGGTCGGGTCTGACATTTGCTTTTCCAGACCGAAATATCACTTCAAACTCGAATTCTTGAAATAGTAGCAACCAGTGACAAAGTATTCCATGATGTAATGGCTTATTGACTAAGTATTTGAGTGCTTGATGATCTGTATATAACAAAAATGGGTTATCCAATAGATAGTGTCGGTATTTCTGTAATGCAAATACCATACCCAACACTTCTATTTCTTTCATTGAATAATTTGTTTTTGCTTTGTTCCACTTTCTGCTGCTGAAGGCGAGTAATCCATTCCTTCATTAGCTGGTTGCATTAAAATTGCGCCTACTACTATGCCCGACACATTGATATGCACATGGAACTTGATCGACCAGTTTAGGAATTAGATTATAGATGCTTCAACAAGTTTTATTTTCAAGATTTCGAACGATGTATTACACTCGTTGGTACGCTTGTACTCTTGATTTTATTTTAGTAATTCCTCCAAGGGATATGTCATGTCAGAGTAATGTCGGATAGACTTTCCATAGTATCCTGTGTGGCCCAACAGGATTAACACTTCTTTAGAGCTGACTGGTGGCTTTAGGTCGATAATGATCTTGATTTTGGCATAGTCGACTTTTATTCCTTCCTTGCATATGACATGGCCCAATAATATTCCAATAGGAGTAGCGGAAATTCATTTCTTGATTTTCAGCAAGAGTTGAATTTGTCAACATCTTTATAGCATCAGCTGGAGCCATTTGCAATGATCTCTGAGCATGGAGTATATCGTCCAGTCATCAAAGTATACAACCATATTTTTATAGATATACTCCTGGAATGGTTTAACAACAATTTTGGAGAACACATCCGGTGCATTCTTTAGACCAAACAACATGACTTTATAAGAAAATGATCTGAATTGATAGACAAATGTGGTCTTCTTCTGATCTTCTTTGGAAATGGGTACTTGGTTGTACCCAAAAAATCTATCCTTGAATGAATAGCACTCATGCCCTACAACTTCATTAATGATTTCATCAATGAAAGGAGTAGGAAAATGGTCAGTGAGTGTTACTTTATTACGTTCTTGAAATTCGACACATATTCGTGGTCGCGTCGCATCATGCTTCTTCGGTTGTATGACCATCAGACTTTCCCATTTGATTGGTCGATCGGTTAGATGATTCCTGTGGAAAGCATGCTGTCTATCTCCTTTTTTATGATTTCCTTGTATTTGTGTGCAAGTTTGTATGGTCCTTTCTTGTCTGGATTGGCATCTGGCTTGATATCAATGTTTATCTCTTTGATTTTCTAGACCAGGCCTTTGAGATATTTGTAATCTCACGTGAATACGTCTTGAAATTATTTGAATAGGTTTGTAATTTCTGTTGTCTGCTCCTCATTCCATTAATCACCAAATTTCTCCATTTTTGGTCTATCATCATTGGATATGTCGATATCTTTTATTTTTACTTTTGCATCCATCCATTCTGGTTCTAGGATGTCATTTATTGGTCATTCACCTTCTTTGATCTATGTGAATTCTGGTGGAAAGTATTTTTCAGTTAATCTTTCAAGATCTTCCTTCTCTGCAGTCTCCACTTTGAAAGTTGTTCTGACTGGCTTTGACATGGCTGGATGGTCGTGTCTCCATTGGAAGCTCTTTTCGACTATTTTCTCTATTTCTAGGCATAATTGTGTCAAATATTGGACATTTGTTTACTGGATATTATTCTACATAGCGGTTTGTCAAACAAGTGGCTTTTTTTCTATTTGTATTGCATTGTTCGTTGGTTGCAGAAACTTTTTAACTTCGTTGCTCGCTTCAATTAACTGCTCTTCCTTTCGATAAAATTAGAAATATTTGATGAAATTTTTCTTCAACTCTTTCCAAATAAATGTTTCTCCCCTTGCCTCTTTCTTTTTGTACCATTTGTTAGGCAATTCGTCGAGCATGTACGGAAAGAGATGCGGCCATGCTCTTTCATCTTTATATCCCAGTTTTCTCCACTCCCTTTCATAGTTATTGACATGAATTTCAGGGTCTTTCCCTTGTGTGAATATTAGGATTACTACCTGAGCTGTCAGTTTCTTACCTCCAAACCTATCAATAAAATATGTCAATGCAATGGTCCATGTTTGGAGTCTTGACTGATGCATATCCCACCATCTCCCAGCTTGTCCTGTAAATGTCTCGACCAGACTCTGTATCTCCCTTGTTAGTTGACATTCTTTGAAACTTCTTCAACATGTACATATGGATATTGTTGTTCTTTGTATTGCAGCAGAGGAGTATGCAACGAGTCATTCTTCACTGATGCTAAAGTTGGATATTCATGGATTTTTCTCACGAATATATTTCGAATGGTCGAGATAGAGAATAATTTCTTAATTTTATTTTTAGGAATGGCTTCAATTGCACAACATTCTTTCGCTTCTAGTTCATAATTTTCTATTTTCTAGTCGTATAGTTCGTCGTCGGAGTTGTATCCGACTGATGTAGGATCTCGAAGATAGAGTTCTCCTTGTGCATTGGGTTCAATATAATCTTCATTATTGTTTATTTGATATAGTTGTTGTATGTCATTATCATCCTCCATTGGTTCTGACCACGGTTCTCCTTGAGATGGGAAGATAGGTACTATTACCTTTTCACCGTTTCCTTTTAGTTTAATTCAACCTTTATCAAGTGATATTGATGCTTTCATTTCTCTGCCCCATGGTCGACCAACTGGGGCTGGGAATGAACTGGCTCCATCTTTTGGATTTATAATTTTAAAGTTGACTTTTGTCACTATTCCTTTTATGGAAGTTTTGACATCTTTCCATACGCCAATTGGTTCAATCAGACCTTGGTCAGCAAGTTTCAAATAAATTCCCTATTCTTGAAGCTGAGGTCGACCTAATTGTTCCCAAGTATCATGAGTCATGATATTAACTTGCGAACCAAAATCGAGGACAACCTGTCGGACACAATATCCATTTATTTCGAGGACGACGAGAGGTTTGACATCATTCTTGTATTTTTGGTTCAATCGTCATATATTTTTAGCTTGTCTTAGCTCGAAAAATTTATTTTTAATATTGTGCAACAATTCAATTAACTTCCCAACAACTTCTTCTTTAGTTATTAGATTGACCTATTCATCAATAGCTTCTTGTCGAACTTCCTCATTATTTTCTTGTGTTGCTAGTTCATGGAATATATCATATGAATTATTAAACATATATTTTCGCTTATTTGGATTTGGATAATCCTATTTATTTATTACTTTTCTTATTTGTGTATTATCATGACTAGTTCGAGAACCTTGTCTTGTTACAATTTGCAAATTCTTCGTTCTAATTACATCACATTTGGGAACATAGGACAAGACATTAAAGTTATTTTTATTGGTAATTTTTTCAAGCATAGTAGGGAAATCCTCCAAGAAGTGATCCCCTACTCCACATTTTTATAGAATTTAAGATATGTTCGATCTTTATAAGGACAATCTGCATGGCAATGTCCTTCACTAAGACAAGTGTAACATTTCCCAAGTCATCGAGGTTGGAAATATCGACTGTCGTTGCCATGACCTCGGCTTGGGAATCCCCCGCCTCGGTTGTAATTGTCATTGCGCTGATCATATATTCGGTCGTCATATCTTGGATATCTATCATTTCTATCATTCTGGTCGTATCTATCATTTATGTCATTCTGGTCGTATCTATCTCTACTTTTGTTCCTGTCATTTCTCTGGTCGACAGCATTGGTCTAGTATACTGCATGGTAATTTTTCTTGTTCTTTAGATCGAAATGGAATTTTCTTACAGAATGAGTACTAACTTCACAAATATGGAACCACTTAGCTTGATTGTTCTTCATGTTATAAGGGTAGTCTTTTGTAGCATGCAAGTCATAATCTTGACAAATATCACAAAAGCATCTTGTATGTACAAGTCAAACATCTTGTCGCCGGTCCTCCTAACGATAGTGGTATTTTGTGTGTCCTATAGTAGAACATTTAGTACACCAAAATTCCACTCCTCTCATATTGATATCCCAGATAGATTGTTGCATGTTGTCTAGTCGTTCCTCAATATGTCTGTCGACAGGAACCAGAGGGTAATCGTCATCCATTTCTATTTTTAGAGCTTTTGTAGGGCGTCTTCATATGTGGTAACATTCTTCCAATAAACGTGCACTTTGATTGTTCGTAAGTGTCTAGCTACGAACCATTGGATCAATGTTTGTTCCTCAATATCATAATCAATCTAGCTTAGGAGGTATTTAAATCTCTTATCATACTCCCTTACGGTTTCTGTCGGTTTCTGTACTGTGGTATTTAAATTTTGAGCAGCCAGGTACTTCACATTCGGATTTTTGAAGAAATATAAGAAGAGTTGTTTGATTTGTGCCTTAGTCACGTTTGGTGTTTTTTCAATATATCCCATATACTAGGTGACTGCTCTTTTTCGCAAGGAGCCAACAAACTGCGCTATCTGTCGGTCTTTATTGGTAAGTGCATTGGATCCCCATATTGATTCGCATACAAACTAATGTCTCTAAGGATCTTCATCACCCTCATAGAACAAAAGGTATGTTGTTGTATGCGACATGTATGCTATTACTTCGACCTCTAAACTAACTGGTGGAGTTGGACGTGTATTATTTCCAGTGCCAGAATTACTTGCTTGGGTAACCTCGACATGTATATTGCCAAATGTGTATTGAGAGCGGGTTCTTCACCTTCAATGCTAGTGTCTAGAACTTCGGTCTGTTCGTTGGGTCTTGGAAGTCGGATTTCTTTAACTACTTCTGTCAAAATCCAGGTAAAATTTTGCTCAATCTGGATTTTGCTTCTCCTCGAATTTTCCAAAGAACTCAATGATTCACTCAATGTTGGTAGTGGCAGGGGGGTGCTTCCGCACGATTTGAGTAGAGTAGTTGGAAACTTCTATTTGAAAACACAGACTAAAAAATGACCCAATTTCCTTCTTTTAGTCGATGAATCAACAATCTGTTGAATTCATCACCTTCATTGCTTTTTTTACTCCAAATGACCGACTGACCAGCGTGAAGTCCTAAGTCTTCTTCAACAATATATTTCACTCGAACACTCTGAGTTAGATGTAATGGAGAATGTGGCGTTATTAACTCGGGCATGTTTACTTGGAGATAATTACCACGCTCTATCCACAAGTATTCATCCATCGACGACCGGTCTTCATGAATGCCCCTTTCTTGTCGAGCTCGACTCTACTCTAGCAGATTTCCTTCCTCATCTGTCGTGATGCCCGATCTTCGTATTTTATGGAGCACACTAGCATTCTCCCTTATCTCTTCTCATCATTTTCTCCTCTTCTCCCACTCAATATTCTAGATATCTTTGTGACTCATTGCTCTATCTTTGTCGAATTTGTCAGACCTTTCACTATTGGTCATGTATCCTTTTCATCTATCGACCTTTGTCATGCATCTAATCCATTAGGACATGTTTGGCTACCCCCCTAATGCCAGCCCGAAGTTCTCTATGAAACTGGGGAAGTACGGAACTTCATTTGTTCAAGAAATACTCCCACTCTTTCTCTTGTACAGATTTCTCCCACTTTTGTTTTCTTCCCAATTTGAGTTTGGAAGTGGCAGAGACAACAAGGGTCAAGTGTCGAAAATATGCACTACACCTTTGTTGACCAGGAACTTGAACAGAAGTGTCGGCAGAGAACGCAAAAACTGGTCAGTTGAGTCGGTGTAGAACATTTTCTGCATGTCATCAACCGACACTCGCTCTTCAATTGCGCATTCTTCACAGAACTCATCGGAAATATTTTCGCACCATTTAGATAGATTCGTACAAATTCCATTGATCATATTTTTTATTAACCTACGCTCCTTCTCATGTGCTGGTATTTTCATCCAGGAGCTTCTTCAACGTGAGCGGCATGGATTCCACGAACTTTTCATGTGTCTCAAAAACGAATTTTTCTCTTGCTTGAGCAATCGTTAGCTTGCTTCTTTCAGCATAATTATGCAAGTAATTAGCAATATTTCTCTCCCACCAATCCTTAATCTCTCGCTCTGATATCATTGATCATGCTCACTATCATCTTATGTATGCATCACCAGAAATAGAACCAATGTTGTAGTTGAGGGGGTTACCAGTGATACATACTATAATATAAGCAATAAAACACACAGATATAGATGCAATAGACAAGAGATGGAGATGAGGCACAAGCCTTTATATTACTAAGCAAGATATGCAGAACAATTACATGTATGAACATATCAACTTAACTCTATGAGTCGGCTCACTAGCCTATATATATGTTTTAATAGACAGTTACATTAGTGATTTTCGGTTCAACTGACCGACCCGACATGTATTGGTCGGATCAAACTGTCGACATGTTTTACAAGTAGTCGGGTAGAGGACCTAATCGACAGGTTGACTTAGTCTCCTCCAACATACCACCTCCTCTTTTCTATTCTCTTCTTCTTCTTTCTCATTTTGTGCTTCTTGCTAGTCTCTACACAACCTATCATTTTCTTGCTTCAATACCATTTTTTTATTATCCCATTGTCATTTGCAACTGTGTGCAACTTAATTTCCCTTGCTACTCCTTTTTGAAATATATAAAGCTATTTATCTGGAATATCCAACAATATTGAACTAATAGAACTTACCATTGTTGTGCTTTATTGTAGTTCCTATGAAGGAAAATCAACAGCTTTCGCTGCTATATTCATAGTCCTTTCCTCTTGTGCTAGAACTAATGGATGAGGAACCATTTATCTTGGTTCTAAACTCCTTGTGCACTCTTCTCTAGATATTTTGGTTGTGATTTTTCTTGGCTCTATTGTCTATCAAAGTGCAGTTAACTACTCCTGCATGCTTGTTCTGATCTCTTCTTGCTTCTTTACTACTTCGTCCCACGTTTCTTATGCTGCTTCTCTTACATGTTCTCCTATTTTGACCATATTTCCTTCTATCAAAGAATGGACCAATGGTTTCCTTACAACCTTCCTATTTTTTCTCTTCATGGAATTTCCTACCTATGTTTTCTCCTTTCTCTCTTCTCCAACCTTTGGTGGTGTCTCTTGCGTGTCGTCTCCTGCACCATCTTGTTGTTCAGGTTCACTGTCTTGTTGGTCATCTTATCCACTACCTTGTTCTTCATTCAGATCTTTTTCCATATTGTCATTATGTGCTTCATCTTGATTTTTTTTTATCTTCTTCTATTAATGGGGATCTCCATCCCTCATCCCAATCATTCACAATTAGGTTGATATCTTCCTCTGCCAGTCTGTATAATGTGGGAAACTATCTCCTTTTCGGATCCCTCCTTTCTTGAATATGCATGTGATGTATTCCAGCTCTAAAATGTGAAATTGGTCTTTATGTGTCGACTACCTATGGCTTGATGTGTGACATTGTGTTGATAATGTACCAGCTAGTGTCACTATATAAAAAAAATGTTACATTGTTTTCAATATGCCTACTCTTACTCTTTGTAGACCATAAGTTAGCATACTTGTCTACCAAACATGTTTTACGTGCAGCATCCAAAAACCGTGAGTCCTTCGGCTCCCTCCACGTGACTAAGGAAATCAGTATCAGTAACCATGCATAAGTCAATGGTTGTTCCTTCTCTTGTGCTTCTATATAGTCCTCCAAAAATTCATTAACCAAAAATGTTTCGCAGTTTAATTGTACACCTTTTGCACACTTCTCTGTCATTGTTATGATTCTTGCTGTGACCCAGTCCTTTTGATTCTTCCTGAATAGTTTTCAATCTAACACTTGCATCGCAAACATCACTACATCAGCCTTCATACTTGTAACATCTAACCCTCATGGGCCCCTATGCGTACCATACTTTTGCTTCAACCTGATTTCAGCTAGCTCCTTCTCCTACTATTGGGTGCATCCCAAGTGTAGGAAGTTTTTATGGCGAAAGTACAATTTAGGCAAGGCCTAACATCGACCAATTTTGGGAGAAGCAACTCTGCCATTCCCAGTAGCAGGGTATGGAGCGAAGCAAAGTGGTAAAAACGGACCTGTCCCCTTGGTAAAGGAGAGGTACTAAGGACAATCTAGGTTGTTGGAGAAGTTATGGATGAAGTGACGAACTATCAGCTACAAAAGTGAAGAGTAAAGAAGCATAATGGTGCAAAGGACACACCACTCTAGTGTCAGAGTTGCGCAGTCAGAACTGCGACTTTTAGAGAAGCGTCAAATCCATAGAAACAGTGGAAAATGAAAGAAGAGCTCCAACAAAGTTAAGGAAAAGAGTGGTCAACATGAGAACCATGCCATTTTGGTTTTAAGGGTACTATCGAGGTTGTCTCATAGTTATTGTAAAGATGTGACCTTCGAGCACAATCTATATAAATGGAAATTTTGTATAAGGAAAGATTGGATTATGTTAAATATTATTAGAATGATTTAGATCTAGATTGAGAGACATCTAAGAGAGGAAAATACTCTGTAGCTATGTGCGCAAAGATCTATTATAGACAAGAGTATGTAGCTGAGTGCGCACACTCGAACTGTTACCCCTTCCAAGAAATATAAGAACAATTCCCATAGACGTAGCTCCCATCTCGGGGGTGAATGTAATACCCCTATGTTGACCCTTGGACTATTTTGACTGTAATGTAAATATTGTATGCATGTGGTGTATGATTCCTGGCATGGAGCCCAAGGCCAAGGCCCTGCTAGTGAATGCTCAACCCTGCAAAGGAAAGCAATTGGTATTATGTGACCATGTGCTATTAAGCCATGGGATAATTATAATTGAATTAAATAATTCCATGTAATAAAATAACCAAGGGCTATCTATGGCTGCAATGCAAATGAGCAGGAACTATTTATCCACTAGGGAGAGGTGAGGAGGTTGTGGGATGGTGACCTGTCTTGCCACTTGGGTAGGAGTAACCGATTTGATTCCCTGTACAAGTACGGTTTCGTTTACAAGACATGGAGAAGGAAATCCTACGGAGGATATTTGCAGGGGATAAAAATGGCATTGGGATCTGAGTTGGAGGTTCATTCATTCGTTGTTCAAGGGGGATCCATTCGTTCATGGACAGACCCACAAAAGAGAAGGGGGAGAAGAATGGAGATTCAGGGAGGGCCACACTTGGAAAAGAATAGTGGGCACAGGAAACCCGCACAGGAAGAAACTACTACTAATAAATCCATGAAGAAGGCTCGATGGGAAAATTGTAGAACAAAAGATGATCATAATTGCATGAGGAAAACCTTGTAATGGCGGCTGAAATACCAAATGTGGGATGGAGCAGCTTGGCTAGAGAAAATGGGAAATAAACCTACACAGGATGAAGCCAGAGGTTAGAGTGCATGCGAAATTTTGGAAGGGCTTGTGCACTTAGATTCAATAGGAAATACCAGCCACACTTACCTAGGTCAGTGCTAAGGGAAGGGATTCCCTAGGGACTATGTAGCAGTGATGGGAACCTTACCTAGGCTGATAGGGGGGTGATAGGGGTGCTTGAATCTGTCTGAGATCATTGGGAGGTTTCCATAGCTTTGGGGATGAGCTTGTTGAACTAGAAACCCTACCCACATGCTTGATAAACCCAAATGCATGATGGCTTAGCATGAGTGTGTTTCCAGGATTGCTTGATAAACCCTGCTATAAGTTGGCTTAGCATTGGAAGTGGATCTTGACTGTTAGAGATCCTACCTAGCCCTTATTAGTGGATACATAGCCTTAGTTCGGGGGTGATCTCTGATTGCTGAAATAATAGAGGCTAGGAAGAAATCTATGGTTGGGATGGAATGTTGCAGTCCATAGCCAGTTTCCTGCTGGTTTGCTATTAAAAGATAAGTGCCTTGTGGTGTTTTGAATAAATATGTTCCCTGTGTTTATGGATGCGTCATTGCGTTCTAGTTATTGATTGGAAGAATTATATGGAAATGGAACAATAGGAAGCTATGTATGATTTGGTTTAGATGGTTAGTAGGGTTGAATGCCCAAGTATTATGTATTATGTTGTTGGGCATGTCATTACCTTACTCCTGCACCTTGCATCTTTTTGTTATGTTTGTATCCATATACATTCATGCTTGAGGAATAGGGATAAATGTCTACATGTCATCCCTTAATCTATTTAGAAGAATAGACTAAGTATAATCCCTTTTGAAGGGTGTATAATGCTTTAGTATCTTTTTGTTTATGGATGCATGGACCTTCCTACATGAGTTATTGAGCATGTGTCTGTATATTTCCTTTTATACTTATGTTGTACTTAAACATGATACCCTTGATGAATAGGACTAATTTTAAGACTAAGAGGTGCATTTTATTCCAGTCAGGACTATGATCAGAGAGAATAGGCACCCCTGTGGACTAGAAGAAGTAGAAAAGACTTGGCAGAAGTGGAGAATAACCTTGGCAGGAAGAAAGTTAAGGTTAGTCAAGGTGGATTTATGAACAAAATGTTCAGTTGGATAAATGACGAGGTTGGAGACCTCGATTTGGAGTATAAGTTGCACCATTGGAAAGATCTCTCCAAGAGCTTTCCAATGGTACTAAACTTACCACATTTGGACCTGGGATGAGAAAGTTATGCATATCTGAAGTTTGCAGTTGGAAAGTTGCAGGAGCAGGGAAGTTGCTTCCGCAATTCCAATTTCCGCAATGCAGATTGTGGATTGCGGAAGGGAAAGTTTCCTGTTGAAGTTGGTGCTTCCATAATTGTGACTTCCGCAAGGTGGATTGCGGATTGCGAAAGGAAAAGTTTTATGTTGAAGTTGGACTTCCACATTTTCTACTTCTGCAATGCGGATTGCAGATTGTGGAAGGGGAATTTTTTGGTTGAAGTTGGACGTCGTCATTTTCGACTTCCGCAATGCGGATTGTGGATTGTGGAAGGGGGAAATTGTAGATTGGGGAAAGACACGATTGCGGGTTGCAGATTGTGGAAAAATGAAATGCGGATTGCGTATTGCAGAAAGACGTGATTGCGGATTGCAAACAGATGCAATGCGGATTGCGGATTGCGGGAGGACGCAATTGCGGGTTGCAGAAAGATACCATGCAAATTGTGGATTGTAGAAAGACCCAATTACATATTGCGGATCACATTGGTGGATTATGGATCTGAGTCCAATGCGACTATGTGTAGTTTTGGAAGCAAAAGAAGAAGAAGAAAAAGTAACGTCGGGTCTTCAGTGGCTTCGGAAGGCCACACGGGAGGTCTGGGGACATTATAGTGAACCACATAAATATCTGTGTTGTGTGTTTGAATCTATGCTATATTTCATGTTCATGTATGTTAATGCTTGTATATGTTTTTTCATATGGATGTGAATGAGAATGATATGTTAACTAAACGGAACACACATGTATGAACATTGCGAAGCCATGTTAAGTGTGATAAATGCATAGTCATAAGAGTTAGGGTAGCAACCATTCAACGCAGCCTGTAGGTTCTTGATAACTGCGAAGTGGTTTGTTACATATTGGTCTTGTTGTACTAAGTATATGTTCAACAAGATGTGCACAACAAGCTCACATAACATAACCGTGCATCACCAAAGTTGCATAAATTTGATTATGTAGCCACCCATCTTCACTTCGGGTCAGACTTCAACCTGTTCATAGGTTGATGCCGAAAGGGCCAGTGAAGGTGATGTTTTTGGGTCTACAATAAATGATACTACGCAGAACTCGGGTCAGCCCCATAGAGAGAGTAAACAGAACTAAACCAACAAATGGTTCCATTTCCGCGCTAGAACTAGTGATGTGTTATCTAGAAGAGAAGGAAGCACAACAAATGGTTTTGTTGCCTTGAGACATGTCATGCTGATGAAGTGTGAGATTGTTGTATCTGATTGATGTGGAATCCATAGAAGAAAGAAATGCAAAACTGGGTAAGCAAGACAGAACTTGAGTTTGTGAAGAAAGAGAATAGACATCTGCGTCTTACCACAGAACAATGGTTGTAGAAGTATATATTCACTGACCTACATAAAATTTTCTTCACATCTTTTTCTACTAAGTTGCATGAGTGGATATCGAGGATATGAGAAGGAAAAAACTGCTTTCAGGGTGGAGAATCGACAGTTTGGAATCCAAAGTTGATTCAGAGACTTAAAGGGATTGACAACCACATTTCAAGAGCAGTAGACTTTTGGTTGGATAGCTTACTAGAAGGCTATGTTATAGAGTTTGTTGTTGACACATTGAAGTCTTACAACGCAGCAAAAGGATACTTATTTCAAGGATTCATAGGTAAGTACCTTAAAAAATTGAGTTTATACATTAAAATGATACTAGCTGAAAAAGGAGTCTTAGGAATGCAATCAGATTCCTAGGGTTTGAGTCTATAATGTTTAGTAACATAGATAGTGAAACGGAAGTTGAAAAAGATATAAAGTTAGCACTAGAAAGAGGTCTCATGAATCTGAACCTCGCACATTCATAGAAATTGAGTTAGGAAGTGATAGACACTCATATCAAGTTGAGTCTGATAGTAAACCAAAACCTAAATGCATTGGTTATCAGCTTCTTAGTCCATAGAAACCTATAGTTGGCGAAAGAAATATCACTAGTTTGCATAACACTAGTAGTAGTAATACTGCATGAACCAATACTCAAAATAGTCAAGTAGTGGTATTACTTCAGCGTTTCACAACACTACACCTCCTAGAAGAAGAATGGAAGATAAAATTAAGATACCTATTTTTAAAGGAATCGGTCTAGAATACCTAGAGCAACATTGGTTTCTCTGTGAAGTTGTATGGAACATTAAGCAAGTACATGATGATGTTATAAAAAAAGCTCATCTAGTTACCACATTCAGATATAAAGCCTTAACGTGGTTCATGAAATATTCTGTTGGACAGAACATAACACTAGTGAATATCAAAACTGCGCTTAATATAGAGTTTAAAAAACCTAAGTCAGAATCTCAGTGCATCATAGAGATAAAAGAGATTAACTAGAAACCTAATGATACTACGTGGGAGTTTGATCAGAAATTTAAAGCCTTGTTAGATCAAGTTAGCTTTGAAATAGCACTGGAACAACTTCAAGAATGGTTCATAGTTTTGTTGTTTCCCCACATTAGATTACAACTAATGCAACAGAAGGTAACATCGCAAACAGAAGCATTAGAAATTGTGATGAAGCTAGAAGCTTCTCCCATAGGAGAAACTAGCAGATGTATGGTACATATACAAACACAACTAGAAAATTTAACATTACGACTACAAGATATGAAGAAAGGAAAAGAGATATGAGAAGAGGTTTGGTGTATAAAACTTAAAGTCGAAGGACATTCTTACGAACATTGTCCTGTATTCAAAGATTACATCACTAGTGGAGCATCAAACCCATTGAATCAACAGCAAGGACCATCGTGTGATATTTTCCGATGTAGAGGACATCGCCCAGAAGACTATTACCTACTTCAGAAGTATGTACAGACACCAAAGAACCTATATTGCTGATTTTTTAAATCAGTTGGCCATGATGATACCAACTATAGAGCATATGACCTCATGATAGAAATAAAGAATGACGTCTATAGAGTCCATGGAGAAACACCACATCATAATGAAAATGCCCAATATGATCAAGGTGCATATAGATGACGTCGTGGATACAGAGGAAGAGGTCAAATTGTTTGTTATAACTGCGCTCAGCCAGGACATTTAGCAAGAGACTGTCAGAATCCTTGCACTACTTGTAAGTATCGTAAGTCATTTGACCATGTGATTGAAGTGTTAAATTTTGAGCATTAATTCAATATACTCTAGGATGTTTACTAGGAGAATAACATGTACAGTATATCAATGCATATCAATCATAACAAGCATGTCAATCATCACAAGAATCAAAAGCATGAGAGACAATAGACACACGGAGTTTCCGTGGGGAAAACCCTAAGGTGAAAAATCCCACAACTTCCTCAGAGATAGATAGAGCAATAGCACAACCAAAGTACAAGAGATAGACTCCTCTTAGCAGCTGATCCTCCTCCTCATATGTGCGCCACTTTCCGAGTGAAGGAAGTGTGAGTTTTGAGTGATCCAAATAGAGATCTCCTGATCTCTATTTATACTTGTCCTGTTTTCCCAATAACCTTATGGGGCCGACTTGTCTAGCTAGGTACAATAACTTCATATTACATTATATCGGGCTGAACCCTTACAAGGTGGTCTAATAACCCATCGGCAAGTTAACACACTTGCGACACTTGTCAATACAAATGACGAAACTTCCATACAAAAGAATAATACATCTCTATAGGAGTACAACAAATATATAAATGAAATACATTCCGAAGTTACATATACATCAACACTCCCTCTTAACTAGGAAGGTATTTCTCAACACAGATCTGCTAGCACAAGTCTTCTTCTCTGGATCATCGTCATCGATGCATCGACCTCGAATCATCATCATCGTCACTACTGCTATTTCAACCAATATCTGAATCTACTCGTCATAGGAAAGTTCTACAGAGCCAGTCCTTTTTCATACTGGATGTAGGCCCACCACCTGCAGGTCTTCATCATCACTAGCCATACTGTGGAGCCTCAGGACTTATTACGTGCGTCACAAAACCTCGAAAGAGCATCCCAGGATGTTACGGGTACACAACTCCGACCTGTAGGATCTTCCAGGGCACTATTACATGTGACCCCACCATAAAACCTCGAAAGAGCATCCCAGGATGTTACGGTTACACAAGTTCGACCTGTAGGATCTCCTAGGGAACAAAGTACATGTGGTCACCAAAAAACCTTGCAAGAGCATCCCAAGATATTGCGGGTACACAACTCCGACTTGAAGGATTTCCCAGGGCACAAATTACATGTGGTCATGGAAAAACCTCGAAAGAGCATCCCAGGATGTTACGGGTACACAACTCTGACCTGAAGGATCTCCCAGGGCGCTATTATATGCCATATGACAAAACCTCAAAAGAGCATCCCAAGATGTTACGTGTACACAACTCTGATCTTAAGGATCTCCCAGGGCACTATTATATGTCCTCCCAGAGCAATGTCTCGAAAGAGCAACCAGGCTGTTACAGGTACACAACTCCGACCTATAGGATCTCCCAGACATGCTCATATGCACAACCTATTCCATGACCACAGAGTATCATCCTGATACTCACCATACATCATCCTGATGTACACATGATCATCATGATCATCATGACTGCATCATCCTGATGCATGTCATCTAGAGCAACATCCTAAAGCTCATCATCCATGATCATCCTGATCATACAATGCATCCACCTGATGCATACACAGTATCTGCCTGATACATATCATCATACATGATCTACCTAATCATACAATGTATCCACTTGATACATATACAAATACATGATCCACCTGATCATACCTGATACATATCAACATACATGATCTACCTGATATACAAATACATGATCCACCTAATCATACTTGATACATATCAACATACATGATCTACTTGATCATACAACGTATCCCCCTGATACATATACAGATACATGGTACAAGCATCTAACATGATGTATATACAAAAATACATACAAATGATCCAATGATCATATCCAGCATCCAACATGATGCGTACATACATAAATGATCCAACTGATCATATCCAGCATCCAACATGATGCATACATACATAAATAATCCAACTGATAATATCCAGCAGAAACTTGAACATCGTACTGATTCTCATCATCCAGTGCTTACATCCACAGCCATGGAAGGATCCTCCTGTCAGCATGCTTGGAATGGCTCTTGCAAATGTATCCATCACTTCTTCCTCGAAGTGTCATCAATCTGAAGAACACCAAGCCTCTCTTTGAAGTACTCAAACTTCACTCTAGCTAGTGTCTTTGTCACTACATCTACAATCTACTCATATGTTGCAACATATAGGAGCTTCACTGCTCCTCTCTACACTATATCCATGATATAATGATATTTGATCTCAATGTGTTTCGACCTGTCATGGAACATCGGGTTCTCAGACAGCTTCCAACAACTCTGGTTGTCACAAAAGATACCAGTAGTCTCCAGCGGGAGATCAAATAACTCTAACAGTAGCTTCTGAATCCATACTGCCTCACAACTAGCCGAACAAGCTACAACATACTCTGCCTCGGCTATACCTAGTGCTACGCAGGACTGCTTCCTGCTAAACCAAGAGATCACACGTAATCCCATATTGAAGCAACACCCAAATGTGCTCTTCCTATCTGCAGCACTGCCTACCCAATCTGAATCAACATAACCTTGCAGGTTAAACTTTTGATTCGCTTCATACTTGAGCCCATAATCAATTGTACCCTTCAGTTACCTCAGAATATGATTTACAACAACTAGGTGAACACTCCTTGGATCCGTCAGGAACTGGCTCAATGTGTTCACCGCAAAGCAAATATCTGGTCTCATGTTCGTCAGGTACATCAAGGACCCAATCATCTGATGATACATAGAGACATCAACTGGCTTAGATGAAGCATCACATAGAAGCTTCAGGTTCGATGCCATGGGTGTGGCCATGGATTTGCAATCCATCATCCTGAATCTCTTCAAGATATCTACTGTATACTTCCCTTGTCCAAGGAAGATCCCATCTGCACTCGGCCACACCTCCATACCTAGAAAATAGTGCATCATCCCCAAGTCCTTCATATCGAACTCGACAGCAAACTTCCTCTTTGCTTCGACAATCAATCTATCATCTCCTGTTACAAACAGGTCGTCCACATACAAGAGTAGAATCACAGGATTTCCTTCCTCAACCTTGTAGTAAAGGTTGGAATCCACTTTACTCTTGGTAAAGCCCAAACTAGATAGAAAACTGTCCATCCTACCATACCAAGTTTTAGGAGCTTGTTTTAAGCCATACAAGGCTTTCTTCAATCTGCACACATATGACTCCCTGTCATGTGTTTCAAAACCAAGTGGCTGCTCTACATACACTTCCTCTTCAACTACACCATTCAAGAAGGTAGTCTTGACATCCATCTGGTGTATCTTCCATTTCATTGCTGTAGCTAGAGCAAGTACTGATCTGATGGAAGTGTACCTAGCTACAGCGGCAAAAGTTTCTTCATAATCTATTCCCTCTTTCTGAGAGAAGCCACGAGCTATGAATCTTGCCTTGTATTTCTCTATGCTGCCATCTGCAGCATGCTTGATCTTGTAGATCCATTTGGAAGCCACAATAGACTTCCCTTCAGGTCTTGGGACAACATCCCAAACATCATTCTTCATTATTGATTGGTATTCTTCGACCATGGCATCCTTCCATTCTTTCTTTTCCGCTACTTCTTCATAACTAGAAGGTTCTTTGTTCATGATATCACAGAGTAAAGCAACATAGCTGGTATGTGATCTAGTTCTCTTCTTTGCTCTGTGTTCTTCTTCTAGAATGCCATATCTTTCTGCATCTTGAATGAGCTCTCTAGCCCATGCAGGTTTCCTCTTGTGAGATTTATTCTCATGGGGTGGATCTACAGGTTCTTGTGGATCTTCAATTTCACGATCTGCATATGGAATTGCTTCAATCATAGTAGTGTCTTGAAATCTAGTTTCCTTAGGTTCTTCATAATCTTCAACTGGTGTCTTTCTTGATTTGATGAATGCTGAGTTTTCATCAAATGTCACATCCTTGCTGACATCAATCTTCTTGAACTTTGGAAAGTATATTCTGTAAGCCTTTGAGCTTTCGCTGTAACCCACAAAGATACCCTTCTTTCCTAAAGGATCTAGCTTGGTCCTCTTTTCCTTTGGGACATGAGTGTATACTAGACAACCAAATATTTTGAGATGGCTGACTTCAGGTTTCTTACCAGAGAAGACTTCTTCTGGTGTCTTGTTGTCCAATATCTTGTGGGGTGTTCTGTTATGCTCATATACAGTTGTTCTAGCTGCTTCTTCCCATAGATGCATAGGTAGATCCTAGTCATGCAACATTTTCCTTGTTGCTTCCATGATTGTTCTGTTCTTTCTTTCTACAACTCCATTCTGTTGTGGATTGTAAGGAGCAATCAACTCCCTCTTAATCCTTGAATCACTGCATAGCTTCTTGAAGTCACCTGAGGTGAATTCTCCACCATTGTTGGATTTGAATGCTTTGATATTCTTATCAGTTTGGTTATCCATCAAGGTTTTGAATTCCTTGAACTTATCAAATACTTCATCTTTGTTCTTCAAGAAGTAAACCCAAGTCTTCCTGGAGAAGTCATATATGAAAGAGACATAGTAAATGTACCCACTTAGAGAACTGGATGACATCGGACCACATACATCGGAGTGGATGATTTCCAAGATATCTTTTTCCTTTCTTTCACTGCTTGGAAATTCCTTCTTTATGCTCTTTCCTTTTGCACATCCTTTGCAAACACCTTCATGTTTGGTCTTGATTTCAGGAAGACCTTCTACAACCTTACTTGCAATTGGTAATGCTCTGTAGTGCATATGTGCACGTCTTCTGTGCCAAAGTTCACTTGGCTGCATGGAATCATGTACCATGGCATGTTCAGGTTGTCCCTTCAATTTATACAATCCTCCCTCTTGCTCTCTAATCACTACTGCATCATCAATAGTTTTACCTTTTGGCCACATTAGAACTTGGCCATCTACAAATGCAACCCTCATACCTTTTGCATCTAATGCGGATATGGAGAGTAGGTTCTTCTTGAGCCTAGGTACATAAAGAACTTCTTTCATCTTCAAATACTTTTCAGAATCTAGGTTGTAGGAGGCTTCACCACTTCCTTTGATAGGGTATTGATAGTCATCCCCAAGTTTCACTTTATGGGGTGATTCATGTTCAGATAGATTTACAAAAGATTCTTTATACCCAATCATGTGTTTGGAAGCCCCACTGTCAATTAACCAATCATTACAACCATGAGAGATAGTACCTGTCAGAGCAGAGATTAGAACATACTCTTCTTCGCTTGATGAGTCATCATCATCACTTTCTGCTCTGGCCTTCTTCTTTGGAGGTTCATCATCTTCAGCAGCATGGGCATGGTAACTTCTTTTGCTTCCCTTCTTCTTCTTGTTGAAGTTGTTGTTGTTGTTGTTGTCGTCCCTTTTGTTCTTGGGACATTCTGAAGGAAAGTGGCCCTTCTCATTGCATGTGAAGCACCTTAGATTATTCTTATTCTTTTGGTGATAGTGAGTGGATCTCTTCTGCTGAGAGTGCTCCTTTTTAGGCTTGCTTCTTTTGGTGTGAGCTACGAGAGCTTGATCTTCACTACCCATCTTTTCTTCTCATGCTACAAGCCTTTATTCTTCTTGAGAGCATTCCTCCCACAACCTACTGAAAGAGATTAATTTGTTTCTTGCATAGATTCCTTGAATAAAGGAGTCCCATGACCTAGGTAGGTCATTCAAAGTGGTCATAACAACTTCACCATTGTCGACTACTTCATCCACAACTTCAAGTTGTTTCTTGATCTGAGAGACATTGGAGAAGTAAGATTGAATGGTCTCTCCATTCTACATTTTGACCCCTTTCAATTGATTCCGTAGATTCATCTTCCAATTTATGTTCTTCCCTTCAAATAACTTGGTCAAGGAGTCAAACATCTCCTTGGGTGTCTTTAGAGATGACACATGTGGTATGAGATGGTCTTTGATAGAATCAACAATGATTCTTTTTTCCTTGACCAACTTCTTCTTATGCAAAACCTTAGCCTCTTCATCCTCTGGGATAGGGACGTCAGAGCTGATGTACGAGTCCAATTCATTTTCTTCTAGGATTAACCCAATCCTATACTTCCAGGCTCGAAAGTTATCAGCCCCTTCAAGCTTATCCTCAAGCTTGGTGTGGTGAGACATCTTAAAGAGTACTTCAAATGGAAATAGAAAAGATTTAGGTCTTACCACTTGCTTTGCTGAAAAAATGGATCTGGTCCTAGATTAGGGTTTGTCAAAAAAACCCTAAAAATTCAAAATGTGAATTTCAACTTTCTTAAAGGATAGAAAGATGTGCCTTGATGATCTGATCAGCCTGGTGTATTCAGAATTTGAGATCTGCAAAGCTTCACCCTTCAGAAATGCCTTTTAGTATTCCCGGGTTCACTAGGGAGGACCCTGAATTAGGGTTTGAGTTTCCCGGAGATTTACTCAGCCAAAAATCTCGATACAAAGCTCTAAACTTCTATTTTTCCAAGGAGATTCTAGATATTTCTTCAGATTTCAGAAATTCCTATTTTTGTGGAAACACTAATGTTTAGGGCCAAAACTGAAAATGCTCAGAATTGAATTCTGATTGGACAGATAGATTCTCCTTGATGAGTAGAGTCAATCTACTATACTGCTTTTCCAAAATATGTGGAGAGAAACCCAATAAACAAGAAACCCTAGTTTCCATTACTGCACAATGTCTTCTTCTCAACTTAGCTATGATACCATGTTAAATTTTGAGCATTAATTCAATATATTCTAGGATCTTTACTGAGAGAATAACATGTACAGTATATCAATGCATATCAATCATAACAAGCATGTCAATCATCACAAGAATCAAAGGCATGAGAGACAATAGACACATAGAGTTTCCGTGGGGAAAACCCTAAGGTTAAAAACCCTACAACTTCCTCAGAGATATATAGAGAAATAACACAACCAAAGTACAAGAGATAGACTCCTCTCAGTAGCTGATCCTCCTCCTCACATGTGCGCCACTTTCCGAGTGAAGGAAGAGTGAGTTCCAAGTGATCCAAATAGAGATCTCCCGATCTCTATTTATACTTGTCCTATTTGCCCAATAACCTTATGGGGCCGACTTGTCTGGCTAGGTACAATAACTTCATATTACATTATATCGGGCTGACCCCTTACAAGGTGGTCTAATAACCCATCGGCAAGTTAACACACTTGCGACACTTGTCAATACAAATGATGACACTTCCGTATAGAGGAATAATACATCTCTATAGGAGTACAACAAATATATAAATGAAATACATTCCGAAGTTACATATACATCAACATGAAGCATTTCCCATTTTGGAAGGAGAAATTCAAGAGAGAAGACCAGAGGGACAGAACGAGAATATATAGATGATCGTAGTTGAGAAAAGAAACGAAGATCGAAACTTCCATGTTGTGACACGAAGTGGAGCCGTGACAAGGAATGACAGGACAAACGAAGCTTAGACTTTTGAGGATCACATGAACATGCCAAATCCTACTGATGGGCCTTAGGTAAGAAAAGAAACTGGAAAAATGCCTTCATCTAACCCTGACCAAGAGAAAAAGGTATTCATGGAAGCAGGAAAAGGATTTCAGGACTGAGAACCTTCGACAACAAGGACCCAATTGTGAAGTGATCAGACACCGGTATTAGACATGTCGATCTCATATGATGGATCGCGAAATTCTCCTGAATAGGTAAGTCCTATTATGTAGTTTCTACAGAGCTGCATAAAGTTGCTAATGCATGGAAGCGCCTTTGGAGAATTATAGAACTTATTGGGACATTACGAACAACATAATACAATAAATGATGCACACAAAGTAGTTCATCATATAAAGAACCATAAAAGGATTTGAAGAGAAATGAGGCTAAATGCGCAGATTGGAGATCATGAAATGAACCGAGTCATTCTCGACCTAGGCTCAGAGGTGATAGTCCTGACAAAACAAACATGGCAACAAATGGGAAATCCAAATTTATCTTGGTCGCCTATACAATTGAGGTTAGCCAATCAACAAAAGGTTATACCTTTTGGTATATTATCAAGTGTTTTTGTGACATTGATGGAGTGTGAAGTAAATAAGACTTCGAGGTTATTGAGATTATAGATGACAACAATCCTTATCCTACATTATTGGGGATTGACTAGGCAACTGATAACCTCGCAATCATCAATCTGGAGAAAAAAACAAATGATATTTGAAGGACCGGATATCATGGTCATCGCACCCTTATATCCTTCACAAGGACCTAGGTATGTTGAACCAGTCTGAGAAGAGTGCAGAGCTTAGGAACCTGATAATATCTACAAAATGACGGTGAATAAAGCAGATTACATTCATCCTATAGATGATGGAACATTGAGTTGGAGATGCAACTGTTCTTGTGTATCAGAATCAGACACAGTGTTAACAATCAAATTAACACCCTAGTCAAGTGATAGAAGAAGCAAATTTTTACCATGCGCCCGCAACATGAAGACAAAAACATAAGTACATTCAGAGACAAGTCCTCTCTGATCTAATCACTTCTCCCATAAATGGAAGGATTAGGTGAAGACAATAAGAACCTAAGAAGACCAAGTTCAGTGATTGAACCACTCATAAAACATCTAAAACTAAGCTACACCAATCAATAAGTCAAGATGAACGCATTAAAGTGCATTAATTGTATTTAAAGTATGTTAAAGTTGTGCAAAAAGCCTAAAAACTATGGAAAAGTGGGGTTTTTGAGATTAAATAATAAAAAAAGATGAAAAGGGATAATCCCACATTAAAAAGAGAAACATGAGGGCTCATTTCCCAATGCTAGATAAGAAAGGCACGGGAGGCATTTTAGAGGAGACCAAAGGAAGAGCAAAGACATGCTGAAGAGATTCTGAAGGAGGAGAAGGAGCTCAAATTCTTCAAAAGCAATGGTGAAGGACAGGAAGCTCATGAAAATGGAGGAGGGATTCACACCAAGATCATTGGTAAGGATGTACTTTTTCTTAGTTTTAATATAAATGGATTCAAGTTTCTACCATCTAAGAGTTTGAATTTGGCTTATCATGAATGAATTTAATTCTTAAATGAATCTAGATCTTAATGAGTTTGAATTAATGAATATAGATCTTTGTAAACTTGTGATAATCTTTTCATGTTGCTGACATAGAAACTCACCATTTCTTAGTAATATAGATCGATATGTTGCAGATATAACTCCCTACATGCAAACAACTTAATCTATTATCATATTGGCGACCATATGGCTTGAAATCTCTTGAAATTTCCTCATATTTCATGATTTTTATTCATTTTTGGTGCTCTCCATCCTTTAGATATACTCACTTGGAGCTTAAAGATCAGTTCAAGATCCATAGATCTAGCAAGATGACCTCCAAACCGGCCTCCTCCCACCTTTATTGCAGCAAATGCTTCAAAATCCCATTCTAGATCTCATTTTTCTGCATTCTAGATCTCATTTTTTTGTGTGCATTCTAGAACTCGTTTTTGGGGATTTTTGCAGCCTTTAATGCTTGGTTTTGCTTCCTTTGGAATGGAGCTGTTGTATGCTTTGGTTTAGGAGCTGATTAACTTGAATTTCCATCCTCCTTTGATCATATCATATCCCTCATTTGCTCATATATTTGCTGAAAATTTCAATTCTGTTTTGCTTCATAAATGTGCACATGCTGAAATGTGTGATGAGATCTCTTGAAGTTTGAACTTGTTGGAAGGCTTGATATGTATGTTTGCAAATCTGTTTAGAAGCTTATTTTCTGCTTATTATCAGCCTCTCACTCATCTTAAGTCCCTCCTTTCCTCATGTTTCTTGGATTTAAAATATTTACATCTTATGTTTCCCATTTGCAGCTCATTCACCTAGTTTGTAAGAGACTTGTTTTAGATCTATTTTGAAGGCTTAGAAAGTGCATTTGCAGACCTGTTTTGAAATCTTATTTTGCTGCTCATGATAAATCTATCACTCATTTGATAAGTGTGCATATTCTTTGCATTGTTTGGACCTATATTTTTACCTTTGGACTCATCTTCCAATAACTTTCAAATCTGCTCCAACTTTGCATTTCTTTGTCAAATTATGATGGATCTACTACATCTTTGCATGATTCTTTAGCTTAAGATCCTTGTTACTGATCATAATTATTATATTACTCATTTTTTATAACCTTTGAAATTTTTTGCATTATTTGGATCAAAGATATCTCCCATTGGAATGACCTTCCAAAACTTTTGAGAATTGCTCCAAATTTGCTTTCTCTTTTCAATTTTTTCTTCAAGTTGTGATAGATCTTATAGCTTGAGAGCATATTAGCTCATAGATCCCTGATTTGAAATATCCAGGACTGATCTTTAACTTCATTTGAATCTCCTTTACATCTTTGCAAAGTTTACACACCTTCCAAACACATTAATTCAAGCTTCTAATCTTATACTAGTTGGTTGAGACCTCTTTAACTTTTGGATCTGTTTGGAGACATTTTTTGGATGAAATTTAAACACTTGTTTAGAGAATTATATGCATCTTGATATCAGCCTTATACTCCTCTTGAAAAGTTAGGAAAGTTTCATAACCTTTGGATCAAGACATTTACACTTGGAATTCACTTCCAAACACCTTTAAATCTGTTCCAAATTGTAATTAATTTTCAACCTTTTTCAATTGGTAGTAGATCTATTTTGCTTACAACCTTATGAGATGATAAATCCCTGTTTTAACATGCTTAAGGATGGATATTAACCTACATTTATGTCTCTTTACATGGCTACAAGTCTCCTAAAGCACACTTAAGAAATTGTTCACCAAAACACTTTAAGCACATTCAATTTTTCAAACCTTTAGAATATGCTGATTGGAAACATTAATCAAACATAAAACATACACATTTGGAAACACCATACACACTTGAAAGATCCTTTGACACACATTTGCATTTGAAGAACACCTTGAACATCACATGTTTGAGATAATCTGAAAGTAATTTCTTCCCAAAAACCAGAATTAAACTTTAATTAGTTGCATTTTGTTTTGGAGTTAGAATATTTTCATGATTTTCATGCACAATTAGAGAGAGTTGCCCCTTTTGAGTTCAGTTTTCTTGAGATATATTGTGTATGAGGCACCGTATCCTCTTCACTCGCATCTTATGATGACCTTGTGAATGAGAAAGTGTATCTCGCTAGTAATAGTTTAGAAGTTCACTTTTCAAAGCATCTTATATCGAGCCATCGTATCCTATTCACTCGCATCTTATGATGATCTTGTGAATGAGAAAGTGGATCTCACTTGTAATAGAGTAGATTTAATTTTTGCATACAATTTTCTAAGCCACTGTATCCTCTTCACTTGGGCCTTATGGCGATCTTTTGAATGAGAAAGTGGATCTCAAGTGTAGCAGTTTAGGATTTAATTCAAAATCATTCCAAGGGGCTCTGCGTATCCTCTTCACTTGGGTCTTATGGTGATCTTGTAAATGAAAAAAAGGGATCCCCCATGTAATACAATTAGATTCATGTTTACTTGAGATCTGTTTGGGTTAAATTGGTCTTTACACATCAATTATTATCCATATTTCAGAAAAATTGTGCATAAACATACGGAATCTACTAGAAATTTTGCATGACTAAAAGAAATTCACGAACCTCTCACTCTTCCTTAATTTAGAATATTCATCGAATTGGAAGGTAGAGTAATAAGAATTTTGCATTGTTTGGTTCATTTTTCAGTTTTCGAGTAAAAAAACCATTAGTTTCATTTCCACTCCTGAAACTAAGAAAACTACACTTAAAATTGGCGCTTAATCTTAATACCATATCACCAACAAGATTAGGTTAGTGCCCTGGATTAGGTTTGGAGAGTTAACACTCCTAGGCTACAAAACTTTGAAACTAGAATTGATTAAAGAGAGTAAATCCATTACTAGCAAAAAACGCTTGTTGGGAAAGCACTTCTGAAACATGCGTCAAGCACAAGGTCAATCTGTATAGGTAAGGGTGGTTCCCCCTCTTGCTTATTTAGTGGGACATGATCTTATCGAAGGAATTCTATGTTCAATGACAAGTCCTCATGGTGACATCACTGTTTCTAGAGTTTCTGGTAATGAGAGTTGTCCTCAACTTACAACTATCCGCCCGACTGTCGATTATGAAGTGGTAAATCTAGTGGCTATTCTTAGGATATCACATAGGTTGTTGTGAGTGGGACATGCTTGAAATACCTAAGACATACTTTGTCACTTTTACTCCTTGGGAGGGTGAGTGGTCAGGAACCAACACTTGTACCCCTGGCGATTAAAGTTTATTGTAACTATTTCTCACACCTTCACTCCTAGAAATTGTATGAGGACGTGAAATCCCTCGGCAACTACTAGTTTTAGAAGGTCCTACAATCCATCTTTTCACTGAGCTTCAGTTCTTTGGAAAAGTAAGTTTGCTTGCTTGAAATCTCTAGGGAATTTTTACTGTGTGGACACTTTTTATTTTGTTGAGTCTAGAAATCCATAGGATTGTTTGATTCTGTTTGCAAAAATATTTTCAAATACATCCTTTTATCAAAATTCTTCAAAGTGGCTACTCTCCAGACCCACCAGTCATGGCGGTAGGGAGGTGAGCCACCAGAAATTGAAGGCCCCTCTACATTGCGGAGACGACTACAAAATACAAGACACTTTGACTTTGAAACCAACACATTTCTAACTTTAGTAATCAACAATAGAGAAGAGACACATCAAACAAATACTACAACATCACCTCCCCAGGAAAACATAGAAATTGTTGATCCTTTGGCTCTAATTTCAATTGAAACATTAGAAGACAACACTGCAAATCTCGTAAATCCACCTCTGACAAATCTTTCAAACCCAGTGGTAGTCCACATCCGTGAACCTTTGAACAACATCAATCCTCTTGTGTCACACTTGGCACACATGCTAAATTCAACACCTAATCCCATGGCTTCATTAGGAGCACAGGGGACCACATCAACACCATCTCAAACAAGTGCTGGAGGTAGCAATACTTCCACTATCCCTATGGATTCATCAGGAGCACAAGGGACCACATCATCACAACCTAAAATAGTTGCTGGATGTGGCAATACTTCCAACTTGACCTCTACCACAACTCCACCAGTTAGTTTACCTGCTGCTACCATAAGTTCAACTAGCACTTCAGTGCCAGTTGGTACAGTTTCGGGTCCCAATCCCGGAAGTACATCCACTTTTCCTATAGGAATCCCTACTGGAGGGTCTACCTTACCAAACTTGGGTTTCGCATATGGTTTGGATACTCAAGGTCAAATCAATTCAAGAGTCAACCAAAATCCTATTGGCATACCAAACATTTTTCCAAATCCTAACCCTGCGGGGAATCCTTCACTTTGGAATCTCAACATCCCTAGTGGAATTAATGGACCATGGAACACTAATTCCAATTGGATTAATACTCCACAAATTAGTGGAAATACCTTGGGAAACCTTTATCCAAACTTTCCTAGCATAAATCCTAGGGGCAATCCCATACCCCCAACAGGTAGCACACCCGAAGGTAACCCATCCACCAACTTCATTCCACCATGGAGTGGACAGGTTCTAAGAAGTACCCAATCTTCTTGGGAACCACCCCCACAAGGGGGAAATCAACCTTGGAATGCTTATCCAAACCAAGGAAACACTCAAGGGAGTGGTAATGTTCCACCAAGTAACCAATCTCAATGGAACATACCCCCGCAAGGGAGAAATCCACCCATGAATCCCAACCAGCAATGGAGTGGTAATGTTCCAACAAGTAACCAATCTCAATGGAACATACCCCCGCAAGGGGGAAATCCACCCATTAATCCTATGCCACAGTGGAGTGGCAATGTTCCACCAAGTAACCAACCTCAATGGAACATACCCCCGCAAGGGGGCAATCCATACATGCATCCTATCCCACAATGGAATGGACAATATTTAGGAAATAACCCACCTTTTTGGATGCAATCTCCACAAGGAAGTAACCTTACTTGGAATGCTTTTCAAGTCCAAGGACGACAACAGTGGAGCCATCAAGCTTCAACTGGATATCAAGCATTTGCTCCGGCATCATCCAAGTCACCATTTCTAGGTACATTGAATCTATCGGATTTATTCCGGCTGACCAATGACCCTGTTCTACATTTGAATGGGTGGTCAACCATACCAACCAAAATACCCTTGAAAACATACCCAAGTTTGATGGAAAACCAAGGGAAGATCCATCAAATCATGTGATGACATTCCATTTGTGGTGTTCATCCAATTCTGTTAGAACAGTAACCACACTTAGTACCATAATCCATAAATTTCTAATTGCCCATGTGCTTAATTAAACCATGTTTTGGATTAAGTGACTATAGTTGGTCAAAAACCCACTTTGAGAGTGTTCACACCCACTTTTGAGTAAACCAGTTCACCCAGCCTCCAGTTTTGTCCACAAGTGCGCCCTCATTAATTACTGGTGCTCCCTCTCTCCTTGTTTTGGGGAATTTTAGTTGACCAAGGGCGCTAGGGTGGATTTTTGCCCTTTTTTGGCTAGATTTGGAGCATTTAATGCTCCCTTGGGCCCCCAAACCTCCTCTACTTGCTCACCCACGCCTGCCTTGAGCTCATTATTGATCCAGCATGCTTCATCCACCTCCACACCAAAATTCGTGGCTGTTTGGGGTGATTGGGATTGAGTTGGACCCACCTAGGGGGGATTGAGGCCAATTTGGCATTGATGACTTGTACACTCAGCTTGAGCCACCTAATGCTCTCAATTTTCTCATGGATGTAATAAAAACCTGTTACTAACATTTTCACATGTTAGACAGTCAGTTAATCAAAGATTTGAGCATACATTGTGTGTAAATTTATCATCTTTTTCAAGTTTTTCCACTGTTTTTGCAAATTAATTCGATTTTGTGAGGTTCTCCATAGCTCCTCGATCTTCTGTGATCAAAATACTCACAAATTCCCTAGTTGATGATAGTACTAGGTTGAGGTTGTTCAGCGGACCCTAACTGGAAATGCTACAAAATGGTACATTGAGTTGCCCCGCAATACATTCACAGAATTTTCATCTTTAGCTATGGCATTTTTGACACATTTTCAATTACCTATCCGCTATGAGACGTGAACTGAACTTTTAACTTCACTTAGGCAATCCACCGCTACTCACATCTCGGATCATATCCATGAGTGGAGGAGACGTCGAAGGCTTATAAAAGCTGAAATCCCTGATCAATTCTTAACAGATTGGTTCATTAAATCACTATTTCCTACTCTTGCCAAATATGTAGCCATGTCAGGAGCCATGACTGAAGAACAACTCATTCAAAGTGCTCACCATATGGATTTGGAATATTCTCAATCGGGCACACTTTATGACTTAATACCCCATGCTGTAAGACCTGCATCGGATCCAGCTAGGCCTCCAAAAGGAACTCATACTGATGGTGTGATTGGATTCATGAACCAACTTGAACAGATTACCTAGCAATTGGGACAAATGTCAATTCAAAACCCGAAACCCACAGTTGGCCAGGCGAATCAACAATCTGCAACTCCTACCCAGACTTGCAAAGTCCTTACGATTCAAACTATGGACCCAAAAGGAAAAAAGAAGAAGCAAAAGAAGAAACCTAATGCAAACCCTGGGACAAGAGAGGCACCTAAGGTGAATAACCCTACAGGAGGAAATCAGGAGAATAGGAAAAACAAGTATCCTTGCAAAATTTGCAAAGAGGATCATACTACTCATCTTTGTCCTCATATGGATGATATTCATCGCATGTTAGCACAATGAGGAGGGAAACAACCATAGCCTGATGTCCTAACTCAAACCTTTCCCCAGCAACAACAAATGGTTTTTGCGGTGCCAGTACCTCCACCAGGAGGGAACCAGGCAATCCCCCCACAGGGGGGCAATCAACCCAACGCGAATATCTTCACAATTGGTAAACATAACATCCATGTCCAAACTAGGGCTCGTTCTTATGACATACCTTCAAAATATGTTGAAACAGTTGGATCATTTCCTAGTGGTTTTCTAAATGTTGAAAAACCAACCATAGACATGGTGACCCGACCTCCAAAAGGGGTCCTCTGCAAAACAAAACACAACCCAAATGTGTGAGCTGCTCAAAACTACAATGTGGTTGAATATTTATCTCAAGCCCCTTGTGCAATGTCCACCTTGGAGGTGTTGCAAAGTTGTCCCACTTAGTGGAAAGCACTATTGTCTACCATCGGTGCTATTGATCCATCGGATACTAATTTAATCACATTTGACTTAGAACATCCCACATGTAGGCTTCCCTCACAAATTGCTTTCCAAATTAAAGTAACTTCACATGGGAAGAATATTTTTTGAACCATTGTGGATGAAGGAGCCTCCACTTGTGTCATGTCCCTAGCTTGTTGGAAAGATTTGGGATCACCTACCTTAGTACCATCCTACACAATATTCAAGGCATTTGATGGACATTCGTTCCCACCTCATGGAATTATCTTGGCTTGCCCAGTCGTACTGGGGGGCAAAATAGTTCAAGTAGATGTTGAGGTAGTGGATGCACCCATAGACTACAATTTTCTATTGGGACGCAGTTGGATACACAAGATGATGGCGATAGTGTCTTTTGTATTCCGAGTCATTTAGTTCCCCCACCAAGGGAAGATTGTTACAATCGATCAACTAGATTACTACTCACCTAAAACTAGTATCCATTCGAATGTACCTTATGTAGGGGATGCAACGACAGTTATTCAAGATGTTGGGGTAGTAATGTTTAAAGACTCGTCCCTTTTGGGAACTTTTCCACTTCCACCACCAATATTGACCCCTAACATTGCTCCAATTTTCACCATAACATCAGAGGCATACTTTCCATTAAGAGTTTTCTCTAATTCCATTTCGTAGGTCGGTTCCACCTCATCGGTTGGAACCTCCAAAGAAAACAGCTTAGATGGAAATAATGATTGCAAGATACATACTTCTGCACACCATGAGGAAATGGAGAGTAGTGTTCCCTTTTCTGCCGCAGAGCTTGCTTATCAAGCTATTCAAATGGATTTCGTAGAATCAAATGAAAACCATCCCAAGATGGAGGAGTATGATCCCTATACTTCACCTGTCTAGGCTTTGAACTCTCAAAGTAACCATGATCTCCTAGATCAAACTTTCTCTTCAGATGAAGCCATCTTAGAGGTTATGAACATCTGAGAATGACCATGGGACGATATGCATCACAAATCCTTGTTTCTTCCTAAGATCGATTCATTAGAAGTTAAACATGAAAATTTTTACTTCGATGATGACATCAGCAAGTACCCATGCCCTGACCAAATTCACAATGTGAGTTCAGAAGGAAATTGGCCAAAAAATATTTTTGTTGACGATGACATCAGTAAATACCAATGCCCTATCTAGATACACAATGTGAGTTCAGAAGGAAATTTGGAGAACATTTCGAAAACCATTCGAATTGATATATCCATCAAACCTGGCATTGTTGAGCACATCAACATAGGTGAGAATTGTTCTCCTGAAGAAATAAAATTTTACACTACTTTATTTAAAAAGTATCGTGATGTGTTCGCATGGTCTTATGCAGAAATGTCAGGCCTCGATCCCAACATCATAGAACATGAGATCAAAACTTATCCCAATGTTAAACCTATGCAGCAAAAACTACGTCCAATGAACCCTTAGAAATCAGCTACCATTAAAGCAAAAGTCGAAAAGCTCTTGAAAGTTGGATTCATTTATCTTGTTCCTTTGACTAATTGGGTATCCGATCCTGTTCCAGTCAACAAAAAACAAGGAACTATCCGGGTTTGTACTGACTTTAGAGATCTAAACTTAGCTTGTCCTAAGGATAACTATCCCACACCCTTCATTGATCAAATCATTAATGAATGCGCCAAGAATAAAATATTCTCGTTTATGGACGACTTCTTCTGTTACAACCAAATCCAGATAAAAAAGGAAGACCAACATAAAACAAATTTTATATGCCGTTGGGGAACTTTTGCATATCAGAAAATGCCATTCGGCCTCAAAAACCCTAGCGCTACTTTTCAAAAAGCTATGTCATATGCAGTTCACAATATTAAGGATATCGTCGAAATTTACCTTGATGATTTAGCAGCTAAATCTAAAAAGAGAGCTGAACATGGTGCACATTTACAAGCCATCTTCAAGCATTGCCGCAAGTACAACATTAGGTTAAATCCACATAAATGCATGTTTTGTGTGGACTCTGGGAGGTTACTTGGGTTCGTAGTGTCCCAAAAAGGGATCATGGTTGATCCCATCAAGGTTGAGACAATACTTCATTTTCCTTCCCCAAAAACAATCACTCAACTTCAAAGCCTTCAAGGGAAAGCTACCTACTTGAGGAGATTTGTCGAGAATTTTGCTGAAAAATCTAAAGGTTTCATGCGTCTCTTAAAACAAGATGCAATATTCGTATGGGATGACCAAGCTCAACGTTCATTTGATAGAGACTATAGTAGAGATTTTCTGCTATATTTGGCTACCTCTCCTACCACAATTGCAATGGTATTAGCACAAGAAGATGAATCCTCTCAAGAAGTACATTTTATTTACTATCTTAGTAAGGGCCTTGCAAGTCCTGAATTGAGCTATTCCCAGGTCGAGAAGTTGTCCTTGGTAGCGTTCCATGCTGTCCAACGACTTAGACATTACATACTTCCAAGGAAAACAACCATAGTGGTTGCAATGAAACCCATGAGACACATTTTGTCCCACCATGTCATTGGTAACAAATACTCAAAATGGATAGTAATTTTACAAGAATTTGACCTCGAATTCAAAAATGCTAAAGCCAAGAAGTTATTGGCATTTGCTGAATTAATGTTCGAGTTACCCATAGAGAAGGAGGGTACTATATCTGTTGAAACTTGTGCAGATGAACATGTATTCCTCATTGCAACTTCTGATCCTTGGTATGGAGCATTCATTATATATCTTCAAACCCAAAGGATCGATCCTCATCTTTCTAGTATTGAAGGACATCGTATTCGACATCGAGCTCGAAGATACCTCATCATCGGGGATACTTTGTCCCGTTGAGGAGTAGACATGATATTAAGACGTTGTTTAGTACACCAGGAAGCTGAACAAGTATTGAATGATTGTCATGCCGGAGCATGTGGCGGCCATCTTTTTGTGAAAATCCTCACAGCAGATCTAAGAGATGATGTATACCTCACAAGAAAGTAATCAATTAAGCAAGAAAATAGAAGAAGAGTGGTCAATGCAATATAATGAGCAACGGAATAATAATACAGTAGAACTTGGATAGAAGCAAAAATACTTGACACACACTAATTAATTAATCACAATATGGACAAATAAATAGTACAATGCATGAGGATTCGAATTCCTAAGGTGGCAATTCGAATTAGCCTTCATGGAGTGATCAAACGATCACTGGAGTGTCATCAGAGCACAACTAGTAGTCTATCTCATCATCAGTGGAGTCATCAATGCTCAAGTAATTGTCAACCATCAGTCAAACTGAGTCTAACTGAGTGTGGTAGGTGTAACTGAGTGTAACTGAATGAAGGAGGCTCAGTGGAGGGCGCATGAGGATATAACTGGAGTCAGAATGGGCAGTCTAGTCTCACTGGAGATCCATCAGAGTGATACAGTTAGTTGAGTGTCATTCTAGCCTGAAATCAAGGAAAGAACTGATGACAACTCAATTAACTGAAGTGCAACTGAGTGGTAGGTGAGAGAGGGCACATGAGATGCATGCAATGGCATGAAGGGGTACACTAAGCACTAGGAGGGATAAAACTGATCTGAGAGAAGCTCCCAGGGGATGGCTAACTGAGGGCTAGGTGCTGGACTGATGAATGGGATGTATGTAAACCCTAAATAATGCATGCAAACCCTAAAAGTGCATGCATGACTAAAAATGAAAATATTGAAAATGTTGCTAGGACTAGGATGGAGTATAGGAATATCCTAACACCGCTCCTTAATCCATCCTGGGCCCTGGTAACTAAGACCAAAGGTCACCCAATACAATGAATAATGATAGTCAATAAACCGAGGAAATGGGGAAAACCTCATGGAAAAAATACCCCCCCCCTCAAAATAGACTATAAGGCACACACAAAAATAAATGCTCCAAACTCAAGCAGGTGTGATGCTTGGTCATATGTCTGGAGGCATCTTCTTCTTGGGAAGAAGTGGATCATGCTCAGAAAGCATGTGCTTGTACTTTCTCTTCAGATCAAATGTGATGAGAACAAATCCAAAAGTATGAGGATGATCCTTGAACCTGTGATTTGAATTAGCTGAGGTAGGATCAAATCTATGAATGTGCAGATAGTCTTTTGTCTTCTCCTTCAAACCATCATGGGTGAGATTATGCCAAAAAGAACCATCAAATAATAATGATTGCTTGGAATCCAAATCAGCTCCAGACTTGATAAATGGTTTCTTGAGATATCCTTCGAACCAGTAGGGGTGAAATCAAAACCATCACATGCATGAGAAATTATCCCAAGTAGTAATTGCTTAGAATCCAAATTAGATCCAAGACTTGAATCATGGTTTCTTGAGATCTCCTTTGAACCATAAGAGGTGAGATCAAAACCAGTAAATGTATGAGAAATTATCCCAAGCGAATGGCCATGCTTTCTTGAGATCTCCTTTGAACTAGTAGAGGTGAGATGAAAACCAGTAGATGCATGAGAAAATATCCCAAGTGGATGGCAATGGCCATATTCTTCAATAACCTTCTGAAAGCATGGAATAATGATCATATAGTAGTAAATAAGAGGTGATTGCTTGAGGAGAGTGAATGCATTACCTCCAATAGTTTATTTTACCTCCGAAATAATCATGTCATCATGATGCAAACCAATAGACTCTGGTGCAAGAGAGGATTTGGGACCTTCTGCAATATCTAGAGTGTGAGCTGGCACAGAAAGAGAAGAAATTTGGAGCATGAGTGTAGAATCTGCAAGTTCTTCTTCTTTGTGTACAACTTCAATATGAAATGTGTTTGATACTGGTTCATGATCAATGAGATCATCAAGGAGGGCGAATGCATCACTTTGCTTGTTCTCGAAAGGGTTTGGACCAATTCCTTCATTCTGTCTGCCGAATCTTTCATCCAGATGGGCCCATAGGAGTTTCAACAACATCAAGGTATTGGTTAATCATGTATTCAGGCAAAGAAAGCATCATTTGTCCAAAGGCTCCGTCACCTTTATTCAACCAGTCAATATTCTCTTTAGAGGATTTGAACTCTCTTTCAAAATAACAATCAAAGAGATCATGGCTCTTCAAATATGCTATCATTTTTGGTTTCCATTCATCATAGTTGAATGGAGAAGGAGGGGTAATTCCTAATGAATACATAGAAGTTGTAGAAGACCTGCAAAAACAATAGAAATGTCTACAACTGCTACTACTGCAAAAATGCAGAAACTGCTGCACTCGAAATCTTGGTAATAAAAAAAACTCTCAGGAATGGAGATAAACAATACTCTCAACATGCTCTAATACCATGTGAAAATCCTCACAGCAGATCTAAGAGATGATGTATAGCTCACAAGAAACTAATTGATTAAGCAAGAAAATAGAATAAGAGTGGTCAATGCAGTATAATGAGCAACAGAATAATAATACAATAGAACTTGGATAGAAGCAAAAATACTCCACACACACTAATTAATTAATCACAATATGGACAAATAAATAGTACAATGCATGAGGATTTGAATGCCTAAGGTGGCAATTTGAATTAGCCTTCATGGAGTGATCAAAAGATCACTGGAGTGTAATCGGATCACAACTAGTAGTCTATCTCATCATCGGTGGAGTCATCAAAGCTCAAGTAACTGTCAACCATCAGTCAAACTGAGTCTAATTGAGTGTGGTAGGTGTAACTAAGTGTAACTGAATGAAGGAGGCTCATTGGAGGGCGCATGAGGAGCTAACCAGAGTCAGAATGGGAAGTCTAGTCTCACTAGAGATCCATCGGAGTGATACAGTTAGTTGAGAGTCACTCTAGCCTTAAATCAAGGAAAGAACTGATGATAACTCAATTAATTGAAGTGCAACTGAGTTGTAGGTGAGAGAGGGTGCATGAGATGCATGCAATTGCATGAAGGGGCGCACCAAGCACTAGGAGGGCTAAAACTGATATGAGAGAAGCTCCTGGGCGTTGTCTAACTGAGGGCTAGGTGCTAGACTGATGACTGGGATGCATGCAAACCCTAAATAATGCATGCAAACCCTAAAGTGCATGCATGGATGAAAATTCAAATAATGAAAATACTACTAGGACTAGGATGTAGTATAGGAATATCCTAACACTTTTTGGGTTAGAAACTGCTCAAAAAATCTTACGTGCAAGATACTTTTGGCCTACAATTTTCAAAGATTGCATAAATGCTGTAAAAAAGTGTCACCCTTGCCAAATTTACACAAGAAAAATGCATGCACATCTTGCTCCTTTACACCCTGTAGTAACTGTGGGTCCATTTTCAAAATGGGCCATTGATTATATGACAATCAACCCACCTTCAGCCAATGGCCACCACTACATCAGTGTAGCAGTGGACTACTTCACCAAGTGGGCTGAGGCGATGCCTACATTCAATTGCACAGGTAAAACTACAGTATAGTTTCTATTCAATCATGTGATATCAAGTTTTGGTGTACCCAAAGAGATCACTACCAACAACGGAAGTCATTTTAGGAATTCCTGTGTGGATGAACTTACAAACTGGTTAGGATTGCAGCAGGACTTTTCCTCACCATACTATCCTCAAGCTAACGGACAAGTAGAAGCCATCAAGAAGGTTTTGAAAACTATGTTACAGAGGATGATTAATAAAAACAAGAACAACTAGCACTTGATGTTGTTTACTGCTCTTTGGGCCTATCGAACAAGTGCTAAAACTAAACTGGATTCACTCCTTTCCAACTGGTTTATGGAGAAGAAGCCGTGTTGCCAATTGAATGTGAAATCCCATCATTAAAGATAGTTGTCGAACTCCTACCTAACAATTATGTGGAAGAGGAAAGGCTTCTCCATCTCCATGCTTTGGATGAAACTAGAAGAGAAGCATCTCTAAACATAGAAGTACATAAGAAGAGGGTCAAAACACAATATGACAAGTCCATTCATCCTCGAGTCTTTTCTGAAGGTGATCTGGTTTTAGTTTATGACCAAGACCAAGATAAAATAGGAGAAGGAAAATTTGTACCTAAATGGTTTGGCCCACTTGTTGTCAAAACTGTGTTAAAAAAGGGAGCTTATGAATTGGTCAATTTTGATGGAGAACCCATGTCATAGATCAGAAATGGTCTCTATCTGAAGAAATACTTCGCATAGGCACGGATGCCTCGCACCATTTGTTGTATTATGTTGTATTATTTGTATAAAATTTGTACATTAGTTATTTTGGGCACACACTTATCTTTCTTGGCATTGTTACTTTCGCAGATGGCACAAGAATCCTTCACATATTTGGGATATGCGGACGGCGCCAGCCGTAGTTCTCGGAACGTTTCTTCCACTGCATGGGTCGTTTTCACACCTAATAACGAAGTTCTTAGTTCAAGAGGCACTTTTCTCGGATCTGCAACCAACAATGTTGCAGAATATAGCGTAGTCATTGAGCTTCTTGTTGAGACTATCACCCTTGGTATCCGACAATTAATCGTCAAACTAGACTCAGAATTAGTTGTATCCCAGTTAAATGGTCAGTATCAGGTTCAACATCCTACACTGTTTAGAAAGTTTCTACGAGTACATATTTTAGAAGCATCAAGTCGATTTTATTGAATACATACACGTTCCTAGAAGTCTAAATAGTTTAGTTGACTCTTTGGCCAACTATGTACTTGATTGGCATCTAAGTCATTAACATCATACCAAAAATCAAGCATTTACATTATTTCATGGCCAATTATTTGAACACATCGCTTAAGGACATAAGTGAAAGCGAAATAATCTAGCTTACATCATAACCCAAAAAGTGTGTAAATTTTGCACACACCAAAAAGAATAGTGTAAATACTATTTCCCTTTTTTATTCGTTTTCTTACAGATAAGACCCAAAAAATGTTCATAGAAACAAAAAAAATGAAAAATTTGGAAAAACTCAAAAACATGGGAAACTGTTTCAAAATTTTCTAGTTCGACATCAAAACTAATCCACTACTGGCAAATCAAATACTAAAGGTTCATAGCTTCTAGGAATTCAAGCTGAAAGGGAATGCTTGCTCTCATACATCGGCTGCACAATGAACACATATGGTAAATCATGAGTATTTTTACTTATCTTTTATTCATACATGTACAAACCGTATCCTTTTGAATGATAGAAAGAGACATAATCCCTCAATTTTAGATATCTTTTTAGATATTAAATGCACATCTGAACTAGTGTCTAACTAAATTGTTGTCTAGTGAAATGGTTTTTGATTTCAAGACTTGAAGACTTCGACAGTTCAAACTATTTGACTCAAGTAGTTGAGACAGACCATTATTCATGATGATCTATGATTTTGTCATTTTTCATAAGATTCAAGCTAAAGTAAACCTCATTGAACCATTCCTACTTGGCCATTTCCCCAAATCGGATAACTTCAGTCACATGGTATTACTTCACTATCCGTCGACACATAATCCTGCTTCAAATAGACTCCCCTGGGAAGGAACAGCTATAAGAGTGTGCACAACCAGCTTATCCCTTGTTTGCAATATGGATCTTTGCCTTGGCCTAACTCATGCCCTTGAAAAATAGGTGTACACCCATGCAACACTCGTTCCTTCCTATGTATCATAGCATTCTTTATTCTTTTTTACAAAAATGAAAAAACATAAAAATTAAAAAACACAAAATCCAAAAAGGGAGAGACTTGAATCACTTCATATTATAATCCTTGAAGAAAACGACAATAGTCAGTCCTTGTTGCCCTTGAACATGGCACATAATTTGTTCCCCATTGTCAGTACACCATCTGCATTTGCCTTAGGAAACTGTACCAGTATTTTGAATATATCTCCACCGATGTGTTATCCTTCCCATCACAAATGGAGCTTTCGTTAATGCATCTAGCATTAAAGGATTTCATTAAGGTCGGTTACTCAAAGTCCTATGTTTCCAAGTGTCCATTCTGTGTCGTGTTATGTGTTCAAGGGAAGTTCAAACCGAGTCAGCCATTCCTCAAATATTCTTGACCAATCATGTCGGCCTTCCTTGTGTCAGTATACAATGTTAGATCTTGCAGTTCTACCAAATTATATTAGACTATTGATATTTGTTTCGTATCAGTTGATGTGGGATGCATTGATAACCTCACAATCATTAATCTGAAGAAAAAACAAATGATGTTTGAAGGACCGGATATCATGGTCATCGCACCCTTATATCCTTCAAAAGGACCTAGGTATGTTCAACCAGTCTGAGAAGAGTGCAGAGCTCAAGAACTTGATAATATCTAGAAAATGACAGTGAATAAAGAAGATTACATTCATCCTACAGATGATGGAACATTGAGCTGGATATGTGACAGTTCTTGCGTATCAGAATTAGACACAGTGTTAACAATCAAATTAACACCCTAGTCATGTGACAGAAGAAGCATGTTTTTACCATGCGCCCACAACATGAAGACAGAAACATAAGTACATTCAGAGACAAGTCCTCTCTGATCTAATCACTTATCCCATAAATGGAAGGATTAGGTGAAGACAGTAAGAACCTAAGAAGACCAAGTTCAGTGATTGAACTGCTCATAAAAGGTCTAAAACTAAGCTACACCAATCAATAAGTGAAGATGAATGCATTAAAGTGCATTAATTGTACTTAAAATATGTTAAAGTGTTGCAAAAAGCCTAAAAAATATGGAAAAGTGGGTTTTTGAGCTAAAATAATAAAAAAAGATGAAAAGGGATAATCCCACATTGAAAAGAGAAACATGAGGGCTCATTTTGCAATGCTATATAAGAAAGGCACGGGAGGCATTGTAGAGAAGACTAAAGGAAGAGCAAAGACATGCTGAAGAGATTCTGAAGGAGGAGAAGGAGCTCAAATTCTTCAAAAGCAAGGCTGAAGGAAGGGAAGCTCATGACAATGGAGGAGGGATTCACACCAAGATCATTGGTAAGGATGTACTTCTTCTTAGTTTTAATATGAATGGATTCAAGTTTCTACCATCTAAGAGTTTGAATTTGGCTTATCATGGATGAATTTAATTCTTAAATAAATCTAGATCTTAATGAGTTTTGATTAATGAATATAGATATTTGTAAACTTGTGATAATATTTTCATGTTGTTAACATAGGAACTCACCATTTCTTAGTAAGATAGATTGATATGTTGCAGATCTAACTCCCTACATGCAAACAACTTAATCTATTGTTACACCGGAATAGATAACTGGCAGAGCCGAATGCATGAAGTATCAGCAAGATAGTGTGCGAAGATAACAAAGTCACTACGTTGGATTGGAACATAGGTAATCCCAATTCGGACTTATGATGGTTTGGATAATATCCACACATTTCTTCATGAATAACTAGTATCAGTCTTATATGAACATCAGTTAGCAAATTTGGATATAACATTGCGAACTACACCTGCTAGATGGTGGGTTGCGCATAAAGATTACCTAAACACATGGGAAGAATGTAATCACATGATGGAAATCAGATTTGCAGAGAAAAAGGAGATAGTACAAGAAAAATACAATGGACAGACTGATCCCAGAGATCATATAGAGTTTTGCTTGGAATCCTTGATACATACACCGAAGACAGAATGAGTTCATATGTTTATGCACACATTGGATCAAATAACAAAGAAATAGTATACAAAAGAATAACTTCGCATAGGTAGAATAGATTGGCACATAATGATAAAATACTTTCAATCCACTTTCAGTTTTGAGAATGATTGTGTGGGTATCAATGAGGCTTTACAAATCATTAAAAAGAAGATATTTAATGATGTCCAATTGCATGCATATAAACAACAAGATTGGGAAATACAGTTGGAACATGCCCTTGAGTGATATAACTTTGCACTAGACAAAGATGAAGATGATGATCCCCATGATGTGAATATACCTGAGTCTGAAGGAAAATGTGATGCGGAAGGAATGGATTTAGAAATTCTAGACCTGAGTAATCCTATGAAGACCAGAAAGATCAATATTGGTACTAGTGATGAGCCAAAGTTTGCTTCTATTGGGGATTACTGGGATGACGAAATAGTAGGACAAATTGCAGACCTACTATACAAATATCAAGATTTATTTCCCACCAAGTTTTCTAAAATGAAAGGCATTTTAGGTGACTTAGGAGTTATAAAAATACCTCTCAAGCCTGATGCGAAGCCTATTCAGAAAAGGCCTTACAGATTGAATCCCAGATATAAATAAAGAGTGAAAACAGAAATCGATAAGATGCTTGACGCAGGAATCATTGAACCAGTAGAAGAATCAGAATGGATAAGTCCCATGGTAATTCAAGACAAGAAAGCTAAAGGTGAAATCAAAATCTGTGTCGAACTAAGGAAATTGAATGAAGCATCTCTACATGACCCATTTCCGAATCCATTCATAGATGAAGTGCTAGATAATGTAGGTGGACATGAGGCATACTATTTCATTGATGGATTTTATGGATATCATCAGATAAAAATTGCTACAGAGGACACACATAAGACTACATTTGCTACTGAATGGGGATCATATCACTACACTGTTATTCCTTTTGGGTTGACGAATGCACTTGCTATATTTTCAAGAGTCGTTGTAGCTGCATTTAAGGATTACATTCATAAATTCTTAGAAATTTAATTTGATGAATGGACATTATTCAACCTTTTGAAATCACCATGCAAACTTAAGAATGATGTTAGCAAAGTGTAGATAGTATCATATTTCTTTGAACCTGAATAAGTGTGTCTTTTGTGTGACTTTTGGTATTTTATTGGAACACATAGTATGTAAGCACGGACTTATGGTTGATCCATCAAAGATAGAAATCATCGTAAATATCCTAGCACCTAACTCAGTAAAACAACTACGCACTACATTGGGGCACACATGATACTACATAAAATTCATTAAAGGATATGTGTAGATCACTGTGCCTATGGAGAAACTCTTGAAGGAAGAAGCAAAGTCCAGTTGGACTGAAGATTTCAAAAAGGATTGGACACATTGAAAGAGAAAATGGTTACAGCGCCTATTCTAGTCTTTCCTGACTAGAATAGACCATTTCATGTACATGTAGATGCTTAATCTATAGCACTTGTAATTATATTAGCTCAACCAGGTGAGGGAGGCATCAATCATCCCATCGCATTTTCAAGAAGAAATCTCTCTTCAGTAGAAAAGAATTATACCATGAAAGAAAGGGAAGGCTTAGCTATGGTATATGCATTGCAAAAATTTAAACACTATTTGCTAGGTTCGCATTTCTGTATGTTTACTAACCCTTCAAATTTGAATTACTTGGTCAATAAACCAGTGCTAGGGGGAATAATATGTCAATGGTTGTTACTGTTTTAGGAATATGACTTGAAATCATTGTAAAACCAGGAAGATTGAACACAGTACCTGACCATATTTAAAGAATAGAGTCAGGCGAAGAACCTAGTAATTTGGAGGATAATCTACCAGATGCACAGTTGTTTGCTATCCATATAGCAGATGACTATTTCATAGATATTGTAGAATTTCTGACTACAGGATTAGAACCTACAGAATTTACTACGCAGTAGAAGAAACCATTAGTGGTAAGAGCAGTTGAATTTACTCTAATTGTGAGACAATTGTACAAATTGGGACCAGATGAAGTATTGAGAAGATGCAGACTAGAACATGAAATACCTATTATACAGGTCAAAGCACATTTAGGTGTATATTGAGGACACTACACAGGAAGAGATACCGCGTGGAAAATTTTGATAACAGGGATATGGTGGCCTATGATACACAAAGGCTCAAAAGAACATTGTCAGAAATGCGATGTATGACAAAGAACAGGAAATCCATCTCAGAGAGATGAGACATGCCATTGATGCCACAACTGACATTGCAAGCCTTTGATAAATGGGATATTGACTTTGTGGGACCTATTAACCCACCAGGAAAGCGAACTGGCTCAAGATATATCATCACAGCTGTACATATTATCTAACGAGATGGGCAGAGGAAAAACTAGTGAAGGACTGTAGCACAGTTACCGCCACGCAATTCATTTTTGAGAATATTTTTACAAGGTTTGGATGTCCAAATAATCTAATGAGTGATCAGGGAACCCATTTCCTGAATCGAACTATTGCATCCTTGACAGAAGAATTTAAGATCTACCATCAGAAGATCACACCATATCATCCACAAGCTAATGGAACTATAGAAGCCTTTAACAAATTACTCGAGAATGCATTGACCAAGGTATGCAACACAAACAAGGATGATTGGGATCTTAGAGTACTTGCAGTATTATGGGCATATAGAACAACTTGTAAGAAGTTGACAGGTCATACACCTTTCAAATTAGCATATGGATAGGAAGCTGTCATTCCCACGGAATACATAGTACCAAGTTTGAGAATTACATCATTTACAGATATGGCTGATGATCAGACAATGGATGAATTATTACTACACATAGTTGGATTGGAGGAAGATCGCTTCATTGTAGGTTTTCACCAACAAGTACGGAAATACAGAGAAAAGGTATGGAATGATAGACACATAAAGAATACATTCTTCTAGGTAGGAGACCTTGTACTCCTCTATTATTCAAAATGCATTGGTTAAGACCATAAATTGTTAAGCATGTCACTAATGGTGGCACTTCAATTAGCCACATTACTTGGAGAAAATTTGAAAGGACTTGTTAATGGGAGTAGATTAAAGCATTACAGGGATGGCCCTACTCTCCTAGGTATCAGTTAAGCAATGCAAGAAGATTTTAAGTGTCAAGTGCAGTTGAAATTCGACACTAAAAATGAAAGACAGAGTCTGCACACAGTGTTGGTAAAATGTGAAGTTTCACAAAATGGAAAGATGTGCTGCAAAGCACACATGTCAAGCTAAGTTGCGAAGTAAAAGAAGGAGGTCACACTGCGAAGTTATAGTTAAGTAAACGGAAATGTGCAATGAACCTCGTAATTCGCCTAACCACTAACGAAGTAAAAGAAAACTAGCCATTACAGTTTTTGGTCGGAAAGTAGACATTATACGGTACTTTCGGGAACCGGCTGTTTCCACATTTAAGGCATATTCATCCATTGAAGACACATTGAATGAAGGAAAAGGACCAAGCTCTAAGAAGTATTTTTCCAACGGACATGGAATTTAATGACAGGTTAGTCATTTTTTTGCACGCCTTAGTGCTATTGCACCAATAAATAGTAAAGACCACATACTTACTGGTTTTACTATGAATTTTAATTTTTATTGTCTGTAATTTCCAAGTTTTTACAAGTCACAAGCAATAGTTATCTGACAGTGTATGTTTGATCATTCAAACTTAGACAAAATCTTAAGACACTTCTAACATTTTGGTTTGGAAGGAGTGATGAAGATGCCCATGAAGAAATTTGTCCCAGAGAGAGGTGGATCATCTAGAGTTTTGCCACGAAATGTATCAGAGGCAAAGCAGAAAGACAAGGAGAATGCCACTAAACAAGAAAATCCGAAGTCTGCAAGTATTCTGAAGTTGTTTCCACCAGAACTACCTCGCGATAGGCCCATCCTACTTGTTCCAGAGTACATACTGCCAAGAAAACGAGATGCACCAGAGGTGCTTCTCATGAAGAATCCACAATATGATATTTTGGTGCAACCCATGTCAAGTCATATGTGGATTAAGGATAATTTGCTCGGTAAAATTCCAAAGTAAAAATTCGCAAACCATGACTTGCTCCAAGAAGAAAAGTACCTGCAGTTTCAACCAGATCAGTACATGTGAAGGAAACATGACGAAGCCAACAAGTAGACAACCATTCAAGAACAAGACTGGATTATGTCGTTCCAAGCATTAGGGTTGTTTAACTTGTTGTGCATCCCACACTTTGGTAGGATCCCATAGCTCACAACGGTTGTGCGCACACTGCTTTCATGCATGCACCATGGATACATGTTATTAGACTGCAAGATAGACATCAACATAGATTTGATCTACCGGATCACGCATTTGAGCAAGAGAGGTGTTGATCCCGCAGTTGAGTTTGTAGGAAAGACCAAGGACAAAGAGCTTTCTAAGAGGATGAAGAGCGAATTTGCTTTTCTCAAGGGAAACCAAGGATATACAACAGATGGAATCAAGGATCAAGCTATGCGGTTCACAGTCCAACTCCTTGCAGGAAAAATCCTAAGGAAATGCAGAACGAACGAGGTATCGACTGCTGCGATCTCCTTAGTTGCGAAGGCCAAGGATGGACTTCAATACATTTGGTCAATCTATCTGCTGAACGAATTTATAGATCACATTCGAGACACACAAGATGGTGGACATCAGTTCCACTACAGTTGGTTGCTAGTGTTGATTTCCTTCGTAGGTTGGAAAGAGCCTAACTATCAACATAATGTCTCGGTATTCATTGGATATTGTCGAGGACCGAGGTTTGAAAACATGTGGGAAAACTCGAGGCCAGGAAGGAAAAGGAAAAACATCATCCAGTTATTTACTTATTATGAGCAGTTATGAAAAGTAATCCAAAGGACTCCGCGTATCACAAAAAAATTCACCACTCTTTATATCTGTAAGATGACTTTCAAAGCTAGAATTCACTTCATCTACATTCAGTCGAGAGAAAATCTAAAGAACCCTGAATGGTTTGAAGGCCTATATCAGTTAGATGGACAAAAAATCGATATGATCATAGAATATTGGTTGTCGGAGTGGAAGGTCGATGCGCCAACGACGTTGATCACCACATCAGAAGAAAGCACAACTAAGAACACACAAAACAAAGGAAAAAAAAGTGCGCAGAACCCAGAAGCAAATCAAGGAAAAGAACAAAAACAAGCTGATGGTCTACCAGCAGGAGAGAAAAGAAAGGAACCCAACACAGTTGTGCTAGAAGGAACGCAAAAGAAGAAACATAAAGCAAACAAGACTCCACTCGATGTGCAGTTACACCATGACAACTATGACTTAATCGCAGCCAGAGTAACTGATCATATTGAAGAGACACTTTCATTAAAGGACAGTAAGCAAGAAGCAGTGCAAGCGGGCATGATGGACAGCCTCGCAGAACTAAAGAGTCTCGTAGCAAGAGTTGAACAAGTCCAGCGAGACTTGGTAAGAGAATCAGATTCTAAAGATAGGACATGCGAGTCAAGCCAAAGGAAAATAAAGGCACCTTCCTTGAAATTGAGACCTCAGCTAGTTAGAATAGATCCAATGAACATCATATTCCCAACCGATGAGCTTATTGAAGGTGCAAAGTAGCTCACACATCTACATATTAACGTCGATATGTTTCCTATCGAAGGATTACATAATCTGCATCTACAGGTTGTGGAGGAAATCCAAGATAGAGACATGGTCTCTTATAGCCAGCATCTGAAGTTGGAGGATAGATACAAAGAGCTAAAGGATGAATGTGCATTGTAAACCAAGGAGTTAGCATATACGCAGGAGAAACAAAAGAATTTGAAGAAAGCTCTCGCCGAAGTCTACGCGAAGATCCCAGATTGCGCAGAAGATTGTGAAGTAGAAGCAACTATTTTGAGGATTGGTGTTGCTGTGGACAAACTCAAAGCTAATGCTACAAACACAAATAGTAAATAAGACAATTAAATAATCATTAAATATAGTAATTAAGTAATTAACTTAAGAGGACATGACTCCTCGAATAGTTACCCCCAATCATATAAATAGGGGACCACAAATGTAATATTGATATAATCTAATATATTATTCTTATTTATTATTCAATATGAAAGTCGGATCTGACTCTTAACAGTCCAACCAGATACGGTTGTTGCATTTGGTATCAGAGTGGGTATCGCTCCTCCCTAAGCTCGGATTCAGCTCATCAATTGCACCCTTCACCTCATCCCATGCGACACTCTTCCTCCTCCACCACCAAGCCACTTGCCCATTCTCCTTGCATCCCCATTTCCCACTCCCTCACGCATTCATCACTCCACTCACGCCAGTCTTTCCCAACATCATTGACCCTTTCCTCATTTTCCTACACTTCGTCCCTCCCACTCATGTTTTCCACTCTGCCACACGCTGCATTTTCCTTCCCCTCTTTCCAGCCACTAGCGTTTGCTCCCTTCATCCCACCCTCATCCTCTATCCTCCCACATTTTCGCATAACCCATTTCCTACTTTCCCATACACCTCCACTCCCTACACCTCCATTCCCTCCCCTATGAGGGACTTCCCTGTGCCCTCCACATCCTCCTGCTTCTGCCCTATCCACGTTATCGCATCCCCCATTCTTCCCCGACCTCTCCTCCTACTCTCCCGCTACATCCTCATTCCTATCCCTTCGTGCCCTCGCCATCTCCCTTGACTCCCTCCTGCTCTGTGTTGCGTTCTCTCCCATCTCCCCACCTAATCTGCACTACTTGCTCTCCCGTCTCCCCTTCTTCATTTCCAGTCCTGCCAAACTCCACTCCATACCCCTCACGCCTCCCTGCATTTCAATTCACACCTCTGCCTCCCCAAAATTCCAATCTGCACCATTATCCAATGTTCCCCTCCAAATCTCGCACTATCGACATCCTCTCCATTTGCCTCCTTGCCTAAGGGTTACAAAAAACCTAAATTCATCAACTTAAAAATATTAAAAATAATATTATTATAATAATTAATTATAATTATTATTTTAATATTTTTTAAAATCTTTCAAAAAATATATTAAAAACTATATATGCATAATAATAATATTGATATTATTATTATTATATGTTTTCATTAAAATTTTATAATTCAAATTAAATAATAATAATATTATTATTAAAAGTCATTATTTTATATTGAGAAAACAAAATTTTCTTCATTGTACAAGATCCATGGCATCAATTAGTGAAGAATTGATAACGCTTCTTGAGCATTTCAAGAGGGAGAAAGATGAAATGGTCACTCCAAATCCACCTACACTCGATGATGACAATGAAATTTAGGAGGAGAAGAGATGGAAAGCCATCATCTCCTGTAGAATTAGAACAAGAAGAGATGGCCTTAACAATATTCAAGCTAGTGTTTATGATAAATATCCAAAGATTGGGTCGCTCCTTATGATGAAGATGACAGTTTTGAGGAGAAAAGATTTAATACCTATGTCTCCCATGGAATTGGCATAGGAAGAGATGACCTTGATGAGAGTCAAGCTAGTGTTTATGATAAGTATCCAAAAGATTGCATTGCTCTTTATGATGACGATGACATTTTTTAGGAGAAAAGATTTAATACCTATGTCTCCCATGGAATTGGCATACGAAGAGATGACCTCGATGAGAGTCAAGCTAGTGTTGTTGATACGTATCCAAGAGAAAACATATGCACAAAATATGAGGAAGATGAAATAAAGAAAACCATGATAAATATTGAAGAAAAAGACGACAACAACAAGGAGTAAGAAAAAACACTTGCACATCATTCCCAATCAGCTTTGTCAAATTAATCTATTGATCTGATTGATGAAGTTGGAAGCCATGGAAGTAGTCAACATCTGCTTAAACAGGTTGGAAGGATTAATGATGGTTCTACGAACACAAGTGTAGATCGTAATGCAGAATTTTTGTTTTTGCCAACTCTCGCTTCTATTTCCAATGATGACGAATATGATAGTGGACCTAATGTTGCTAAACAAAATGACACAGCAGATATTACATCCACATGTCTAGGATGTGTTATTTATCAAGTTACTACAGATGAACAACATTTATATTTCTCTCGAATTGAAACTTTGGACGCCATCATGTGGGAATCAAGAATGAAGGCTCTTAAAATTCCTTTCGATGAAGAAACCATGGAAGCTATGATTCAGAGAAAACTAGTACAATACCTAGATATTTTTGGTCAAGTTGATGTCGGTTCAGATGTGCATCATATCTATGAAAATTGCCACACATCCTTGAAATTGTTAGAATTAACGTGAACAATCATTAAGGTGGTAAGATGGATTAAGACATATACAATAATATGGATTTATGAAAGTGAGAAAGATCACATTGAATTCCAAGCTCAAAGGGTATCCCTTAAAAATGCCTCCATTATTATGACACCCAATGTTGTCCCTTCCACTAGTACAAAAAGAGAAAGTAATATAATTGAATTCTCTTTTGGGAAGGAAGAGCATGAACATAGACCTTTAGCCTTAAAAGAAATTGTCATGAAAGAATTGATACAACACAAATGTGTTGGTAATGAAGATCCATAATTGCTCATAAATGGAATCCAAAAGACGACATGGAAAACAAATAATTACAAGTTGTATTGTTTCAAAAACTCACCACTCAAGCAGAAAGGATTACAACACGAAGGTCTAGGATCACATCTAGAGAAAGGACACAATCTAGAATACACATCTGGCAAGTTAACGCTTCATCACAATTCCATAATCAAATCAATATCAATAAAATCAGCTTTGAGGACAAAGCTTCCCTTAAGGGGGGTGGCAATGCTACAAACACAAATAGTAAATAATACAATTAAATAATCATTAAATATAGTAATTAAGTAATTAACTTAAGAGGACACGACTCCTCGAATAGGTACCTCGAATCATATAAATAGGGGACCACAAATGTAATATTGATATCATCTAATATATTATTCAATATGAAAGTCGGATTCGACTCTTAATAGTCCAACCGGATACGGTTGCTACAGCTAAGATGGAGGATATGAATATTGGCTATAAAGAGAATATTGTTGATTTAGAATCACGATAACAGCCTGGAAATCCACCATATGTGAAAGAAGCAAGAGCCAAAGAATTGAAGGATTCAACAGAAAACATCTTCACAGAAGTGGAGAGATGTCAAGACCTGCTTAAAGAAATTACTAAGGTATGGGATATGCCATAGGAAGACCCTTAATTACAAAAAATTCAGGATGAAGTTCAGCAAAGGAAGAAAGATCTTGATTCTGTTAACATGGCTATGAAGGATTTTATGCTAAGGAAAAGGATTGAGAAGTTTGCAGAGATGAAATAACTTTAGAAGGAGTTGAAAGCGCTAAGGATGAAGGAAGCTGAAACTTCGTCGAAGTTACATCCAATGGAGGATGAAGTGCTGTTACTTTCTAAGGAAATTGACGAGAAGTTGCAAGAACTTCGGACAACAGAGAATACAGTAAAGGATCAACTTCAAGAACCATTCTCAGAGATGGTTCTTGAAACAATTAAGGAGTTTGAGGAAGAGACTAAGGAAACAGTTGCAAGGTTTAGTGTAACTTTTCAGGAGTTCGCTGCAAAATCAAACATCCTAGGGGATGTTCAGTCGAATCAGCCCATTCAAACTGGCTCAGGGGTGAGCCACGAGTAATTTTTAGGAATATGTTGGTAGCATCCCAAGTGAAGGAAGTTTTGATGGCGAAAGTACAAGTTAGGCAAGGCCTAACATCTACCAGTTTTGGGAGAAGAAACTACGCAATTGCCGGGAGTAGGGTATGGAGCGAAGCGAAGTGGAAGAAAAGGACTTGTCCCCTTAGCAAAGGAGAATTACTAGGGGAGATCAAGGTATTTAGAGCAGTTATGAACGAAGCAGTGGAGTTTCAACTGCAGAAGTAGAATGGTTCAAAGGATGCGCCGTTGTAGTGTTAGATCCACGCGGTCAGAACTGCGTCTGTCAGGGAAGGGTCAGAGCTAGAGAAGCGATGCAAAAGGATAGTAGAGCTCCAATGAATTTGCATGGTAAACAAGAAAACCATTCCATTTTGGGTTTAAGCGTACTATGGGGGTTGGACCATAGTTATTGTAAATATTTGACCTTCGGGTACAATCTATATAAAGGGAAATTTTGTATAAGGGTTGGATTATGTTATCTATTATTAGACTGATTTAGATCTAGATTGAGAGAGATCTAAGAGAGGAAAAGACTCTACAACTATGTGCACAGATATATATTGTAGAGAAGAGTCTGCAGCTAAGTGCACAGACTGGAACTGTTACCCCTTCCAAGAAATATAAGAACAGTTCACGTGGATGTAGCTCCCATATGGGGGGTGAACCACGTAAATATTTGTGTTGTGTGTTTGAATCTATGTTATATTTCATGTTCATGTATGTTTATGCTTATATATGTTTTTTCATATGGATTTGAATGAGAATGATATGTTAAGTAAACGGAACACACATGTATGAACATTGCGAAGTCATGTTAAGTATGATAAATGCGTAGTTATAAGAGTTAGGGTAGCAACGATTCAAACTCAGTACAATAAACTCCAACGACATGACTGCTTCCTACCCATACACCAACCTGAATGGTGGTTTCACTATAAACTTCTTTGACATTGTCCTATAAGCCCATAATACTACATGGATTCTCAATTCATCATCATCCCTATTGAAATTGCAAATCTTTGTTAGTGCATTCTCCATGATCTTGTTAAAAGCTTCCACCCTGCCATTTGCTTGTGGATGATAAGGAGTAATCTTCTGGTGGTATATTTGAAATTCTTCTGTTAGTTATTCAATTATATTATTCAAAAACTGATTCCCCTAATCGCTCATTAAGATCCTTGGAAACCCAAACCATGTCACCACATTTTCAAACAAAAACTGTGCAGTTCTCTATGCGATGTAATCCTTCACTAGTTCAGCTTCATCCCACCTAATCAACTAGCCCGTCGTGGTGATGATGTTTCTTGCAACTAATGAATTTGTCGTCGATTTATCGTCTCAACAAATTCCACTACCCATTTTTCAAATGGTTGTAACATCAGCTACGATGTTAAGGGTATCTCATCCCTCCTTGATGGTTTCCCTACTCATTGGAAAATGTCGCATGTCTCTTTCCACGATAAGCAGCCCAGTCCTGAATTCAACTTTCTAGGTTTGACTACTACTTCAAAATCATATTCTTGGGACAACAGCAACCATCTACATATCTTCCCTCCCAACAATGGCTTGTTGACTAGGTATCTTATTGTAGAGTGGTAGTTATACATCTTGAATTTTGATCCCAATAAGTAATGTCTAAATATTTGCAGCGCATACACCATTTCCAATCCTTTGCGCTCTGTAGTGGTATATTTCCTTTCAGTTTTTGAAAGCTTCATGCTTGCAAAGGAAATGGGGTGATCCAAATCTCCTTCCCCTAGTTGCGTTATTATTACTCCTAGTGTAATCTATGATGCATCCACATGTATATGAAACTCTTTTTTCCAATCTGGGAACACCAAGATTGGTGCAGTTACCAAATTATTCTTTAGCATATCCAAGCTCTATTGGCATTCCTCTATCCATTGCAACTTAGTGTCTTTGTTCAATGGTTTCTCAAGTGGGTATGTGATCTATGCATATCCTTTGATAAACTTTCTATAATACCATGTATATCCTAGCACAACACACAACAATCACACTGTCGTAGGTAGTGTTAAATCTGCGATCATTGCAATCTTCATTGGATCCACCAACAATCCCTATATGCACACTACTATTAGTTTTTCAGAAATTTCAGTATGATCTAGGATCTTAACTGAGAGAATAACATGTATAGCATATCTACAACATATCTATAGCATATCAATCATGGACACAATAATGCAAGCACACAAGAGACACAGAGTTTCACCGGGGAAAACTAAGAAGGTAAAAAACCCCGCAACTTCCTCAAAGATAGATAGAGCAAGGATACAACCAAAGTACAAGAGATAGTCTTCTCCTAGCAAATGATCCTCCTCCTCACAAGTGCGCCACTTTCTAAGAGAGATAGAAGTGAGTAATGAGTTATCAAATAGAGATCTCCCGATCTTTATTTATACTTGTCCTGTCCTGCCCAATAAACTAATGGGGCCGACTTGTCTAGCTTAGCCTAATAACCCATGGTTAACTTAATCCGGGCCTACCCCACACTTGGTGGTCTAATAACCCATTTACCCACATGACTCATACAGGGCCGACCCCATCAAGGTGGTCTAATAACCCATCAAGTATAAGTTACAACACGTACAATATAAATGATGACACTTCTGTATAGAGGAATAATAACATCTCTATAGGAATACAAACACTTCTATATAGAGGAATAATAACATCTCTATAGGAATACAATACACATGGGTAAAATACATTCCAAAGTTACATATACATCAACAACTACATGGCCCAACAAAATTCCAAATGGTGCACAAAAAATGTACTTCTTTAGGTTTAATGAGATATGATATTGTCTACATTGAACTAGCATCAACTGTAGGAATCCTCTACAATCCTTCAACAAACTAAACATTTTCCATTGATCCAGGTATACTTCTAGAAATTTGTGGAGAAACTCTTTAAATGCTGCGATAACCACCCTGGAGAATATGGCTGGTGCATTCTTTAATCTAAATGGCATCACTGTATACGGGTAACATCCCCACTCTGTTGCAATGGTGGTATTATTCCTATCCTCCTTTGCAATCTTTATCTAATGGTAGCTAGGAAACCAATCTGTAAAGGAATAAGTTTTTTTTCCTCCCACATTCTCTAGTACCTCATCTGTAATTGGTGTAGGGAATGGAACATGTATATTGTTAAGATTATATTCTACCATATACTATATTGCAAATTCATTAGCATTCAATACAACATTCACAATAGAAGCATAATAAGGATCTTTGAAAGATGCACAATCACAAAGCACAAAACAATTTATCCTGGGAAACCCTCAAGGGGAAGAAAACCCATCAAGAAATTCCTCAATATAGATGATCAAGTACATTGCCCCAAAAATATGTCTCACAAATAAGAGACACAAAAAGAACAAACTCTGGACTCAAGCCACTCCTCCGTCTCCTTCGCAGATCTCTCTCTCTCCTCTAATGTGAATTGAACAAGTGAGTGAATGAATAAATGAGAAGAACTCACTCTCTATTTATACATTAATTTTGACCTAACCTTTAACTCAGCTAGGTCGGTCTCAATAATCCTAACTAGGCCGAATTCTCTAGGGAGACTCAATTACCACTTATATTACATTCTATTGGGTGCTAACGACCTGAATTACAATGGAGGTTTAAAATCATGACCTTTACATGACCAAATTTAATAATTACATCTCCGACAGAGGTAAAACATCCCCGACGGAGTTACAATAATAAAGTAAAAGTAGGATATACTTTGAAGTTACAATAATTTAACACTCTCCCTTAACAAGTGTTGATGTATATGTAACTTTGGAATGTATTTCATATATGTATATTGTACTCCTATAGAGATGGTATTATTCCTCTATACGGAAGTGTTTGTATTCCTATAGAGATGTTATTATTCCTCTATACGGAAGTGTCATCATTTATATTGTAAGTGTCGTAACTTATACTTGATGGGTTATTAGACCACCTTGTTGCGGTCGGCCCTGTATAAGTCATGTGGGTCAAAGGGTTATTAGACCACCCTATTAGAGGTCAGCCATGTGGGTCAAAGGGTTATTAGACCACCCTATTGGGGGTCGGCCCAGTCAGCATTATGTTATGTGGTTAAGTTAAGGCCGACCTAGTAAAGGTTATCAGGCAAGTCAAGTCAAATATAAATAGAGTGCGAGAGGCACTCTATTTGATCATTCTATTCTCTCTCACACTCTTTGGAGAGTGGCGCACTTGTGGAGGAGGAGAATCTACTTCTAGGAGATGTCTATCTCTTATGCTTGGGTTGTATCATTGCACTATCTATCTCTGAGGAAGTTATTGGGGTTTTTCACCTTTATGGTTTTCTCCAAGTAAACTCTGTGTCTCTTGTGTGCTTGCATTATTGTCCATGATTGATATGCTGTACATGTTGTTCTCTCAGCTAAGATCCTAGATCAGATTGAAGTCAATTCTGAAAATCTAACATGGTATCAGAGCTAGCCTGAAAGAAGGCATGGTATGGCATGTATGACACTTGTTGCACTTGCGATGCTAGGGCTTGATATAGAAAAAACCAGTCATTGTATCCCTTTAGCTATAAATCCATTTTGGAAAAATTTTCGGATCTGAAACATTTACAGGTCGAAAATAAGATCCCCATCGACCTTGTGTTCAAAGGACAACTTCTAATTCGTTGTACTTTGTGTTTTATGATCTGTACAATCTAGGGTTTCTACCTCTTCTAGATCTGAGTTATAAACAGGTGACTGTTAAATTTTGAGCATTAATTCACAATACTATTGGATCTTTACTGAGAAAATAACATATACAGTATATCAATGCATAACAATCACAATAAGCATGGAAAGCATCACAAGAATCAAAAGCATGAGAAACAAGAGACACAGAGTTTCCGTGGGGAAAACCCTAAGGTGAAAAACCCCACAACTTCCTCAAAGATAGAGAGAGCAATGGCTCAACCAAAGTACAACCAAAATACACTTGAGATAGTCTCCTAGAAGCAAATGATCCTCCTCCTCACTAGTGCGCCACTTTCGGAGTGAGAGAGAGATGACTTTTCGAATGATCTAAATAGAGATCTCCTGATCTCTATTTATACTAACCTGTTTTCCCAGTGACCTTATGGGGCTGACTTGTCTAGCTAGGTACATCCACAATATAATATATATTTCAGGGCCGACCCCACACATGGTGGTCTAATAACCCATCGGCAAGTACACACACTTGTGACACTTGTCAATCCACATGACGACACTTCCATATAGAGGAATAACACATCTCTAATAAGGGTAGAATAAATATATATGAAATACATAGATGAAATACATTCCGAAGTTACATATACATCAACACTCCCTCTTAACTAGGAAGGTATTTCTCAACACAGATCTTCTAGACAAGTCTTCTTCTCGGGATCATCGTCATCAATGCATCGTCATCATCATCATCGTTACTGCTGCTGCTATCTCAACCAATCTCTGACTCTACTCATCATAGGAATTTCTACAGAGCCAGTCCTTTTTCATACTGGATGTAGGCCCACCACCTGCAGGTCTTCATCATCACTGGCCATACTGTGGAAATCTCAGAACTTATTACGTGCATCACAAAACCTTAAAAGAGTCTCTTGACTAGCAAGAACCCTAAAGAGCATCTGAGTCCTTTTTCATCGTGTACAGATCTCCAGGACTTATTACATGTGACCCCACCACAAAACCTCGAAAGAGAATCCCAGGACTGATTACGAGCACAAGGCTCAACCTATCGGATCTCCCAAGGCACAAATTACATGTGGCCACCACAAAACCTCGGAAGAGCATCCCAGGACTGATTATGAGCACAAGGCTCAACCTATCGGATCTCCCAGGGCACAAATTACATGTGGTCATGGAAAAACCTCGAAAGAGCATCCCAGGACTGATTACGAGCACACGGCTCAACCTATCGGATCTTCCAGGGCATAAATTACATGCCATAGGACAAAATCTCGAAAGAGAATCTGCCAGATATCCCAGGGCACAAATTACATGCCATAGGAAAAACCTCGAAAGATTATCTGCAGATCTCCTAGGGCACAAATTATATGTCCTCCCAAGCAAAACCTCGAAAGAGCATTTGCCAGATATCCCAGGGTACAAATTACATGCCGTAGGCAAAACCTCGAAAGACTATCTGCAAATATCCCAGGGCACAAATTACATGCTTATCTGCACAACCTATTCCACGGCCACAAAGTATCAACCTGATACTCACCTTACATCATCCTGATGTACACATGATCATCCTGATCATCATCACTGCAGCATCCTGCTGCATGTCATCTGCAGCAACATCCTGAAGCTCGTCATCCATGATCATCCTGATCATACAATGCATCTACCTGATGCATACCAAGTATATTCCTGATACATATCATCATACATGATCCACCTGATCATACAGTGTATCCACCTGATACAAATACAAATACATGATACATATCATCATACATGATCCACCAGATCATACAATGTATCCACCTGATACATATACAGTGTATCCAAGCATCCAACATGATGCATATACAAAATACATACGAATGATCCTACTGATCATATCCATCATCCAACATGATGCGTACATACATATAAATGATCCAATTGATCATATCCAACATCCAACATGATGCATACATACATACATATAAAAATGATCCAACTGATCATACCAGAACATCATCCTGATGCTCATCATCCAGTGCTTACATCCACAACCATGTGAAGGATACTCCTTCCAACATGCTTGGAATGGCTTCAACAAATGTGTCCATCACTTCTTCCTCAAAGTGTCATCAATCCGAAGAACACCAAGCCTCTCTCTGAAGTACTTGAACTTCACCTTGGCTAGTGGCTTCGTCAGAACATCTGCAATCTGCTCGTACGTCGCAACATACAGGAGCTTCACAGCTCCTCTCTGCACCATATCCCTGATATAGTGATTTTTGATCTCTATGTGTTTCAACCTGTCATGAAACACTGGGTTCTCGGACAGCTTCACACAACTCTGGTTATCACAGAAGATACCAATAGCATCCAACGGGAGATCAAATAATTTAGACAGTAGCTTTCGTATCCATACTGCCTCACAACTAGCTGAACAGGATGCAACATACTCTTCCTTAGCTGTACTCAGTGCTATGCAGGAATACTTCCTGCTAAACTAAGAGATCACACCTGATCCCATATTGAAGCGGCACCCAGATGTGCTCTTCCTATCTGCAACAATGCCAGCCCAATCTGAATCAACATAACCTAGCAGGTTAAACTTTTGATTCGCTTCATACTTGAGCCCATAGTCCACTGTACCCTTTAGGTACCTTAGAACATGCTTTACAAATACCAGATGAACACTCCTTGGATCTGTCAGGAACTGACTCAATGTGTTCACCGCAAAGCAAATATCTAGTCTCGTGTTCGTCAGGTACATCAAGGACCCAATCATCTGACGATACATAGAGACATCAACTGGCTCAGATGAAGCATCACATAGAAGCTTTAGATTTGATTCCATAGGTGTGGCCATGGCCTTGCAATCCATCATCCTGAATCTCTTCAGGATATCTACTGTGTACTTCCCTTGACCAAGGAAGATCCCACCTGCACTCTGCCACACCTCCATACCTAGGAAATAATGCATAATTCCCAAATCTTTCATATCGAACTCAGCAACAAGCTTCCTTTTAGTATCTGCAATCAATCTGTCATCTCCTGTTACAAATAAGTCATCCACATACAGGAGCAGAATCACAGGATTCCCTTCCTCAACCTTGTGGTAAAGGTTGGAATCCGCTTTACTCTTGGTAAAGCCCAAACTAGATAGGAAACTGTCCATCCTACCATACCAAGTTCTAGGAGATTTCTTCAAGCCATACAAGGCTTTCTTCAATCTGTGTTGAGATATTGTAACTTCAAAGAATATTATAATTGTACTTATTATTACGGAGATGTTTCATTCCTCCGTAAAGATCTTATTGTATATCCGGAGATGTTTATTCCTCCGTCAGAATGTGGTAACTTGGGTTATTAGACTTCCCTAGTGGAATTCGGCCCTTTATGTGTTATGTGGGTCAAAGGGTTATTAGACCACCCTAGAGGGGTCGGCCCAGTCAGTTGTAGTGGGGTATTTAACCCATTGGTTAAATACGAGCCTGCGTGTACCTATGTAAAATACATGTCAGTGTAGTGTATAAATAGAGGAGGTGTGTTCCTCATTTGACACACTCACACACTTGAGGATAGCGCACTTGTGGAGGAGAGGTCTGCTATTGTGGAGGAGGAGATCATGTCTCAGGGTTTCATCTATGTATATTGCTGGTCATCTATATTGAGGAAGCTTTGCTGGGTTTTCTACCCCATGAGGGTTTCCCAGGATAAATCTCTGTCTCTTGTGTTTATGCTGTGCTTGTTGTTTCTTCAGTGATCCTGTATATGCTATTATTGTGAAATGGAATGTAATGCTGCTATTTTCTGTCTTAGCATATTGAATTTTAACATGGTATCAGAGCTAACCTGAAGGAAGACAAGGTATGGCACTAAAGACACTTGCTTTACTTACGACAATTTGAAGGTTAGGGTTTTACATAGCAAAAACCAGTCATCGTAGAAATTTCGCTATAAATCCGTTTTGGCGAAGTTTTCGGATCTGAAATTGTTACAGGACGAAGCTAAAATCTCCAGGTACCTTGTGTCCAAAGGAAAACCTCTAATTCGTTGTACTTTGTGATTTATGATCTGTACAATATAGGGTTTCTGCCTCTTCCAGATCTGAGTCAAAATCAGGTGACCTTGGGAGAAAGGTCATAACTTGGGCTAGGAAGCTCCAAATGAAATTTCGTGAAAAGTGACAGGTAGTACACAGACATTACTATCTCATAAAACTTTTTCAGAGGCTGAAGTTGAATCAGTGACACGTGGCACGCCGTACAAGTTCGCTCTCCTGTATTATCCCATAAACAGGTCACGTTGCGACACTTGGCATAACTCTCTCTCAGAACATCCAATTGAGGTAAGAACTGTCAGGATGGAAAGATAACAGGCCGATCTATCTCAGAAAACTTTTTCAGAGGCCGAAGGTCAAACAGTGACACGTGGTACGCCGTACAAGTTCGCTCTCCTGTATTTTCCCAAAACAGGTCACGTTGCGACATTTGGCATAACTCTCTCTCAGAACATCCAATTGAGGTCAGACCTGTCAGGATGGAAAGCTAACAGATCAGGCTATATCAGAAAACTTTTTCAGACCCTGTGGATCAAAAATTTCGGAGTTACACCAAAAACAATCAGGTACATATTTTTGTCAAAACAGAATTATTTTTGGTACCTTCATTCATGGCTTCCGGAATTTAGGGCTTTGAAGAAAGTTGGAATTTTTGTAATCGGAGACCATGGATGGATTATACTCATCAAAATAGAAATTTAGAGACCAAGATCAGAATTTTTGGTTGGGCAGAAGGCCGGGCTTGATTAGACCCTAGTTCGGGACTTTGATCAGAAAAGTGGAAAATTAGGGCTTCTGTAAAAATGGGAATTTTTGAAATCTGTGACCACGGCTGGAAGCTCCTCAGAAAAATAGAAGCTTAGAGATTTGGATCAAACCTTTTGATGGGGAAAAAGAGTGGGCTTCATCAAACCCCAGTTCAGGGTCACGTCCAGAGAATCCGAAAGTTTCAAAGGCAAAATTGAGGAGTAAAACTTTGCAGTTTTCAAATTCTGAATATACCAGTTTGATCAGCTCATCAAGGCGCATATTTCTATCCTTTCGGAAGTTTGAAATTCAAAGTTTGAATTTTTGGGTTTCTCTGACAAACCCATATCCAGCTCCAGGTCCAGTTCTTGCAAATCAAGTGGATTGGGTTAATCCTAAAAGAAGATGGATTGGTCACCTGCATAAGTGAAGAAGTTCCTGTCTCAAAGGGAGATGAGGATAAGGCCTTACATAAGAAGAATACAAGCAATCTCGACAGGTATGACTCATCGAGGTATGTTTCGATATTTGTCCATGATTAAGTTTATTGTATGTTTGTCTTCAGGTTATTACAGTTAGTACAATTTCGATTTTAGATTTGTCGTACAACCTTAACAAAATTATGAATGCATGATAGAAGATATTCATTGGTTAGGGTGTTGACACTTATGATTGTACTAATGCATTATGATGTTGTGTGAGGTTGATGTTGTCTGCTAACAAGATATAGGTACATCACAAAAGACAAATCAGGTTCCATGACCATGAAAACATGAAGACAAAGACTCATCCATAATCTTTGTTCTACTTACGAGGTATGTATGACTTTGTTATATTATGCTTAACCTATGAGACATGCAGGTTCTAGCTCAGGATCTCTAAATCATTGAAGAGATTGTTTAGGTGTGTTGTACATAACCAAGTAGGTATACTAATCCAGGTATGTTTCCCATGAATCTTATCTTGTGTTAGGATCCCTTATATAAGTATACTTGGAATGATTGGTTATGCTTTTTCATAAAGTTAGTAATCAAGGGATTATGCATATTATATCTTTTATCTTGATTGATGATATGCATGAGTAAAAGAAGACTTCCCTGAAATCTTGAATACTAATGTTTATTAACTATAATCATGACTATACATTTTCAAGATTATTTAGTACTATAATGTTTTGATAGCATTAAGAATATACTAATGAGTGTATGTTTGTGCATGAGATCATGAGGATGACTCTTGAGCATGCACAGTGGTACAGAATGAATAGAAGTTCAAAAGACATACAGAAGATCAAGCGGGAGGCAACCACACAAACATAAAAGATAAGTATTTGAGTTGTTATTTGAAATTATAATGATATTGCCTGTAATAGGTTGTATGCATATTTGTATTCCTAGAATATATAATGCTGAGTATAAACATTCATAGAGCATTGAACAATATACTACTAATGTGCATATGATTGGTAAGTTGGACAAACATTCCATTATTGCTTGTCTAGAATGAAACCTCTTTGCTGACATGCCGAGAGCTGTGCACACTCTCGATAGTATGTTCTGGTAGAGATGGAAGGCATCTAGATAGCCACTGTATGCATACAAGATATGGGAAAGTGTTGTGCCAAAGTATTGGTCAAATTAGTTGCATAACTATGTAAATGATATCTGTATGCATAATAGGTTATTATGTCAATATGATTTGATGATTATGAAGTATTACTAATCCTGTACTTAATTTTGATTTGTAGGAAAAATCATGATGAATGATGAACAAGCGATGGATGTTCAACAAAAGGATTTACAAATCAAACACACTATAGAAAGCTTATGGTTAAGAGATTCTCTTAGAAAGAGGAAGAGAATCATGATGAGATGTTTTTACCGTTCTCTTAATAATGTAATCAGGTTCTGTATGAGTTCCCAGGATCGGTAGTCAATTGATGAGCTTAATGATCATCATGGGTGATGTGGATCTCAACCCTTGCTACAAGGTTGAATATGGCTTCTATACACATATGACATGGATGCAAGAAGAAACTCACCATAGAGTTAGAATGACTTTGAGGCTCATTTTAGTAGACCCATCTGACGAGAGATGGCACAGATAGATATGCAGAAGATCACTCAATGCAGAGTGTGAATAATGGACAATTGACAGCTTCATGACAAAGCTTGGGCTTTACTAGAAGTAAAGCTGATCCTAACCTTTACCTAAAGGTTGTGGATGATAAACCTTTCATACCATTATTATGTGACGATGATCTCTTTCTGACAAGGAATGAGAAACAGATCATGAAAATGGCTGCAGAAATAAAAAATGAAAGATCTCAGATTAATGCACTACTTCTTAGGTCTAGAAGTATGGCATGATCCAAAAGGAATCTTTTAAATCGAGGTAAGTATACTGTGAAGTTTCTAAAAAGATTTGATATGTTGGAGTGTAAAGCCATGGCCACTCCCATGGACTTCAACTTGAAGTTATTAGTTAATGACTCATCGGATTTAGTAGAACTAACCCTATATAGACAAATCATTGGGCCAATGATGTATTTAACAAATACTAGGCCAGATATATGCTTTGTTGTAAATACCGTAAGTCAATATCTAGTAGAGCCTAGAAAGGTTCACTTAATAGCTACAAAGCATGTAGTGAGGTACCTAAAAGGTACTTTAGATTTTGGTCTATATAATCTTGGAGGTCATGAACTCCGATTACATGGTTACTCAGATTCTGACTGGGCAGGAAGTGTCTCAGACAGAAAGAGTACATCAGGTGGATGTTATAATCTTGAATCTACCATGATCTCATGGTTTAGCAAGAAACAATCTAGTGTGGCTCTCAGTACTACTGAAACAGAATATATAGCTGTCTGCTTTGCCAGTTGTGAAGCAGTGTGGCTTCAGAAGCTATTATATGGAGTGTTGACTTAGAATTGGATCCCACTGTGATTATGTGTGACATTCAAAGCTGCTTTAAGATGACTGAAAATCCTGTGTTCCACGATAAGTCAAAACACATAGAGATCCGATACTTCTATATACGAGATATGGTGCAAAGAGGAGCTATCAAGCTCGTATATATAAGCACTGAGGATCAGATTGTTGTTATCTTGACTAAACCTCTGTCTCGAGTAAAGTTTGAATACTTTCGAGACAAGCTTGGTGTAGTTCAAAAGGACCTTCCTAGAAAGGGGGAGTAGCATGATTCCTGATGACAAGCAAGTCTCATCAATAATGAGACTTCACCTAGTCACTTAGAAATAGTTAGATTTAGGACTACTTTATTCTATTTAGTTTTACGAATACATGCTTTTGATGATAGATGTATACATGATTGTGATGATAGATGTATTAGTGAGAATACATGCTTTTGATGTTAGATGTATACATGCTTTTGATGATAGATGTATTAGTGAGAATACATGCTTTTGATGATAGATGTATACATGATTGTGATGATAGATGTATTAGTGAGAATACATGCTTTTGATGTTAGATGTATACATGCTTTTGATGATAGATGTATTAGTGAGAATACATGCTTTTGATGATAGATGTATACATGATTGTGATGATAGATGTATTAGTGAGAATACATGCTTTTGATGATTAGATGTATACATGCTTTTGATGATAGATGTATTAGTGAGAATACATGCTTTTGATGATAGATGTATTAGTGAGAATACATGCTTTTGATGACAGATGTATACATGCTTGTGATGATAGATGTATTAGTGAGAATACATGCTTTTGATGATAGATGTATACATGCTCTTGATAATAGATGTATTGATGAGAATACAATTGAGGTGATTGGATCATCCCTGGACTTTTAGTCCTAAAGAGAGCCATAGACGTGAGGTCTCCGAGAATGAAGTCCTTAGTGGACAGTTGAGGGGATTGGATCATCCCTGGACTTTCAGTCCTAAAGAGAGCCGTAGACATGAGGTCTCCGAGAATGAAGTCCTTAGTGGACAGTTGAGGGGATTGGATCATCCCTGGACTTTCAGTCCTAAAGAGAGCCGTAGACATGAGGTCTCCGAGAATGAAGTCCTTAGTGGACAGTTGAGGGGATTGGATCATCCCTGGACTTTCAGTCCTAAAGAGAGCCGTAGACATGAGGTCTCCGAGAATGAAGTCCTTAGTGGACAGTTGAGGGGATTGGATCATCCCTGGACTTTCAGTCCTAAAGAGAGCCGTAGACATGAGGTCTCCGAGAATGAAGTCCTTAGTGGACAGTTGAGGGGATTGGATCATCCCTGGACTTTCAGTCCTAAAGAGAGCCATAGACGTGAGGTCTTTGATAATGAAGTCCTGAATGAACAGGCAGGGGATTGTATCGTCCCCGGACTGAGGTCCCAGAATAGAACCGTAGACTGGGTCTCCGATAATGAAGTCCTGAATGAACAGGCAGGGGATTGTATCGTCCCCGGACTGAGGTCCCAGAATAGAACCGTAGACTGGGTCTCCGATAATGAAGTCCTGAATGAACAGGCAGGGGATTGTATCGTCCCCGGACTGAGGTCCCAGAATAGAACCGTAGACTGGGTCTCCGATAATGAAGTCCTGAATGAACAGGCAGGGGATTGTATCGTCCCCGGAATGAGGTCCCAGAATAGAACCGTAGACTGGGTCTCCGATAATGAAGTCCTGAATGAACAGGCAGGGGATTGTATCGTCCCCGGACTGAGGTCCCAGAATAGAACCGTAGACTGGGTCTCCGATAATGAAGTCCTGAATGAACAGGCAGGGGATTGTATCGTCCCCGGACTGAGGTCCCAGAATAGAACCGTAGACTGGGTCTTCGAAAAATGAACTCCTGAATGAACAGGCAGGGGATTGCATCGTCCTCGGACTGAGGTCCCATAATTGATCCGTAGACTGAAGTCTCCGAGAACTGAAGATTGGATTTTATCATCCATGGACCTATGTCCTAAAAAGAGCAGGATTGATCATCCTAGGAATATGATCGTATGATGACGATGCTGATGATCGTATGATGACGATGCTGATGATCGTACGGTGACGATGCTGATGACCGTATGATGACGATGCTGATGATCGTACGGTGACGATGCTGATGATCGTATGATGACGATACTGATGACGATGCTGATGATCATGTGATGACGATGCTGATGATCGTGTGATGACGATGCTGATGACGATGCTAATGATCGTATGATGACGATGCTGATGATCATGTGATGATGATGCTGATGATCGTGTGATGACGATGCTGATGATCATGTGATGACGATGCTAATGATCGTACGATGACGATGCTGATGATCATGTGATGACGATGCTGATGATCGTGTGATGATGATGCTGATGATTTTGTTGATCGTGCTGATGATTGAGTACTATCAACTCTGATGATGTTGATGTTCCAGTATTGAAGATGTTCCAGTAACTAGTTGAGTTACTGATGATGTTGAGAAAGCTTCCAATGATTTATAGATGTATCATGTATGATGTTGATGACTCCTTGCTCGTGCAGATGCTGTTATAATATCCTTCTCGTTAAGGGGGAGTGTTGAGATATTGTAACTTCAAAGAATATTATAATTGTACTTATTATTACGGAGATGTTTCATTCCTCCGTAAAGATCTTATTGTATATCCGGAGATGTTTATTCCTCCGTCAGAATGTGGTAACTTGGGTTATTAGACTTCCCTAGTGGAAGTCGTCCCTTTATGTGTTATGTGGGTCAAAGGGTTATTAGACCACCCTAGAGGGGTCGGCCCAGTCAGTTGTAGTGGGGTATTTAACCCATTGGTTAAATACGAGCCTACGTGTACCTATGTAAAATACATGTCAGTGTAGTGTATAAATAGAGGAGGTGTGTTCCTCATTTGACACACTCACACACTTGAGGATAGCGCACTTGTGGAGGAGAGGTCTGCTATTGTGGAGGAGGAGATCATGTCTCAGGGTTTCATCTATGTATATTGCTGGTCATCTATATTGAGGAAGCTTTGCTGGGTTTTCTACCCCATGAGGGTTTCCCAGGATAAATCTCTGTCTCTTGTGTTTATGCTATGCTTGTTGTTTCTTCAGTGATCCTGTATATGCTATTATTGTGAAATGGAATGTAATGCTGCTATTTTCTGTCTTAGCATATTGAATTTTAACAATCTGCACACATATGACTCCCTATCATGTATTTCGAAACCGAGTGGCTGCTCCACATATACTTCCTCTTCAACTACACCATTCAAGAAAGCAGTCTTGACATCCATCTGGTGTATTTCCCATTTCATCGCTGCAACCAGGGAAAGTACTATTTTGATGGAAGTATACCTGGCTACAGGTGCAAAAGTTTCTTCATAATCTATTCCCTCTTTCTGAGAGAAGCCATGAGCTACGAATCTTGCTTTGCATTTTTCTACACTGCCATCTGCAACATGCTTGATTTTGTAGATCCATTTAGAAGTCACAACAGACTTCTCTTTAGGTCTTGGTACAACATCCCAAACATCATTCTTCATTATTGATTGGTATTCCTCAACCATGGCATCCTTCCATTCTTTCTTTTCCACTGCTTCTTCATAACTGGAAGGTTCTTTGTTCATAATGTCACAGAGTAAAGCAACATAGCTGGTATGTGATTTGGTTCTCTTCTTTGCTTTGTGTTCTTCTTCTAGAATGCCAAATCTTTCTGCATCTTGAATGAGCTCTCTAGCCCATGCAGGTTTCCTCTTGTGAGAGTTATCCTCACGGGGTGGATCTATAGGTTCTTGCGGATCTTCAAACTCACGAACAACTTCTGGAACTGCTTCAGTCATGGTAGTGTCTTGAAATCTAGTTTCCTTAGGTTCTTCATAAACTTCGATAGGTGCCTTCCTTGATTTGATGAATGTTGAGTTTTCATCAAATGTTACATCCCTGCTGACATCAATATTCTTGAACCTTGGAAAGTATATTCTGTAAGCCTTCAAGCTTTCACTGTAACCCACAAAGATACCCTTCTTTACTGAAGGATCTAGTTTAGTCCTCTTTTCCTTTGGGACATGAGTGTATACTAGACAACCAAATATTCTTAGATGGTTGACTTCAGGTTTCTTACCAGAAAAGACCTCTTCTGGTGTCTTGTTGTCCAATATCTTGTGGGGTGTTCTGTTTTGCACATATACAGCTGTTCTAGCTGCTTCTGCCCATAGATGCATAGGTAGATCCTGGTCATGCAGCATTGCCCTTGCTGCTTCCATGATTGTTCTGTTCTTCTTTTCTACAACTCCATTCTGTTAAGGATTATAAGGAGCAGTCAACTCCCTCTTAATCCTTGAATCACTACAAAGCTTCCTGAAGTCAGCTAAGGTGAATTATCCACCATTGTCGGATATGAATGTTTTGATCTTCTTGTCAGTTTGATTCTCCATCAACGTTTTGAATTCCTTGAATTTATCAAACACCTCATCTTTATTCTTCAAGAAGTATACCCAAGTCTTCTTGGATAAGTCATCAATAAATGAGACATAGTAAACATACCCACTCAGGGAACTGGATGACATAGGACCACATACATCTGAGTGGATGATTTCCAGGATGTCTTTTGCCTTGCTTTCACTTCTTGGGAAAGCCTTCTTAATGTTCTTACCTTTTGCACATCCTTTGCAAACACCTTCATGTTTGGTCTTGATTTCAGGAAGACCCTCTATAGCCTTTCTTGCAATTGGAAGTGCCCTATAGTGCACATGAGCAAGTCTTCTATGCCAAAGTTCACTTGGCTCCATGTATTCATGTACCATGGCATGTTCAGGTTGTCCCTTCAATTTATACAAACCTCCCTCTTGCTCTCCAATCACTACTGCATCATCTATGTTCTTTTCCTTTGGCCACATTAGGACTTGGCCATCCACAAATGCAACCCCCATACCTTTTGCATCCAATGCAGAGATGGAGAGTAAGTTCTTCTTGAGCCCAGGTACATAAAGGACTTCTTTCATCTTCAAAGATTTTCCAGAATCTAGATTGTAGGAGGCTTCACCACTTCCTTTGATTGGGTATTGATAATCATCCCCAAGTTTCACCTTATGGGGTGATTCATGTTCAAATAGATTCACAAAAGATTCCTTAAACCCAGTCATGTGTTTGGAAGCCCCACTGTCAATCAACCAATCATTACAACCATGGGAGATAGTACCTGTGAGAGCAGAAATTAGAACATATTCTTCTTCACTTGATGAGTCATCATCACTATCACTTTCTGCCCTAGCCTTCTTCTTTGGGGGTTCATCATCTTCGGCAGCATGAGCATGATATCTTCTTTTGTTATTCTTCTTCTTCTTATTGAAGTTGTTGTTGTTGTCTTTCTTCTTCTTGGGACAATCTGAAGCAAAGTGTCCCTTCTCATTGCAATTGAAGCATCTGAGATCTTTCTTATCTTTATGATAATGGTGGTGTGAGAATATCCTGTTATGAGATGATTCCTTCTTGGACTTGCCTTTCCTGGCATGTGCTGTGAGAGCTTGATCTTCATTTCCCATCTTTTCTTCTCGAGCCACAAGCCTAGCTTCTTCTTGAGAGCATTCTTCCCGCAATCTATTGAAGGAGATCAACTTCTTCCTTGCACAAATTCCTTGAATAAAGGAATCCCATGACATGGGTAGGCCATTTAGAGTGGTCATCACCACTTCACCATTCTCCACCATTTCATCCACTGCTTCTAGTTGTTCCTTGATCTGGGAGACCCTTGAAAAATAAGATTGAATGGTTTCTCCATTCTGAAACTTTACTCCTTTCAATTGGTTCCGCAGGGTCATCTTCCAATTTATGTTCTTCCCTTCAAATAGATTGGTCAAAGAGTCAAACATCTCCTTGGGTGTATTTAGAGAAGACACATGGGGTATGAAATGGTCTTTGATAGAATCAACAATGATTCTCTTTGCCTTGACCAAGTTTTTCTTATGCAATACCTTAGCCTCTTCATTGTTTGGGATAGGGATGTCTTCTTTTACATATGAGTCCAACTCATTCTCTTCTAGGATTAACCCAATCCTATACTTCCAAGCTCGAAAGTTATCAGCTCCTTCAAGCTTATCCTCAAGCTTGGTGTGGTGAGACATCTTAAAGAGTACTTCAAATGGAAATAGAAAAGATTTAGGTCTTACCACTTGAAATGCTGAAAACTGGATCTAGTCCCGGATTAGGGTTTGTCGAAAAAACCCTAAAAATTCAAAATGTGAATTTCAATTTTTTGAAAGGATAGAAAGATGTGCCTTGATGAGCTGATCAGCCTGGTGTATTCAGAATTTGAGATCAGCAAAGCTTTACCCTTCAGATTTTCCTTTTTGTCCTCCCAGGTTCACTAGGGAGAGCCCTGAATTAGGGTTTGAGTTTCCCGGAGATCTACCCAGCCAAAAATCTCGATCCAAAGCTCTAAACTTCGATTTTTGCAAGGAGCTTCCAGATATGTCTTCATATTTCAGAAATTCCTATTTTTGTGGAAACCCTAATTGTTAGGGCCAAATCTGAAAATGCTCAGAATTGAATTCTGATTGGACAGATAGAGTCTCCTTGATGAGTAGAGTCAATCTACTATACTGCTTTTCCAAAATCTATGGAGAGAAACCCAATAAATAAGAAACTCAAGTTTCCGTCACTGCAAAATGTCTTCTTCTCAGGTTAGCTCTGATACCATGTTAAATTTTGAGCATTAATTCACAATACTCTTGGATCTTTACTGAGAGGATAACATATATAGTATATCAATGCATAACAATCACAATAAGCATGACAAGCATCACAAGAATCAAAAGCATGAGAGACAAGAGACACAGAGTTTTCGTGGGGAAAACCCTAAGGTGAAAAACCCTACAACTTTCTCAGAGATAGAGAGAGCAATGGCTCAACCAAAGTACAACCAAAATACACTTGAGATAGTCTCCTAGAAGCAGATGATCCTCCTCCTCACTAGTGCGCCACTTTCTGAGTGAGAGAGAGATGACTTTCCGAATAATCTAAATAGAGATCTCCTGATCTCTATTTATACTAACTTGTTTGCCCAGTGACCTTATGGGGCCTACTTGTCTAGCTTGGTACATCCACAATATAATATATATTTCAGGGCCGACCCCACACATGGTGGTCTAATAACCCATCAGCAAGTACACACACTTGCGACACTTGTCAATCCACATGACGACACTTCCTTATAGAGGAATAACACATCTCTAATAAGGGTACAATAAATATATATGAAATACATAGATGAAATACATTCCGAAGTTACATATACATCAACAGTGACTTAGAAAAAAAGGTCATAACTTGGGCTAGGAAGCTCCAAATGAAATTTCATAAAACTGGATAGGTAGCGTACGGACTATACATTCTCAGGTAACGTTTTCAGAGGCCAAAACCGAACCCGTGACACGTGACATACTGTACAAGTTCACTCTCTTGTTTTATCCCATAAACAGGTCACATTGCAACACTTGGCATAAATCTCTCTCAGAGAATCCATTTGAGGTCAGACCTATGGTGTTGGAAAGATTACAGTTTAGGCTACCGCAGGAAACGTTTTCATACCCTGCGGATTGAAAAGTTCAAAGTTAAACTAGAAACAATCAGGTGCATATTTCTGTCAAAATAGAATTATTTTTGAGCAGCTTCATTCATGGCTCTGGGAATTAGGGTTTCAGAGAAAGTTGGTATTTTTGTAATTGGAGACCATGGCTGAATGCTACTCATCAAAATAGAAATTTAGAGACCAAGATCAAATTTTTTGCTTGGGTAGAAGGCCGAGCTTGATCAAACCCTAGTTCGGGACTTTGATAAAAAAAGTGGAAAATTAGGGCTTCTCCAAAAGTTGGAATTTTTGAAGTCTGTGACCACGATTGGAAGCTCCTCAAAAAAATCGAATTTTAGAGCTTTGGATCAAACCTTTTGGTTGGGCAGAAGGGTGGGATTTATCAAACCCTAGTTCGGGATCCTGTCTAGAAGATCTGGAAGATTCAAAGGCAATTTTGAGGGGTGAAACTTTGTAGTTTTCAATTTCTGAGTATACCAGCTTGATCAGCTCATCAAGGCACATATTTCTATCCTTTCAGAAGTTCAAAATTCAAAGTTTGAATTTTTAGGGTTTCTCTAACAAACACTAATCCAACTCCAGACCCTAATCCAGCTCCAGATCCAGTTCCTGCAAATCAAGTGGATTGGGTTAATCCTAGAAGAGAATGGATTGGTCACCTACATAAGTGAAGAAGTTCCTGTTTCAGAGGGAGATGAGGCTACGACCTTACATAAGAAGATTACAAGCAATCTTGACAGGTATGACTTATCCAGGTATGTTTCGAGATTTGTTCATGATTAAGTTTATGGTATGTTTGTCTTCATGTTATTACAGTTAGTACAATCTTGATTAAATTTAGACTTATCGTATCACCTTAATAAAATTATGAATGCATGATAGAAGATATTCATTGATTAGGGTGTTGACACTTATGATTGTACTAATGCATTATGGTGTTGTATGAGGTTTATGTTGTCCGCTAACATGAAAGGTACACCAAGAAAGAGAAATCATGTTCTCGTTCAAGAACATATGATCATGATTACATGAAGACAAAGATTCATCCATTGTCATGGATCACTTAGAAGATCTATTTACAAGGTATGTATAACTTGGTTCTATAATGGTTAACCTATGAGATATGCAGGTTACTAGCACAAGTCATTGAAGAGAACAAGAAGACATCATATGGGTATGTTAGACATAACTAGCTAACATACTAATCCAGGTATGTTTTTCCTATATCAAGTTAGAATCCTACCTTGTAAAAGGATCTCTTATATAAGTATACATGGCATGATTGATAATGATTATTCATAGGTTTGAATAAACATGGGTGTATGCATATTATGTTTCTTGCCTTAATTGATGATATGACTAACTAGAAGAGTCATGAAAGTAGAGGTTTGAGTAATCATGGGTCTAGGCATATTATGTTTCTTACTTTAATTTATGATATGGCTAACCATTCGAGTCCTTGAATACTAATGCTTAATATTTTTGTTTGAAATGATCATAACTATACATGCTTAAGATTATTGTGTTTTGATAGTATTGAGAATATACTAATAAATGTATGATTATGTATGAGATCTCGAGGATATCAAAATAATGATACTTGTAAGCATGCATAGTGATCGAGGAAGGATATAAGTTCAAGGACAAGTAATATAGGAAGCAAAGATCAAGAGGGAGCACACTCCAGTAGTTTCTACAAGGATGCAGATATTCAGAGAGAGTCGACCACTTCTCACAATCCACATCAGAATGGAGTTGCAAAGATTCAGAGGGAGTCCACTCAACAACCAAACAAAGATAAGTATTTGAATTGTCATTTCTTACATATTTGTTTGTTTAAATAATGTTGTTTAATGATGTATATGCTTATGTTCCTAGACTTAGGTTGTGTATTATGCATATTAGAATAATTGCATTAATGAATAGTATACTACTAATATGCATGTGATGGGTAAGTGGCCTATGGCACTATACAACATTCCATTGCTACTTATCTAGAATGAAACCTTTTTGCTGACATGTTGGGAGTAGTGCAAACTCCTAACAATGCTCTAGTAGAGATTGGAAGGCATCTAGAAAGTTACAGGATATGGATGAATGTTGTATTGAAGCATTGGCTAAAATAATTGCATGACTGTATGACATATTTCTTTATGTGTAAGAATTTGTTCTGAAAACTATGAGATGCTTCTAATCATGCAATTTAACTTGTTTTGTAGGAAAGATCGTATACCTTCACCTACAAAAGAAAGACTACAACATTTGTTCTAGCAACAAAGATATCTATTGAGGATATTGAAGATATTAAAGTTCCCAGGATCTGGGATGAAGTAATGGAAGAATGCCATGATCAGTCGATCATGAAGAATGATGTTTGAGATGTAGTCCCAAGACCTGAAGGGAAGTCTACTGTGACTTCCAAATGGATCTATAAGATCAAGCATGTTGCAGATGGTAGCATGGAGAAATACAAACGAGGTTTGTAGCTCGTGGCTTCTCCTAGAAAAAGGGATTGAGCATGAAGAGACTTCTACACCTATAGCTAGGCACACTTCCATCAGATCAATACTTTGTCTGGATGCAGTGATGAAATGGAAGATACACCAGATGGATGTCAAGACAACTTTCTTGAATGGTGTAGTTGAAGAGGAAGTGTATGTGGAGCAGCCACTTGGTTTTGAGACACATGACGGGAAGTCATATATGTGCAGAACTTGGTATGGTAGGATAGACAGCTTTCTATCCATTTTGGGCTTTACCAAGAGTAAAGCAGATTCCAACCTTTACTACAAGGTTGAGGAAGGCAATCCAGTGATACTACTTTTGTATGTGGATAATCTGTTTGTAACAAGTAATGATATTTTGATTGCCGATACCAAAAGGAAGCTTGCAGCCGAGTTCGAGATGAAGGACTTGGAGATGATGCACTATTTTTTAGACATGGATGTGTGGCAGAGTGCAGATGGGATTTTCCTTGGAGAAGGGAAGTATGCAGTAGTTATTGGGGTTTTTCACCTTTATGGTTTTCCCCAAGCATATGTTGTACATGTTGTTCTCTCAGTTAAGATCCTAGATCAGATTGAAGTAAATTCTAAAAAACTAACAACAAGAAGGGTATTCTACTGACAACAACATCTACATTTGTAACTCTACACAACATCATCGTAAGGAGGAGGGCATCAACAACGACATCATTTGATACATCTATAAATCATTGGAAGTTCTTCAACATCATCATCAACCACTGGAATAGTTGTTGTAACATCATCAACATCATCTTCATTACAGAGCTGAAGTATCATCATCTGCAGCATTGGATCATCCTCATCTTCAGTATTGAAACATCATCATCTGTAGCAGTGGAGCATACTCATATTCAACACTGGAACATCATCATCTGTAGCACTGGACCATCATCATCTTTAGTACTGGAACATCATCATCTGTAGCACTGGAGCATCTTGGAACCTCATCAACTATAGCATTGGAGCATCCTTATTTACAATACTGGGACATCATCAGGAGCAACAATACTTGTAGAACACATATGATCCTTCCTTTCGGAACTAGGGATCATGGACAAACCTTCCTTTTGGAACTTGGGATTCAGTCCAACAACTTTGGTGATCCTTCCTTTCAGAACAAAGATCATGGAAAATCCTTCCTTTCGAAAATCGGGATTCAATCCAAACAACTCTGTGATCCTTCCTTACAAAACTATGATCATGGACAATCCTTCCTTTCAGAACTAAGGATTAAGTCCAACACTCATAGACAATCCTTCCTTTCAGAACTAGGTATTCAGTCTAAGGAAAACATTTAATACTATCCTTCCTTTCAAAACCCAGGATCTTTGCCTAGGATGATCAATCCTACCACAATCATTTAAGACATCTCTGTCTAGGGACGATCGATCCCAACACAATCATTTAAGACATCTTTGTCTAGGGATGATCGATCCCACCAAAATCATTTAAGACATCTCTATCTAGGGACGATCGATCCCACCAAAATTATTTAAGACATATTTGTCTAGGGACGATCGATCCCACCACAATCATTTAAGATATCTGTGTCTAGGGACGATCGATCCCACCACAATCATTTAAGACATCTTTGTCTAGGGACAATCAATCCCACCATAATCATTTAAGACATCTTTGTCTAGGGATGATTGATCCCACCACAATCACTTAAGACGTCTTTGTCTAAGAATGATCGATCCCATCACAACTCAAGATCAACATTTAAGACTATCTCTATCTAGGGATGATCAATCCCACTACACCACATCATGAGCACTACTCCCCCTTTCGAGGGAAGTCCTTATGGAATGCACCAAGCTTGTCACGGAAGTGCTCAAACTTATCTTGAGAAAGAGGCTTAGTCAAGACATCTGAAATCTACTCATCCATGCTCACATATCGGAGTTTTATAGATCCCTTATGTTGTAGAAATTCCTCCCTACGGATAGGAAGAAACTCTCCTAGGCTAGACTAGGATGTAGCTAGTTCTAATCTAGGACAATTGAGAAACAAATGCTACCGCGAGTTCCTAAACTAATCTTTACAACAATATTGAATGCATTCATAAGAGATGAAATACATAACTCACCTTTCAATTTGATGTTTGTCCCACCTTTAGCTCTTGATCTCGAAGCTCCCGCATATAACCTATTGGAATAAAAAAAAGGACAAGCACACAATCCTCCAAACACCTTGAAGCAAAGATTAAGTTCAAATATAAACTAGACACATTTCATATCAAAGATTCATACAATACACGTGAAATGGGAAAAAAAGACAAGTTATCTTATTAAGAAGCTTGAAAAGTGCTTACAAAGGTCGCTTGATGCCCAAGCCAACTCCAGTTCCAAGTCTTCTCTCCTCTAGCTATATATGCAAATCTTCTAAGACCATAGGTTGGATGCCTCAAGTGGTTCCCCTTTGGCTCATGGAAATCCTTTCTCTTATAGCACTTGGAGGAGTTAACCATAAGGCGAGGAAGGTGGATCTAGTGAGGGTTTAGTGGATCATCCAACTAAATAGAGGGGGGAGGTTGGGATCGAATTAGGGTGCCAATCCCAATGTAATCTCTCGGAAGGTAGAGATCCAAAATCCAAGGCAAGGGGATAAATAAGGATTTTTGTGCCCCTGTCACTGAGCATAACGCGAAATTTTCGCCGGGTATAGGTTATGCAGAGCGCAAAAAAGGGAGATTTTTGCAGTCTGAAATATCTGCAGGGCATGAAAATCAAGGCAAATAAGGTGACACGTGGCACATGAGGTTTTTTCTCGGTCATCAACAGGTGATTTTATCTCCACAATGTCCAGATGAGACCTAGGCGAGTGTTGACATCACAAAGTATTCATTAGGGAGAAATGTCGCTAGGTCACATGGTACAAAGATGCAACACTAGGCTTTGAAGTGTAACTTTGAGGTATAACACCTTCTGCACCATATCACGGATGTAGAAATACCGTATTTCTATGTGTTTTGACATCTCGTGGAACACATGGTTCTCTATCATCTTTATACAACTTTGGTTATCACATAGAATCACTGTGGTATCCAACTCCAGATAAAACAGACCTGGTAACAACTTCTGAATCCATATAGCCTCACAACTCACAGAATAGGCTTCAATATACTCTGCCTCTATAATGCTGATAGCCACACTGGACTGCTTCCTACTTAGCCATGAGATCATGGCTGACCTGTTAACACCCAAAAAGTGTTCACTACCTCATCTACCCATCACATGACTCATTTGTCCATATTTCCTACCATATTTACCTTCAGAACCCTAAAATCCCATTAAAAAAGCCACCAAAAGGCCTAAAAAGCCTCCAAAAGGCCACAAAACCATAAAAAAAAGCCACCAAAAGACCTAAAAAGCCTCCAAAAGGCCACAAAACCATCAAAAAAGCCTCAAAAAGGCTAAAAAACCCCTTTTCCCCCAAAAATTATCCAAAATTAATCCAAAATAGCAAAAACCCTCTAAAAAGGGAATAAAAAAATGTAAAAAAAGGAGGAAAAAGAGGGAAAAGGAGGAAAAAACCCTATACAATTGACCTAAACCATATGGTTCCCAAAACCATGGGCCAACACTCCACCACCAAAAACCTATAAATAGGTGATGGAGACCCCTCATTCCATATCCACAATCAAGTATACCCTTACTCTGCCAAAATCACTCTTGAAACCCTAGCTCACCCTTGAGCTGCTTTCACCATTGAATGCCCCTTTTGGCCCATTTCCACCATTTGGAGAAAGAGAAGGAGCAAAGTTGGAGTTTGGAGCAATTCTCTTGGATCATTGCAAGAACTTCACCAATCTCTACACTTGAGGTAAAATTTTAATACAAAAGAAAAACCATTTATATTCCATGTTTTGTTATGTTTCTTAATGCTCATGCTAGTTTAGAATTTATATTGTTTTAGCATTTTAATTTACTGTTTATTGAACTGCTACTAAGGAGCCCCTTCTCCTTAGTAGGTGCTCATTCGCACAAGCTAGGGTGAAAACCCTAGCTACAGTTTTGGCAACTCCCCTTGGTTTGAATTTCTGGTTATAGTTTTTGAAATATTTTCCTGTCTTTTCCTTTCAGCTGTCCCTTTCGGTTGCCGTAAACTGCATCTTTTACCCCCTGCAGTTGCGTTCTGACCGCGTCTTTCAGGCATTTACCTGCGACCCGACCACGACTCTCAGACTGTTTCCGGTGATCTGCAAGCAGATTCAAGTCTGTTACCTGCGATCCGACCATGGCTAATTAGCCTGTTTGTTGCGATCCGACTGCGGCTGTTACATATTTTCCTGCATCCCGACTGTGGCTTTCAGCCCTTTTCTTGCAACTAGACTGCGTCTATCGACCCTTTTCCCACGTCCCGATTGCGGTTTTCAGCCCTTTTGCTGCAACCCGACTGCATCTATGGGCCTTTTTCTTGCGTCCCGCTTGCAGCTTTCAGCCATTTTCCTGCCACCCACCTGCAACTTTCAACCTTTTTTCCCGCGGTCCGACTGCATCTTTCCACGAAAATCCAGCAACCTGTCTGCGACTGTTGAGCTATTTCCCGCGGTCCGACTTCCCAGAACTGCCACAGACCCGCGGTCTGTTCTCTGCACTTTTTTACCTATTTTGAACCCAGCCCTTTGCTGCACTATTTTCTTCACAGCCATCTATCCTACCTACAGCCATACTCCCCTACAGCCTTTTCTGCAGTTTTATTTCTGTTCCATTTACAGAATCATTTTTTTTTAAAAAAGAGAAAATTTTGCATGTCAAAGTTTACATTCTGTCTTGTTGTTGTTAGTTAGAAAGTTGCCCCCCTTGTGACACTTTTATTTGGGTTCATCACCTCACATGCACACACTCTGTCACCTAATTCAAGTGATCCTTAAAAAAAAACTACTTAACACAACCAACATTCTAACCCCACTTGGGGAACACATAAGAATTTTTGTAGTTAGGTAGGATCAGGGGGATAGGCATCCAAATAACACCCCTCGGTTGCTTACACTTGAGACATAGCTGTTGTCCATTAGGGAACCAAAATCCCCTAGTATTTTTTGGCATGGTCACCATCAGTTTATCAGAGGGCCTCTCCCCTAGGAGGGTTGAAGTCGCCTGAGTGGAATACCGCAATCCATTCAGTAACCAAAGGGCTACCTTTCGCAGTTCTCGGGGTATCCCTGTATAGGGGTACTGTGGTAAAAGGACCAAACAGTAGATTCACCTTTCTGGACGTGTCATGAACGGGGTATCTTAGTTTCCTTTCTTCTAGGATTGACTACCCGGTGTCCCTCCCGGTAGGGGGATATCTTTAGCCACTTGGCTCTCCTATCCATATTGTCTGACTTTGCCCATTTCATCACCTTGCAGAGGATATGTGTAGTTGAGTGAGAATACTATTTAGTTAGGTGTTTGCATTCTCCCTTACCTCCTTTTGGTCTAGTGAGTCCCCTATTTTTATTTTTTAGGAAACCTGTTGCTTGTTGGTATTCTGACCATTCCTGTTGATACTCCACTTATTGTAGCACAGCTGTTTCAGTAAGTGTTTTGAGTTGGTTGTTGGCCTGAGTGCCATATTTTTTGAGCTCTCCTTCTGCACACTCGGTTGCATTAGGGTTTTTGAGCTATTTTTCACTCAACACAACCCCCAAATATTTGACACCATTTGTCACCATTGAGTCCCCGAGACATTCTTGGCGCCTCCGGGGCGAGCCCCCGCAGCACAGTTCACTTGACACCACCCGTCACAGACATAGATCTTCATCACTTGATACCACTCATCACAGATCTCGAGCTTTGTCGCTTGACTCCACTCATCAACGACATAGAACTCCGTCACCTGAGCTAGACGCCCCTTACTTTACCTCTGATTCTAAGGCAGAGTCTGAGAACCCCATTTACACTGCACCAACTAGCCCCATGGCTGGTGTGACTTCCACCCCTTTCTTTGTAGGGACCATTGGTGGAGCATCCACTACCACACCAACTACAACACCTACTTTGGGTATGCCCTCCATGGGGCCCACGTCTACCGTTCCAATCACTGCACCCATTCCAGTAGCTGGAATACCTATTCCCACTCCATCAGTGACTCACACTACTCTTGGCAGTGCAGGACCGTCCCATACCATGTTCATCCCTACACTTGTTGGCAACCTCCCAAACCCTGCCCCTACACTTGGGGGCATTGGCCCCACTTTGGTCACACCCACTAGTATGTCACATCCTTCTACTAGTTTGCCATTCATGGCTAGCCTCAACCTTCCCGACCTAGCTAGACTGACTAACGATCCCATCAGAAACGACCCTGCATGGCCTCACATGCCCACCAAGCTCCCCTCCGACATCCCTAAGTTTGAGGGCAAGGCCGGTGAGGACCCCCAGAACCATATTATGTCCTTCCATCTATGGTGTTCCTCCAACTCCATAGTGGACGACTCTGTCCGCCTCCGTCTGTTACAGCGCACCTTCATTGGCTCTGCAGCTAAGTGGTACATCGAGCAACCCCATGGGACCCATTCCACCTTTACTTCCCTTGCGTCGACCTTCCTGCAGTTCTTTCAGTTACCTGTCTACTATGACGCGGGAGTTGAGATCCTACTGTCCTGCAGACAGAACACGGCTACCCACATCACTGACCACATTCATGAGTGGCATCGACACCGTAGCCTATGCAAAATCAAGTTAGATGACCGTATATTCTTAGATTGGTTCCTCAAATCCCTCCTTCTTGTCATTGCCAAGGATGTGGCATCCGAACGACCCCAGTCCGAAGAAGAGGCCATCCTCAAAGCCCAGCAATTTGACCTCATTTATACCCAGTCGGGTTATCTCTATACCATCATACCTGATGCCGCTCGTGGTGATTCCTCCCAGCACGATGTGACGGGGGAATCCCATGCCACAGACGGCATCATTGGCTATGTTGCCTCGCATCCCCAACCCTTTTCCATAGCACGTCCTAGCCCTAGACCCGACCTTTCGCGGGCTACATCTCAATCCGGTGCAACCAATTCGTATGCTCCTATGACACAGCACTACCATTCTCACGGACCCTCATGTCCACCTTAGTGCTTTGGGCATGCGTCCCCTGCTTATGCTCCCCCGGTCGCACCTCAGCCATATTACCACCCACAGGCTGCCCCAGCTCCTGTGTCCTCTCAATCCCAACCTGCTTATTACCCACCACAGGCAACCCCTGCGGCAAACCCATAGCCCGCTTTGCAGGCGTATCAGCAACCCCCACAAGGTTCAGCACCTGCGCAGTCTCCATCTACTTATTATCCACCACAGCCTGCTCCCGCACCTGCACAAACCTAGAACCCACCTGCTTCCCAAGGGAAAGTTTACACCCAACAGAATCCATAGCAGAACCAAAACAACCAGCGCCAACAGGGCCAACAAAACTGTGGCAAAGGCCGTAACCGTGGGAACAACCCTCCTCCAGACCAAGGTGGGCAACCTCCTAATCCCCTAGATAACAATAACGAGGCACCTGCCAACCAAAACCCTGATCGACCGCCCAAGCAGGCCAAAAACCTTAATTTGCGAACAAACCATCCTTGTTCTATTTGCGGGGTCTATGGCCACTACACACATCCTTTCCCACATTTAGAGCGAGCTAGGCAACTCTGGGTTGATGATTCCCATCGCCAAGGGCATGTCGCTCCTCAAGCGCCACCCAACCCACCACACCCTCAGCAGCCACCTTTGGTGCTACAAAACCCCTTACCAGCTCAAGGCGTAGTGAACACTCAGCCGTTGGCTCCCCCTCAAACCAACGTACCACCACAACAACAGATCACTTATGCTGCTCCTGATCAACCTATGTTCGACTCAAGTACTCACCACTTGTTGATGATGTCATCTACTGATGTCAACCTCCAAACTCGTTGGAACCAATATGGCTCCACCCCTGAAGCCCCTCCCACCGACAAAAACACTAACGCTCATCCCACTGATCAGACGTTACGTATACCTCTGGCTCCACTCGATGGCACCCCCAAAGAACCTCGTTTCCCACTTCGTCGTATCAACAATAATTCCAATGCTCACACTGCGTCAAATTACAATATTGTATATGACTTAGCCCAGTCCCCCGCAACCATGTCTGCATTGGAAGTCTTGAAAAACTGTCCTTCACAGCGCAAGACTTTTCTATCCGCCATTGGTGCTATTGACCCAAATGATTCACAATTGATGGCCTTCGATTTGGACCAATCCGAACCACGCCTACCTTCCACTTTAGCATTCCAAGTTTCTGTTTCCGTTCGGAATCTTGTCATCCATCGGTGCCTTATCGATGAAGGTTCCTCTACATGCATTATGTCCACATTCATTTGGAATAAGTTGGGATCCCCTACTCTCCAGCAGTCCACCACTACATTGCAAGCCTACGATGGTCGTTTAGCTCAACCCCAAGGTCTCTTAGCTAACGTCCCCATCCAGCTGGGTGGTAAAACCGTTCTCATTGACATAGAGGTCATCAATGCCCAACTTGATTATAACCTCTTACTTGGCCATAGCTACATGTATTCCATGCGGGCGGTTGCCTCTTCCATTTTTTGTACCATGATGTTCCCCCATGATGGACACGTGGTCAAGGTCAACCAACTCACCTACTACGATCCCAATGCCCCCGCTGCACTCGAGAATGTTCTCCCCATGGTTGAACAACCCATTAGTAGTGCAACCACCTCGTTTGTTTCCTCTGTGGGACCTGGAGTTTACTCAGGCGCGTCGATGACCTCAACATTCCAATCTATTCCACCCCCATCACCCGCGACCGAAGTATCTAACCTATGCACCCTATCCCACAATATGCAAACACCCACCACTCCACCACCCTTATTACCCAAACCACCATTGGTACCTAGTCACATTGGCGTTACACCCATCCACACCATTCCCATACTAATCCCTCCGTCGGGAGTAGTAAGCTCCCCAGTTATGGCTACCCTCAGCCTCCCTAGGTTAACCTTAGGATTACCTGTGTGGTATCTTTTGCCTCCCGTTCCCCTGTCGACACCAAATGTCGTCCTCCAACCAGTGCAACCCATTGTCACTACTAGTCAACCACCTCCTGGGGTCACTACCCCTTCGTCATATACGAATCCCCCTCCTCTTATCAAGCCCACTGGGGGCAGAGGCCCACAACCATCCACTGTTGTACCCCCTCCCAAGGCAGTTAAACCCCCTCTCGTGTTTCATGATCCTCCCAAAAGCTCGTTTTGTGATGAGATAGGCCATCCAACTCATCAATGTCCACAATTACCTGCATTACAAGAGCACATGCAAATGCTTGACGATGACCCCAACATCCCAGTTGTCGAACTCAATCCAACCCCTAAGCCCCGTGATAAATCACTGCGTACCAACCACCCTTGTGCCATATGTGGTGTTTACTGCCACTACTCACATCACTATCCTGATCTCCCAGATTACAGACTAGCTCTCTACGAGATGAATAATTTGGACCTTGAGACAAAACCCCCCACAATTGATGAGATCCACCCCCCGGTATCATCCCCATCCGGCGAGATTAATACCATTTATATGATCTCTTCGACTACGACTCCCTCGTCAATCGATTTGACAACTCAAACTTTCCACAATGATGAGGAGATTCTAGAGGCTCTCACTTCCCTGGATTATCCCTGGGACGACATACACCATCGTTCCTATTTCCTCCCAACAGAATCCTCCTCTACCACAGCTACCCAACTCGCGGTTGAGTCCAAAGATTTCCTTCCCACTAAAGTCGACTGGTTTAAGGATCCTATTCCTGCTCCTGATGCCTTTGAGGAAGGTAACATGGCCAATATCTCACCTGTCACCCATATCGATATCTTTGACCCACCTGGTGCTCTTGAAATCATTACCTTAGGAGCCTCCTGCAGTGAGCATGAGATTGGCGAATACAAAAAACGTTTCCAAGAGTTCCGTGATGTTTTTGCCTGGTCCTATACCAAAATGCCTGGTCTTGACCCCGCTATCATAGAGCACCACCTTGACACCTCTGAGTCAAGGGGCATAATAGATTCCCTCAACCCTGGGATTGGGGGCATGATCAATCACTTTGACCCTACCCCATCACATTTATCTCAGCATGTCAATGAACCCATTGTTCAAACCAACACATATGTGATCCACAATCATAAACCCCATGCACATAGCATGGGGGCAAGTCATTAACCTTGCTCACTTTTTCACATGCGTGATCTCAACCATTTTTGATGTCACATGTCACTTGTATATTTGATTTGATTTGATAAGCCTAGTATTTTTCCCCCGCGGGCCATCATTTCTCCCCACCACTCCATCCTTGGCTTGGTGGGCTCACCTTTATTTGTAACCATTTTTTAACCCAGTTATTTCCTTTGACCATTCTAGAGTCCTTATCACCTCCTTTTTTCGCACCATTTGCACCGCTGGATTGATATTTCCGTGCCCGTGATGATGCTTGAGATCATTTCTCGCTCTCACCAAGACCAATATCAACATTGTGTCCCAACACCTTGTCACCTCGGTTTGCGTGCCACTTTGGCTGCTCTCCATTTTTGGTATATTTTATATCATCGAATTCATTTTTCTGAGCCTGTGATGATGCTTGAGATCCTTTCTCGCTCTCACCCCCAGATTTTTTGGGTATTTTTCCAACACGCCCCCGTCACCTCGGTTTGCATGCCACATCGATCATTCTCCATTTTTGACACATTTTATATCGTCGGATTCATTTTTTCGAGCTCGTGATAATGCTTGAGATCATTTCTCGCTCTCACCTGGTACAGTTTCAACATTGTGTCCTGACACCTTGCTGCCTCGGTTTGCGTGGCACATCAGCCACCATCGGATTGTTCCACATTTTTACATGAGCCATTCACTCCTCATACTACAACTATTTCGTTATTTTTCCACCATTCATTACCCCACAAGGAGGCCCACTAATGTTCCCCCCTACCCTCATTCTTGGTCATCATTAATGTTCCTTGATTGAGCACTTCCTCCTTGCATGGCCATTCCTTTTGTTCGGTATAATTTTATCCATTTTTTGGGTCGGACAAGTCCCTTATGAAAAAGGCACTTAGGGAGTTTCTGTTAAGCTCTTTTCTGACTCCTAAAACAATGAAAAGATCGCCAAGCAATCTTGCTTCCTTTCATGCTCGTTAAAGTACCTGAAAGGGCGTCTATCTGGTATAAGTTTACCCCTTTTCTGGATGTAGTAGACTAATTACGAAAAAGGAATACTCTAGTCCCACCGGCTAGAAGAGTTCTTCATTGCATCCTTTTATGCTTCTTTGGGCTTTGGAGACTAACACACGAAAAAGCAACCCCTTGGAGTCTTCTTATCGCTTTCAGACTCTCCAAAATTGAAAGCAACCACGAGCACAAACTGTCCTGGGCTCGTATAAATCCACATGACAGTACCATTCCATTATTTCAGAGTCTTCTTATCGCTTTCAGACTCCTTAAAATTGAAAGCAATCACGAGCATGAACTGTCCTAGGCTCGTATAAATCCACACGACAGTACCATCCTTTACCCACTTCTTCTAGTTCCTTCACCCATGAAGAAGTCCCCCTGTGCCTCTTGGCACTATGATCGATCATTTCGGCAGCACCCCCAATCAGGTCGCCTTTGTTCAGAGTAGTCTGCAGTCTCCTGCCATTTTACACCAGCTTGAGTATCCCTCATCCCAGTCACTCTCCTTGATCCATTCCAGCTATGATCCCTCTCCCTTCAGTCAGTTTCATATGCTTCCCGATCATCCCCACCATTATACTCTGAACAAAGGAAGTTTGAGTCCACCCACTCTACTTGCCTAGTTATCCCCCACAGTATGTCAATCCTACCATCAGTACTCTCACACTTCAGTTCTCCACCTCACACTCCTATCAAGGAAACATCATTTCCTTGATAGTTGCAGGTCTCCCTCTGTCGACGATAACCCCTCTATTCCAGAGGATAGACCCAGAGGTCCCTGCGCCTTGGACCCATCACCATCTGTGGTGAGTGCCTACGGACCATTTTGAGAGGAGTCATCATTGCCTCTCTGAGTGGTTGTTTCTCACATGCTCGACTTCAACTCCATGATCGCATCATTGAGAATCACGCAGGGTTTATATCCCCTCCATTATTGGTCGAAGACCCCGGATTTCCCCCGACTCTAGCACATTGGTGAGTCACTTCGGAATGCCTAGTTATATGTTCCCGTAGATGTCTGGGTTGCATTGGTGATTGTATTTGGAAGCCATCTAGTTATATGCTTCCTTGAGTACCCAGTTCAGTTCTAGTCCAGTGTACCATTGAGAGTATGACCCCTTGTCACTATGATCTAGCAGCTCATCAGTTCCTCTGGTACCCCACTCAGTAGCACTGTTGTTATTCCAGTGTATCAGTTCTTCAGCTCAGACATGGTCAGCCTAGCAGTATGTCCCAGATTTGTGTCCCCTCTGGACCCTTATGATGTACACAGTGGTTTTCTATGTATCCTACAGGTCCCTCTTTTCGGGCCTCACAGTCATTGTTTATGTGTCTTGATACGAGCATGGGTATGCCCGCCTCATCCATATATTGAGATTCTTCCTCATTCATTATTTGAGGTCATGTATATGTCAAGTCCCCATATTTTGGACCCCATTGTTATTATTGTTCTATATCTTGATACGAGCATGGGAATGCCCGCCTCATCCATATGATCAGATTATTCCTCATCCATTATTGAGGTTATGTACTTTTAGTTTTTGCAGTTTGTTCGGGACCATTGTTTCGAGCTCTAGTTTGTTTCTTCTCTTCTCCACACCCCAGGAAAACCATCCAGGACTTATGATGTCTATCGGCCATACGATGAGCTCCTGCCCTCACACATCAAGGGGCAATCTGTTAACACCCAAAAAGTGTTCACTACCTCATCTACCCATCACATGACTCATTTGTCCATATTTCCTACCATATTTACCTTCAGAACCCTAAAATCCCATTAAAAAAGCCACCAAAAGGCCTAAAAAGCCTCCAAAAGGCCACAAAACCATAAAAAAAGCCACCAAAAGACCTAAAAAGCCTCCAAAAAGCCACAAAACCATCAAAAAAGCCTCAAAAAGGCTAAAAAACCCCTTTCCCCCCCAAAATTATCCAAAATTCCTCCAAAATAGCAAAAACCCTCTAAAAAGGGAATAAAAAAATATAAAAAAAGGAGGAAAAAGGAGGAAAAAACCCTATACAACTGACCTAAACCATATGGTTCCCAAAACCATGGGCCAGCACTCCACCACCAAAATCCTATAAATAGGTGATGGAGACCCCTCATTCCATATCCACAATCAAGTATACCCTTACTCTGCCAAAATCACTCTTGAAACCCTAGCTCACCCTTGAGCTGCTTTCACCATTGAGTGCCCCTTTTGGCCCATTTCCACCATTTGGAGAAAGAGAAGGAGCAAAGTTGGAGTTTGGAGCAACCCTCTTGGATCATTGCAAGAACTTCACCAACCTCTACACTTGAGGTAAAATTTTAATACAAAAGAAAAACCATTTATATTCCATGTTTTGTTATGTTTCTTAATGCTCATGCTAGTTTAGAATTTATATTCTTTTAGCATTTTAATTTACTATTTATTGAACTGCTACTAAGGAGTCCCTTTTCCTTAGTAGGTTCTCATTCGCACAAGCTAGGGTGAAAACCCTAGCTACATGACCCCAGAATGTAACAACCACCTGAAGTGATATTCATGTCTAAGACAGTTCTTGTCCAATATGAATTTGTAACCCAAACAGTTTGAACTCATGATCTCGAGTCTAACTGAGACCATAGTCTATTATACCTTTTAGGTACCTCATCACATGCTTTGCAACTACAAGGTGAAATCGTCTGGGATCTACCAGATACTGACTCAAGGTGTTCACAACAAAGCATATATCTGGCCTCGTATTCGTCAGATACATCAACGAACCAATAATATTCCTGTATAGGATCACATCCACTGATTCTAATGAAGTACCGGATAGTAAATTCAAGTTGGTATCCATGGGTGTTGCCATGGCTTTGCACTCCAACATATCAAATATTTTCAATATTTCTATTACATACTCCCTTGATTAAGGAAGATTTCCTTTGGGCTCTGCCATATCTCGAGAGCTAGAAAATAATGCATTAAGCCAATGTCTTTCATCTCGAATTCTGCAACGAGCTTCTTTTTGCACTCTGATATTCCCTTCTCATTACCTATCAGGAACAATTCATCCACATATATCAATAATATGACTGGTTCATCATCCATAACCTTGAAGTTAGGATCAGGTTTACTCTTAGTAAAGGCCAAACTCATCATACAACTATCAAATCTTCCATACCAAGCTCTTAGAGCTTGCTTCAACCCATACAAATCCTTCTTCAATTTGCAGATACGTGTCTCTTTGTCTTCAACCTCAAAACCTTGTGGTTGTACTATGTACACCTCCTCCTCAATAACACCATTCAGGAAAGTTGTTTTCACATCCATCTGGTGTAACTTCCACTTCATCGTGGCTGCAAGTGCCATGATGGTTTAATTGAGGTGTACCTTGCTACAGGAGAAAATGTTTCCTCATAATCAATTCCTTCCTTTTGAGAGAATCCTTGAGCCACAAGCCTAGCTTTGTATTTCTCAATACTTCCATCCATGTCATGTTTTATCTTGTATATCTATTTGGAAGATGCCACAATTTTACCTTTTGGTTTGGGAACTATGTCCCACACATCATTCTTCGTTATTGACTAGTATTCTTCCATCATAGCTTCTACCCATTCTTTATTTTTAATGGCCTCTTTTGTTAGAAAAACAGGATCGCAGAGCAATAACAATAAACAGAAATGCAAATATAATCACACATACACATAACAAGAGAGACACAGATATATCGTGGTTCACCCAACTTGGGCTACGTCCACACTGAATTTGCCAGTCCTTATTATTATTACTGTCCAGCAAGGTGAAGGGATACAACCTGCAGCAAAACCGCTACACTTCCTCTTCTCTGTTTCAAATTCTCTCTCCTGATCTCAGAGATCTTTACAATGCATAAAACCTAATACATCAGCATCCCTAGCCGTATTACAATGTCTTTATTTTATAAGGGAAATACAATGGGAAAATACCACGGGATACCCAAAACCATGGGCCCGCAAAACAGCTGGCGAAAAACAGCCCCAAAAAAATTTCTTCGGGGGCGCTGCCCCCAAACCCCCACCAAGGGACCACTAGCCCCCAGACACACCCCCCGCTAGGGTGACTGTATAGTCCACCTACATATCATATAAAACTGGGGTACAAACACGGCTGATACAATATCATCTATGAGACTAGAAGATCTGGCTCCACCGCTGCTGCACTTGCTGGACTTGGACTTGGAAAATTTCTCCTCTTCACCTTCATGCTAGAAGGCCAACTGAAACCGACCACGAACTCTGTTTCTCTCTGGTCACTACCTTTGTGAACATGTCTGCAGGATTCTGGCTAGTATGTATCTTTTCCAGCTTTAACAGTTCATCTTCCAAAACAGAGCATATGAAATGGTACTTGAGCTGTATATGTTTAGTCGTGGAATGGAATGCTGAGTTCTTTGCAAGGTGAATGGCACTCTGGCTGTCACTATACAATCTGCTATCCTTCTACTTCTTACCCACTTCCTCCATAAACCTCTGTAACCAAATCATCTCTTTACTAGCCTCTGTAATGGCAACATACTTTGCTTCTGTTGTTGAAAGTGCAAGAACCTTCTGTAGCTTCGAAATCCAGCTTACTACTGTTCCATCTACGGTAAACAAATACTCTGTGGTGCTCCTCTTGCTATCCTTGTCACCTGCCATATCTGCATCAACATATCCCTGTAGAACAGTGTCTGAACCTCCAAAACATAATGCCTCAGTGGTAGTACCTCTCAAATACCTGAGAATCCACTGTACTTCCTTCTAATGTTCTTTACCTGGATTGTTCATATATCTGCTCACAACTCCCACTGCATGTGCAATATCTGGTCTTGTGCACACCATGGCATACATCAAGCTGCCAACTACTGATTGATAGGGAATCTTGGACATGTAATCTGTCTCTTCTTGTGTCTTGGGACACATTTCCTTACTTAGACTGAAATGGCTAGCCAAAGGTGTACTTACAGGTTTTGGATTTTGCATTCTGAACCTCTCCAACACCTTTTGTATGTACTCACTTTGAGACAATGTCAATTTGCGATTTTTCCTGTCTCTCGTTATTCTCATACCAAGGATTTGCTTTGCAGCACCCAAATCCTTCATCGCAAATGAATTAGCTAGCTTCCTTTTGAGTACATTTATATCCTGCATGTCAGACCCTGCAATAAGCATGTCATCCACATACAATAACAAGATAATATATCTTCCATTGTCTAGCTTGTTGAAATAAACACAATGGTCAGAATGACATCTACTATAACCTTGTTCTGTCATAAACCTGTCAAACTTTAGATACCACTGCCTTGGAGCTTGCTTCAAGCCATATAAGCTCTTTTTCAACCTGCATACTAGATCCTCCTTACCTTTGACCTCATACCTTTGTGGCTGCTACATATATATTTCTTCAAGCACTATGTACTCCGTGTTTTCCTTTTCCTGTTTCTTTCCCTGCAACTGATCTTTATACATGACCTTTTCATTGAATATCACATCTCTACTCCTGATGATTTTGTTATTTTCATAATCCCATAAACGATAACCAAATTCATCAACCCCATATCTAATAAAGGTACATTTCTTGGATTTAGCTTCAAGCTTTGTTCTATTTTCTTTATCAATATGGACAAATGATTCACAACCAAACGTTGTTAGAAATGAGTAGTTTACCTTTTTATCTATCCATGCTTCCTCTGGAATACCACCATCCAAAGCACTTGAAGGTCCTCTGTTTATTAAATAAACAACAGTATTTACAGCATCCACCCAAAACTGTAAGGGCAACCCTGCATGCAGTCTCATACACCTTGCACGCTCCATGATCATTCTGTTCATCCTTTCTGACACACCATTTTCCTGTGGTGTTCCTGGGACTGTCTTCTCTCAATGAATCCCATGGTATGAACAACAACTATCAAACTCCTTGTCGTAGTACTCACCTCCATTATCATATCTGAGACAGTTCAATCTTTTTCCTGTCTCATTCTCAACCAAAGCTTTCCACTTCTTAAAAGTAGCAAACACATCAGATTTTTGTCTAATGCAATAAACCCAAGTTTTTCTAGTTGCATCATCAATAAATGTAACATAATAATGAGAGCCACCAAGAGATTTTACCTAAGCCGGTCCCCATACATTTGTATGCACAAGCTCTAATTTTTCATTCTTCTTCTGCTTCCCAACCCTGAGAAATCTGACTCTCTTCTGTTTTCCATAAACACAGTTTTCATAGAATTCCAAACTTACCTGCTTCAAATCCGGCAGCAACTTCCTTGAGTTGAGAATCTGCATCCCGTTCTCACTCATGTGGCCAAGCCTATGATGCCACAATGCTATATCTATTCCTGTGGAAGCTAGAGAGATAGAATGGTCAGTATTATGAGGACATAAATACAACGTACCTACTCTGTCTCCTTTTGCTATCACCATTGATCCTTTAGTGATCTTCCACCACTTTTCTCCGAACGTAGATAGATAGCCTCCATCTCCCAACTGCCCTGTTGAGATCAGATTTCTTTTCATAGTAGGAATATGCCTAACTTCTTTCAACAACCAATCAGTTCCATTCTTAACTTTTATCCATACCTTACCCATTCCAACAATTTTACATGGCTCATCATCACCCAATAAAACATGTCCAAAGTCGCCAGGAACATACTCATGAAAGTATTTCCTATGGGGTGTAGCATGACATGAAGCTCCTGAATCTACTACCCAATAATCACTAGTATTATCTGATACCATGTTAAGATTATATGCTACCATATACTAAATTGAAAATTCATTATCATTCAATACGTTATTCACAATAGAAGGATAATAAGGATCTCTAAAAGATGCACAATCACAAAGCACAAAACAATTTATCGTGGGAAACCCTCAAGAGAAAGAAAACCCAGCAAGAACTTCCTAAATATAGATGATCAAGTACAATGCCCCAAAAATATGTCTCACTAATAAGAGAGGCAAAAATACCAAACTATGGCCTCAATCCACTCCTCCTTCTCCTTCACAGATCTCTCTCTCTCCTCTAATGCGAATTGCACAAGTGAGTGAATGAATAAATAAGAGGAACTCACTCTCTATTTATACATTAATTTTGACCTAACATTTAATTCAGCTAGTTCGACCTCAATAATCCTAACTGGGCCACTCAATTGCCACTTATATTATATTTTCTTTGATTCTAACGACCTGACTTACAATGGAGGTTTAACCTCATGACCTTTACATGACCAAATGTAATAATGACATCCCCGATGGAGTTACAATAATAAAGTGCAAGTAGAATATTCTTTGAAGTTACATTAATTTAAAATATGCATGCATCATTTAGTTTGCATAGAACCACACAGATTCTTATCTCACCTATCTTCTTATCCGATAATACCATTGTACTAATCCACTCTGATTCTTCTACTGGTTCAATGATCCCTACATCTAACATTTTGTCGATTTCGGCTTCCACCTACTCCTTGTATATTGGATTCAACTGATATGGTTGATGTCTTATTGGTTTATCATATGGTTTCAGATGTATTAACAATCAAATTAACACCCTTAACAAAGTGAAAAGTAGAAGCACATTTTACTATGTGCCCGCAACATGAAGAAGAAAGTTAAGTACATAAGAGAATAGTCCTATCTTTTCTAATCACTACTTCCATCATCATAAGGATTGAGTGAATAAAGAGGGATCCTAAAGAGGCAAGGTTCAGTGATTGAACTACTCATTTAAAGGCTCAAATATAGCCTCCACCAGTCAATAGTGAGAAGAAATGCACAAAATTGCATTAATTCTGCTTGAGAATTCTGAATTTGTGACAAAATCCTGAAAATACTATGCAAAGTGGGTTTTTGAGTAAAAATAATTAAAATTAAATAAAAGGTATTATCCCACATTAAAAGTGGAAACTTGGATTCCCATTTCCAAATACTATAAAACAAAGGCATTTGGGGCATGGTAAAGGACTGAAAGTGAGAGCAAAGGCATGCTGGAAGGATTTCGAGGTTGGAAAGCTCATCTTCAAAAAATCTCTTGAAGGATCAAGTAAAGGATGGAGAAGGATAGCGTAAGGAAAAGGAGGATGGATTCATCTCAAGCAAGATTATAAGTAAGTATCCTTTCTTCTTTGGTTATATGAAACAATTAAATTTCCTTCCATTTATAAGTTTAAAGTTTTTCCCTCGAAGTTTAATTTGAATTATAAATGGTTAAAGATATTAGGAAATGTTAGATAATTATTCATTTTTGACATTGAAACTCACCTAATTCATAGTAAGATAGTCAATTAAGTGTAGACACATCCCTACCTTAATGGCTATTATCAGATTGGCGACTCCACTGCTTGGTTTATTTTGAAGATTTCTTCAAACAAAAATTGTTTCGCTTAAAGCTTTCCTTAAAACTCTTATAGAACCTATTTTCTAAGATTAAAGACCCTTAGAAGCTCAAAACTGGCCTTAATCAACTCTTAAAAAAGCCAAAAATCTTGAAAATAGAGCTCATCCTTCCATCTTTCTTGATCTTACAGGGCCAACGCACTTTGTATGTGCATACAAAGCATGACTGGTCAGGTGACACACCTATCACCGGTCACAAAGATATTTGCATTGAAAAGCAAAAAATTGAACATTACACTTTGAGATATTTTGAAAATAATTTCCCTCCAAAACCGAAGACAACTTTAATTAGTCAAATTTTATTTTGGATCTACAATATTTCATTATTCTCATGCGCAATTAGAGAAAGTTGTAGCTTTAGGTATCGATTTTCTTTTGATAAGTTGTGTACGAGCCACTGTATCCTCTTCACTTAGGATTTCGAGCAATCTTGTGAACGAGAAAGTGGATCTCATGTGTAATAGTTTAGGATTTGATTTTTTCAGGCAATTTCTTTTCGAGCCACCATATCCTCTTCACTTGGGATTTCAGACAATCTTGTGAATGAGAAAGTGGATCTCACTTGTAACATAGTATATTTGAAATTTTGCATATGGTTCTCGAGCTACTATATCCTCCTCACTTGGGATTTCGAGCGATCTTGTGAACGCGAAAGTAGATATCAAGTGTAAGAATTTAATTTATAAGTATTCAAAAGGGCTCTTCATATCCTCTTTGCTTGCACTTTCGAGTGGCCCTGCAGACAAGAAAAAATTATCCCCCATGTAATAGAATTAGATTCATTTTTCAGTGAGATATTTGTTTGGTTTATATTGACTTTTGAAATCAGTAATTAGCCATATTTCAAAAGAACTATTCTTAAATAACAAAAATATACCACAACATTTTGCATGTTTGAAAGAACCACATGAACCTCTAAATTTTCATTAGTTTAGAAAATTCATCAAATTGAAAGGTAGAGTAGTGATCATATTTCACTGTTTGGTTCATATTTTAAAGTCAACACACCACCAGTTTCACTTCCACTCCTAAAACTAAGCAAAGTATCCTTAAAATTGGCACTTAATATAAAACTAACCAACATTTTATTTTCATATCACCAATAAGGTCAGGCTAATGCCCTGGATTAGGGTTTGGAGAGTTAACACTCCCGGGCTACAAAAATTTTGAAACTAGCATTGATTATTAAGAGTTTTAATCCATTAGTAGCACTAAAAGCTTATCGGTAAAGCACATCTAACACATGCGTGAAGCACAAGGTCAATCTGGATAAGTAGGGGTCGTACCCCAATTCTTTCTTGTTTAGTGGGATATGAGCTCATCATGAAATTCTATGTAAGCGACAATTCCTTGTGGTGACATCACTTTTATATAATATCTAGTTATGAGAGTTGTCCTAGCCTTAGAATTGTTCCGCTCGACCATCGATTGTGAAGTGGTAACCTTAGTTTCTATTACTAGGATATCACATTGGCTATTGTGAGTGGGGGACACTTGCAGTACTTAAGACATACTTTGAAGCTTTTACTGCTTGGGAGAGTGATTGGTCAAGAACCAATACTTGCACCCCCGACAATTAAATTTTATTGTAATTGTTTCTCATACCTTCACTATTAGCATTTTTTTTAGACTTCATGTTCCTCAGCAGCTACTAGTTTCGGAAGGCCCTCAAATCCAAATTTTCTCTGAGCTTCAGTTCTTTGGAAAAGTAGACTGCTTACTTGGATTCATGGTATTTTTTTTATTGTCATGTGGACAATTTTTCTTTTTGTTGCGTCTAGACTACCTTAGGATTGTTTGATTCTATTTTTTGATTAAGAATATCATTTTAAACACATCCTTTTATCAAATTCTTTAAGTGGCTACACTCCCGATCCGCTAGTCACGACAACAGCAAGGTGAGTCACCAGAAGTTGAAGGCCCCTCTACATTGCAGAGACGAATACAAAAAAAACCAACCTTGTGACTTGGAAACTGAACAACTTCTAGATTCAGTTAACAACAATAGAGAAGAAAAACATCAAACACATATTGAAACTTCACCTAACAAAGAAAACACATACATTGTTGATAATATAGCTCCATTTGAAATTGAAACACTTGATAAAAACACCGCTACTCACGTAAACCCACCTTTGACAAATATTTCAGACCTAGTGGTACTTCACATTAGTGAGTCATTGGATTACATCAATCCTCTTTTCAGTCATTGGCTTAATATGCAAAATTCAATAATTAACCCTATGGATTCATTAGGAGCACAAGGTACTACATCATCGCAACCTCAAATAGTTTCTAGAGGTAGAAATACTTCCATTTTGGCATCTATATCAATCCCAACATTTAGTATTCTTATTATTATTACAAGTGCAATGAACACTTCAGTTCTAGTTGGTATAGTTTTGGGTTTCAATCCTAGAAGTACATCCACTTCATTTACAGGGATCCCTACTGGGGGTTGTGCCTTAACAAATATGCTTTTTCCATATGGTTTGGATAATCAAGGTTAAAACATACAAGGAGTAAACCAAAATCCTCTTGGTATGCCTAACAATTGTCCAAATTCTACTTCTGGGGAAAACCTTCACCGTGGAATGGTAATATTCCTGGCGGAAGCAATGAACCATGGAAAATTCATGCCAATTGGGGTTTTGTTGCACATATTATTGGAATTTCCCTAGGTTTTTATCCTTCTACTTATGCTAGCATAACTCCCAGGGGAAATCCACCTATCAACCCCATTCCGCAATGGAGTGGAAACATTTTCAGTGAGTATCCAATCTTCTTGGGGCCCACCACCATAAGGAGGAAATCAACCTTGGAACGCTTATCAAAACCAAGGAAACAATCAATGGTATGGTTAATTTCCAGAAAGTAATGTTGGAGGACAAGAGGCTTACTCCTTCACTGATGGCTTTTCCGGATACCATCAGATCAGAATCCATTCAGACGACTGCCATAAGACGAATTTTGCGACTGAATGGGGCTCATTCCAGTATATGGTAATGCCCTTTGGTCTTAAAAACGCTCCTGCTATATTCTCTCGAGTTGTTGTTGCTGTATTTAAAGAATTCATTCATAAGTTTCTAGAAGTCTATTTTGATGACTGGACTGTGTTTGGTTTACTAAAGAACCATATAGGGAACCTGTGCATGATGTTAGAAAAATGTAGACAGTATCAGATTTCCCTTAACTTGAAAAAATGTATCTTCTGTGCTCCTTTTGGTATTTTGTTGGGACATATTGTATGCAGACAAGGACTCCTGATGGATCCTGCGAAGGTTGCCATCATTGCTAATTTACCTGCGCCCAACTCAGTCAAACAATTGCGCACTACATTGGGACATACAGGGTACTACAGAAAATTTATCAAAGGTTATGCAAAGATCACAGCACCTATGGAAAGATTGCTGAAAAAGGATTCGAAATTCCAATGGACAGAAGAATGCCAACAGAGCTTGGATACACTTAAAGAAAAGATGATCACTGCGCCAATTCTAGTTTTCCCAGACTAGAGAAAACCCTTTCATGTTCATGTCGATGCTTCTTCCATAGCATTGGGGGTCGTGCTTACACAACCGGGAGAAGGAGGTATTGACCACCCGATTGCTTACTCCAGTAGAAAGCTGTCCACAGCCGAGAAGAACTACACCACTACAGAAAGAGAAGGACTAGCTATGGTGTATGCCCTACAGAAGTTCAGACACTACCTACTGGGTGCACATTTTAAAATGTATACTGACCATTCTTCTTTGAAATACTCGATCAATAAGCCAGTGTTAGGGGGAAGAATTTGCAGATGGCTATTGCTCTTCCAGGAGTATGATTTTGAGGTTATTGTAAAGCCAGGTAGATTGAATGCAGGACCTGACCACTTATCTAGTCTAGAGTTGGGGGAGGAACCTACAAATCTTGAGGACAATTTGCCTGATGCACAACTATTTTCTGTTCAAGCAACAGATGAATATTATTCCGATATCCTTGAGTTTCTCACTACCGGGCAAGCACCGGCTGAGTTTACAATCCAGCAGAAGAAGCAACTTGTTGTCAAAGACACACACTTCACTTTGATAGCAGGCCAGCTCTACAAGTTGGGCCCCGATGAAGTCTTGCACAGATGTATCCTACCGCATGAGAAGAACTCCATCATCGCAGAAGCGCACTGAGGAACTGTAGGAGGCCATTTTGCAGGAAAGCCGACTGCGCAAAAGATGTTAGCCGCAGGTCTTTGGTGGCCGACATTACACAAGGATACTAAGGAGTTCTGCAAATGTTGCGATGTGTGCCAGCGAACAGGAAAACCCTCAAGGAGAGATGAAATGCCGCTAAGACCCTAGATAACACTGCGTGCTTTTGATAAATGGACCATTGATTTTGTAGGACCTATCAACCCACCAGGAAAAAGAACCGGCGCAAGATACATCATTACAGCTACTGAATACCTCACCAGATGGTCTGAGGCTAAGCCAGTTAAGAACTACAACGCTGCCACTACCACACAGTTCATTTTTGAGAACATTATCACTAGATTTGGATGCCCACTAATTCTAATGAGTGATCAGGGTACACATTTCCTCAATGAGACTATAGAGGCCCTTACTGAAGAATTCCAAATTAGTCACCATAAGAGTACACCCTACCACCGTCAAGCTAATGGTACGGTGGAGGCATTCAATAAGATTCTCGAGAATGCCCTAACGAAGATCTGTAATCAACAAAGAGATGATTGGGACCTTAGAGTCACAGCTGTACTATGGGCTTACAAAACCACATGCAAGAAACTAACAGGTCACACACCTTTCAGTTTGGTGTATGGACAAGAAGCAGTTATGCCCATGGAATACATTGTTCCCAGTCTCAGAATTGCGCAAATCACAGAAATGGCAGATACTGATACTATGAGTGAAAGACTTTCACAATTGCTTGCCTTAGAAGAAGACAGACTTTTAGCCGGATTCCATCAATAGGTACAGAAGGCAAGACAGAAAGCTTGGCATGACAGGCACATTAAGAATAAACACTTTGAAGAAGGAGACTTGGTACTCCTCTATGATAGTAAATTCATCAAGTTTCCAGGCAAGTTTCGTGTACATTGGTTAGGACCTTTTCGGGTCATAAAGATAACAGAAGGAGGAGCAGTTCAGCTTGTGAAGCTTAATGGAGAATTGGTACCTACAATGATCAACGGGAGTCGGCTCAAGCTTTATCGCGACGGCCACTCCGCCCTGTCAACTTAATACAGTGCCAAAAGAAATGCAGATGTCCAGTGTAGTTGAAAGAGGCGTCACATTATCAGTCTACACGGAAGTCGCGAGACACTTTTAGTCTCAGGCTTCCCACGCAGTTCCTTGAACCATCCGCGCATATCAATAAAGTTTGTTTTGAGCGAGCCTATATTTGCGCTCTTGCGAAGTTTTTTCGTGTCGTCAAACCGTCGCTCTTGCGGCGTTCCCTGTGTCAAGTTGTCACTCGAGGAGTTCTCGTTGTGGACCCCTCTATCTGCACAGTTACCTATGCTGAAACGACCCACCGAAAAATTTGAATTACAGAAGTCCTATAGCCACTTTGAATATTAATGAAGGATAAGTTCGCCATTTAATTGTATCTGCTCTGACAAAGTCGGCTTGATCTCCTTAAGATTTGCATTTATGCCATGCGCCAAAAGCTTTAGCTTCCCCCGGAAGGCTGTCAGAACCCGTCTATCACAATTAATGCACCGCAGAAGTGCGTCGGTAGGAGTCTTGTCAATTCATGCAGAGTCACCTATAGCTAGTAACCCCACTTGCCCGCATTTACTGTCGCCTTTAGCTATAAATACCCCTTGTTTGAGAATCTAAGTTATTGTTTTCAGAGCCGAGTTGTGCAGAGTGCTTCCTTTGTTTTCAGTGTTCGTATTTCACGTTGTTTCATCATTCGTCTGTTCAAGTTTTGTTGTCTATACCAGTTCACGACGGAGAACCTGTCTACTGAAGAAGTTGTTCGTCAGTTTATGCATCGAGGCTTAGATTTCGGCATGACTACTCCGGTGATGGCCTCGACTTACGTACACCCTGGTTGGACTGATCCTAGACAGTCGCCGGGCACAAGGGCATCTCAGCCACAGCAGCCGGACGAACCCGTCCCAGAGCCCTTGGCCACTATGGTGAATTACATTCCACCGTGCCCAGATGATGCACCTGAGGTGCATATTCCGAAGAATGCTAAGTATCCGATTCCGCTGCCGCCAATGCCAGATACTGTGCGACAAGAAGGGTCCCTGCTTGGACACCTTCCAATGGTCAAGTTTTCTGATTTCAACCTTGGAGACTACAGAACATATCCTCAGTTTGTGCCAGATTGCTATCTGATGGTAGTTCACAATACCACCACAAAGGTTGACGAATTCGTCCCAAAGGAATTCGCAGCAAATTTAGAGAAGTCTGGACTATTGAACTTGTTGAAGCTACCGCACTTCGGGCGTAGCAATGAAGTCAATGTAGTTGTTAAAACACTTCTATCCTGCGTTCAAGGTGGTTACCTTTGGCTAGGGAGGCCAATCGATTTGAACGTCGACTTAATCCATCGTATTACCGGCCTATCTAAGGTTGGTAAGGACCCAAATATTCATCTTGTTGGAAAGGACAAAGATAGAAAGTTAGCTACACAGTTGGTGCAGAAGTACAAATTAACAAGAGGAGGTTGAGCTTATGACCTCACAATCGTTGAGGATGAAGCACTTAGATTTACAGGTAGTTTGCTTGCAGGCAGACTTCTCACAAAGTGCAGACCAAAGGAAGTTACTGGAGCTGTCGTGGAGCTCGCCATCGCAGCTACGGAGGGAGAACAGTACAATTGGTCTCTCTTCCTCCTCAATTCTTTTTTGGAAGACTGTCGGAACGTCCAAGACACCCCCGGTCAGTTGTTCCATTTTTCTTGGCTTTTAATTTTATGTGCATTGGTCGGGTGGAAGGAGCCCCCGAACACTCAGTTCCTTCCGCGCCGCGCAGGAGAAGTCGCAGGAATGTGATATGTCAATCTCTGGGACTCTAGAAATCCCGCGAAGCGCAAGATGAACCGCGCTGTATTTTGTGAATACTACCATCTCCTCAAAGATACCATTCAGGAAATGCCAAGGCTGAGTGAGGAGATAGCAAAAATATCTGAAGGAAAGTTGGCCTTTTTTGCCGACTTGCATCAACTTTACCTCCGCCCTTGCAGCATTCAAGAGGAATGGGCCGTAGGCCTTGACAGGATGACCACTGAAGATGTTGAAGAAACCATCAAGTCTTGGTCGGATGAATGGAGGGAGGCTGCCAAAATCGCACCCGCGATGCCACCTCCTGCTGCACAAGAGAAGGATAAGGGCAAGGAATCCCCTGAGCAAAGAAGTGATGAAGGTTCGACAGAACCAGCGACCAAGAAGCAAAAGGTGTCGTATCCCCTTGAGACCATTCCCTCGGGGATCGACCAGTATTTACAGGAGCAATTTCGTGAGCTGTGGACCACGCACGCTCACATCGGAAGTGCTATGGACCTGCAGTTCGTAGAGTTAAAAGGTCTCGCAGGAAGAGTTGCGCAGACCCATGCGCCAGCATCTACTTCGCAGGCGCCACAAGTAACCACAAGTACCGAGCGAGTTGAAGTACTTGCAGAAAGGCATACTGTTGTGCACATCCCGACTACAAGCATAACACTTCTGGATCCTCTGGCTGCACTACAGGTAAGCGCAGTTGGGCCCGTTGAAATAAATTTGTCTCTGATTCCCATAGAAACCTTGCAGCTAGTACACGAGAAAGTTTATGTTGAGTTGAGAACTAGAGAGCTCTCTACCTTCCATGCAAACCAAAGACTGCAATCACAGGAGATAGAGCTAAAGGCAGGCTACAAGAATATCTCTGAGAAGCTCGCACTTTATGAAGCAAAAGACATTGGCATAAGGAACGAAGTTGATGAAATTGCCTAGGATTTGCTAGCCTGCGAGATTCAACCAGACCTTCCTCTAGTTGAGAAAGTTCAAATTATTGGAGGAAGGGTGAAAACCCTGGAGCACGAAATAGTTGCTATGGCTGAAGACCATAGAATGCAGATCATCGAGTTAGAAGCTCGTGTTGCAGCGCATTCTACAGATGATAGGCAGGAACAATTTGAAGCGCTGCGCAGAACTTCCACACAACTGAAGAGCAGAGCAGGTGAAGCCAAGAACCTGATGAACCAATCTATGGAGGCTTGGACGGAGCTTGAGATGCTCCCTTTCAAAGTTGGTCTTTTGGAACAGGTACAAGCCACAGAACAGTCCCTAACTGTTCTGACTGAAGAAGCTAAGGCCTTAGAAGGCTTAGCAAAAATGAGGAAAATGAGTGAAGTGCACAGAATCCAACAGCAACTGCACAAGCTCAGAAATGAAGATGCTAAACTCACCAACAACATTCAGCCATTTATGGATGAGCATGCTGACCTCGCTGCCCAAGTCGAGGCAAAGATCAAAGAATTTGCAGAATCTCAATAGGTGATTGATGGCATAACTGAAGAAGAAGCCACTGCAGAAACGGTACAGACAGCTGTGGAGTGTGTCGATGAAATGGACTCCGCTATTGCGCAGTGGACGAAAACATTCGTGAAGACCCAAGCAAAAGCAGATGCGCAAGTAAAGCGACCACACACTAGTGCGAGTGGCTCGAGGGCGAGCCACAAGTAAGTGTTAGGGGCCTGTTGGAGCCTAGGTCACAGCTATGGTAAATTTTGAGGAAAAAGCACAAGTGTTGAAGGGAAAGTGCTAATTTTGAATAAACACCAATTTTTGGGAAGAAGGAAAAGGTGCGCAGTACAGTGCCAAATGGATGAGCTTAGCGTAGATTATAGACCGGAACTCATGGAGCTCGCGTACACACGTCAAAGGAGAATGAATGTGGCCGAGTAGAAAGCTCAGCTACCACAATAAATGAAGCGACGGAGTAGAGGGCTCAGCTACCCTTATTTAAGGCTAAGTACAGAAGTTATGGTTGTTCTGATCAAGGAAGAGCAACGGACCAAAGCATTGAAGACGAAGGACAAGGAGCAGTAAACGATGAAGCGACGCCCATGCACGCAATCTGCGCCGGAAGTCACGGAACCTGCAGGAAGCGGCGACGTGACTGCAAGCGGCGCCTACAGTACACCTAGCCATGTCCGTGGTTAGGGTTTTTGGGGATTACTACTGGGAAAGGCCCACAGCTTTGTAAAGGTGCGACGGTCATGGCCACCTATATATATGTGTAATTGTAAAGGTTAAGACGTTAGTTAGTTAGCTAGCCATTAGATGTTGAGAAGTAGGTTAACTGTTTGAGATAAGCTAGCTAGTTAGTAAGTCTTCTACTATGTTGTTAGGAGACAAGAGTTAGAACTGGATAGCCGAGAAGCTAATCCCTGAGTTGCAGACAGTCTGAGTCGGCGTCTGACCTATTGTAATATCTGTAGAGGAAGAGACTAGATCGAGAGAAGGGCTCCCAACTGTGTGCGTGGAGTTTCCTGGAAAGATCTAAGGCTGCAGCTGTGTGTGCATCATATTGTGTAATTCTATCCACTCCTGATTAATATAAGAGACTCCCATGGACGTGGTTTCCCCATGGAGGTGAACTTCATAATTCTCGTTGTTATGATGCAGTGTTGAGTGATTGCATGTTTTAGTTCACTGTCTATGTATACATCAATATTGCGTTCTCTTTATGAGTACGTTAAGTAAGTTCTCAAGGCCTCCTTGGTAACTATAATCGTTAAGTGTCGAAGGAATCTGTAGAACGTTGTCACTGCAGCGATAGAGGAATGCGTTACTGCACCGGCGTGCAAGCAGAAACGATAGAGTAGCGATGCAGAGGATAATCGCCTTGCGTGCAGGAGTGAAGGTACCGCGCAGCTAGGCTATCGAGAGAGAGTTCAGCGCAGTTGCGCTGAGAGGTCCGCGGAAGAGTAAGACATTCCGCTTTGAGGAATCATCAAGGAAGAGAGAGAGCAGTCTCCGCGTCGCCTAGGTTAAGGAAATCTGATTCCTTAGCCCCCCCATAGCCACTTCGGGTGAGACCTCGAGCTGCTGCGCAGCTCGTTGCCAAGAGGGCCAGTACGCCAAGGGGTTTTGTTGCTGCGCTTCATTAAAACCCAGGTCTGTCCAAAAAGCAGCCAACAGACGTTGATGTTGGAAAGATGTCGACAGCATCAGATTTCGTTGAACCTAAAGAAGTGCATTTTCTGTGCTCCGTTTGGGATATTGCTGGGGCACATAGTTTGCAAGGAAGGAATAATGGTCAAACCTACAAATATCGCAATTATTGTCAACCTACCACCATCAACAGCAGTCAAGAAATTAAGAGCGACGTTGGGACACATGGGATACTATAGGAATCTTATCAGAGGGTATGCAAGAATCGCGGCGGCGATGGAAAAGACAACCCAGATAGTTGCAGACGATGTCACGAATTTTTGGGGAAGCGTAGTCTAGGAGGACCAGCTAACCATGCTGAAGAAGCAACTCAGTGAAGAAGAAGCCTAGCTGGAATCCTTGAAGGGATCGATCAAAGCAATGCCCTCATTGATACAAATGACAAAGGATACAAAACTAAAAATCATGCAGCAACATGTAACTAAGGCTCATGAAAGGAAGCAAAGAAGGGCCACACACCTAGACGAGCTCCAAACAAAATCCAGAGTCCTTGCAGTACGGGTAATGGAAGTGATGAAACAGTTCAAGTAGCAACTAGAGGAAGCACAAGAGAAAATTTGCGAACACCCAACAGACAAGCGGGTGGAAGAATGTACACAACTCAGAGCATCAGCAAAGGAAGTGGTCAACCAGATAAAAATTGCATACGACAATTTCAGGAAGCAAGTGAATGCACCAGAGGTGTCCAATTGAGGTGGCTCGAGGGCGAGCCACAAGTTTGTGTTGGGGGGCTATTGTCATAGGGTTAGACCACATGAAGTGCAGAAGCCGACAGCAGCATCTGTGGATGAAAGGGCCATTCGCGGAGAACAAGGAGCCGACGAAAGCGCAAGATTGGTTTAGTTTGTTAGAAAGGGTCATTTGGACCATTTTGTAACCGCCATAGTTGACTATAAATAGGACTATGAATGTAAGCCTAAGGGAATCCTAGGATGATATCATAACTGATCAATAGATGTGCGGATGAACTCTGTAATGTTTTGCTATGTTTTTGGCAGTCTTGTATGGATCCACGATAAGGTGTTTTGAACTATTTCTGCGAAGGTTATATCGCATGTTTTGATGAGTTAATGCATGAATATGTTCGGATATGTTCTTCTATCTCTATTTATATCGAATAATGAATGTTGCATCATGATTTATGTTTTATTTTCTATAATATTTCATTGATGTGATCACTAGTGTTACTCTATTAATGCGAATGTAAATTATATATTGAATATGTGAATGATGAATGTATGTTTGAGTTGCGAAGTATGATCCAAAGATAAAATATATGGTTTTGGTAGCGATAGAGTGAGAATAGATGCATGTCCTTTCCCCACTACAGAAACCTGGTTCCTGTTGCCCCTTTAATCATCTCGGGTGAGACTTCACTCACTATGTGGGTGTTGCTAGAAAGGGTAAAACCTTTCGGGGCTGGTGCTTAAGGGTGTTTGGTTGGTGTTTGTTGACAACAGTGCAAAGTGAACCCCTGTCGATAGAACTATGTCAGCAGCTGCAGATCTGAAGGTTCTGGAATATTGGATCAAGCAAGGAGAAAAGTGAATTGAGAATATCAGGTAAGAGATCTACTTATTATTTTGTACTTCCATTGATCTAGGGAAGTTGATTATATTCTGTACTTATTTGTTTTAGATCCAGTTGGACTAGGGAGATCTAGCCTTTAAGTCCGCTTAGGTAGATTGTCCGAAAACAAATCTGGCAACCGTACTGGGGAGTATTTTAGCTTTGATTTCAGTTTGAGTGTGATTCCATTAATTTCTTAGTGATCCATTTCTTAGCCTCCTGATCCCCTCCCACCATCATATCTTGTCATTATGTTGGCCTGACCCAGTTCTCTTGGGATCAATATCAGGTCATTTTTTTCATTTTTTGGAGAAATTTTGATTTTTGCTATTAAATATTCTCCTGACAGACCTGGGTTGTGTATCCAGTGCACCACTACCTCTCAGGTACCTATTCCCTATGTGCAAAATGTGCCACTGGCGTTATTTCCCTTTATACAGCCTGCGCCACTAGCACATTTTCCCTGTGGACAGAGTGCGCCAAGTGCTCTGGTATATACTGACAGAGTGCACCAACCCTTTAAGCTTGGTGCTTGGTACAAAATCCTCTCCAATTTTTTCTTTTGATCTGATTAAGAAGCATTTGTGTACTGCATCTTCCAGTCACAGACCTGCTTGCTCAACTTGCTTGTGTTTGGATTTGTTTTTGTTGATTTTTGGGTTCCATTTGGTGAACTGAGAGATTCGGTGGTGGAAGGAAATTTCAATCCCCCACGTTCATCCGCTCGATCTTGCATTCCTTGATCACCTTACCAAGTATATTCAATGTGTTAGATCTGATTCCAAACCCTTCCTACACTTATCCATTTAGTTTTGGTTGCATTTGATCGATTTTGAGTGATTTGACTGTCTTTGAGTCCATTCGGGTGCTTGTCACTTTTCTTTGAGAGTTTCTGAGTCAATAGAGTGTTGTGAATAATCTCTTATTTTCTGATATTACATCTGAAGGGAATCATTATTATCAGATTTTGTTTTGATATATGCATTGAAAAATCGAAAGTGCTTCATTTTGCCTATTTTCAAGATCATGTGGAAATTGTTATAGAATTGTTTCGTGCTTTGGAATTCGTTATTTACCAATCTTTGACAAGCTTGAAAATAAAATTGGTTGATCAATTTTTTCTTAGTTGTGAGTCTTTCATCTCTTTGAAAAAATCAAGTGAATTCAAGCTCTTGCAAAGCATTCCAAATTTGAAACGTTCTATGCACTTTTAGTCTTTTTGTGCTTATCTTTAGCTCATCATTGCGGAAATTGAGATTTAGTGCATTCTAAGCAGGAATCCTCCTTTTCATCATTACTTAGATTCATTCTAGCTTGAAAAGATAAAAAAAAGGGGAAAAAGTTTTGATTTGGTGCGTTGTTATTTTTTGTATTTTGTTGGAAAAATGAAAAGAATGCTTTCAATCATCATTGGTAGGTTTTTGAACTTTGTGGGGTTTCTTATTTTGTTGAGACCATTGGAAAAAGAAATTTCTCCTTACCTTAAATAGAATTCATCGAAAGAAAAGGAAAATGTACACCTTCATGTAGATAGGGTTGCACTATTTTTAAATTTTTGTCTACACCTCATGCATTCACCTAACCGCATAAGATAAAATTAATCGGTAGCATTACGTTAAAGTTTACTAGCAGCATGTGTGAAAAGTTAGTGATGTGTTCCGGCATCATAAAACGTGGCAACTATCATTATCTTCCTCCACTGCATCCTGGGGGCCTACAATTCTTCCACGTACCAACCGGTACATTGAAGGCTCTTTCACGTACATTTGGGTATATTGAAATACACTTCACGTACTCGGTAGTATATCGGAAGGCTCTTGTCATACGGTTTTGCATTAGATAGCACCACTATAGATTTAAGCTCCCACATACCTGGAGTATATCGTGATTTTGTCCTACGATTCCTGAAACCAACCGAGTTAACCATTTGGCCGTCTTGGTAGGGAAATACACCGAGAACAGCACTCGGGGAGCTACTATGCACGTGCTTCTTGGTAGTCGGGTTATACGGTCAAGGGTACGGTCCCAATCCTCCCTGGTTAGTGCTCTGAAAAATTGGGTCGATTATAACTGTTGGACCCTGGTGTATATCGCGAGTTGTGAACCCTTGACAATCATGTGATATTTTAGACTTTTGAATCCACACCTGTCACATAAGTTTGCTTGTGGCCTTAGTTTGTGTAGATTTTGGATTGATTTTCCTTTTGCATAGAAGACACATAGGAGAAATTATGCTTCAGTCATTCTGGATGAACAACCTTTGAGAAGGTCCCGTAGAATTTTAAACTTGCCACCCGAATATCCCCTTATTACGAGGTACTTTTGAGGGAAAACATGGATCAACCTGTTACCGTCATGTCACCTAAAGAAGAACACTCAACCATGAAGTGGGGAGTGAAATTTTCACTTCCCTTGAGTCCACCAATCACTGATCCTCCAAGGTCTATGACCATGGAACCGTCTACTTCATGAGACACATCTTTCCATGATTCAATGGAAGGAGAACCTCAGGTTGTAGAATGGTTCAATTAGCCCCAGGATGACCCTGTATCCACAGTTTTTGGTCTTTCTGCATCCTTTTTGGAAACCACTCTAGGGAAACATGTGATACCCCATTTTGACCCTTAGGATATATTAGCTTTTAATGTAAATATTGTATACATGTGATATATGTTTTCCTAGCATGGAGCTCAAGGCCAAGGCCCCACTAGTGGATGCTCGAATTTTATTTAAAAAGGTAATATTAGATATTATGTTACCCATGTGCTATTAAGCCATGGAACATTGTACAATGATGTGAATAGACATCATGCAATAAAATACCAAAATTGGCTATGGAAGCAACTAATGAGAAGGGGCCATGTGTATCCACTAGGGAGTGGTGAGGGGGTTGTGGGGCTGAACCATATGCTTCCACATGTCATCTTGAGAACCCATTTGAATTTCCTTGCTGACATTTAATTCAGTTGTAAGGAAGTGGTTGAGAAATCAGTCCATGGCTTCAATGGAGCATGGGCAACACAAAAATTCGTATGGCAGGGTATGGGATCTGTTTCCTTGACCCATGAGTCACTCTACCTCATGGGAATTCATTCTTCCTCATTCCCATTCCATTGTTGAAGATCCCAACATCATTTTTCATCCATTACACATGCCTAGTAGTGAGAAAAAACAGAAATCGCAACTTTGCAAGAACCCACATTTTGAAGTGCCATAAACGCCTAGAATTTAGTATTGACAGTGAAATCCAATGGGGGATCCATAGATATGAACCTTGGGGTGAAATTGAGAGTATTAGATAGCCCGAAATCTATTGGAAAACTCAGTTTTTATAGCCCAGAAATCCAATGACGGGATTAAGTTATTTTGATGACAGAATTGTGAGAAATCCAAGTGTGAATGATTGAACAGAGGTTGGGTTTGCTTGATAAAACTGGAGAAGGCTGGAATCTCAAGGAATTAGTAGCTGGACCTTTCTATGCCCACCTTGAATAGCATTGGAGGGAAGGGACGCCTGAGGGACTGTGCAACAAAGAAGGGCAGCTTCCTTGTGTTGTGTGAGGTAGGTATTGTGGGTGCCAGGACTGTTGTGTTCATTTGAGTTGCCTGTAGCTCTGTGGTTGAGCTCACTGTCTTAGCATCCTCCTCCTTTCCTTATTGCATGCTTGATAAACCCAAATTTGTGTTGGCTTAGCATGACTATTTGAGTGAAACCATGGTTGTGAGTGAGTTTGTTTAGTTCCTCCTTAGTGGATATACAACCCATCTCGGGGGTGATCTCTTAGCTGAAAGAATATAGGATGGACAGAGATCTATGGTTGGGTGGAACGTTGCTCCCACATAGCCAGTTGTTGGACAATTTCATCTTCAAGATAAGTATTATCTATGGTTTGAATTATGTAAATTTTGTGTTCCATTTTGAATGTTTAATTATCCATGTTAACTGAGAGAATAGATTATCTTAAGCTAGTTGGCATGAAGCCTGTGCATGTTAGGAACCCATGTCAACCCTTTTATTTAATTTGTTAGTATATTGTTGTTGGACGCATATGCTTTGTAAGTCGTCCCATAGTATTTGTTGATCCATAGTTTGTCTTATTGTTGTTGGACGCATATGCTTTGTAAGTCGTCCCGTAGTAATTGTTGATCCATAGTTTGTATTGGCTCATGGTTTGTATTGACACATGGTATTGACCCATGGTATTGGTGCCTAGACTTAGTATATAAGTTTGTGTTGAGACCAATTAAGGTGCCGTGAAGTTATTTGTATTGAGCTTGCTCAAAGGAGGTTGCCCCCTCGAAGTGGCCTGCAATCAATAAAAGCGATTCTGAGTTCTATTATTTCTGCTATCTTGTGTATTTTTATTAATTAATTGTTGCAGGTTCTTCATAATGCATAGCATGAGAATGGGATTGATTATTGTATAATTGTTTCATTATTATTTCTAGAAGAAATAGGTTGATGGATTTTCTTCTGCATGTGTGTTACTATGTTTAATCCATTGTGTTTATATTGAGTATGAATCTGCACGCATAAGTTTTTAATTATTATGAATTTTGTTACTAATAAATGGGGTTGAGTTTCAACAAATAAACCCCAAAATGTTTCTTCATGTTTCCTCCCTTGCATCAGATTGATGGGAGGAGGCATGACAGAGTGGTATCAGAGCCCATTTTGTAGCACTGGGGATGCCTGGGACAAACTCTGAGTTTGCAGGCAGAGATCCGAATGTTTTAATGTGGTATTGAGGAAGTTTGGGCGGCATTTTGGATTGGAAAAATGGTAGGAGCAGAGTTCCTAGGTGTGGCACGGGATCACACAGTTTCATAGAGATCTGTAGGAGCTTTCCAACAGTACCAGACTCGCCTGATTCGGTTAACGGACGAAGGAGATATGCGCCATGGAAGGTCCAGTGAGGATTCTAAGCTCATTATGCTCCAGTTTGGCGTAAATTTAGAATTAATGGATTTTACAAATCGGTGTCTCGACGCTTGATAGAAGGTCAGATTGAGCTGAAACTGATATGGAGCAGTCATGTAGCAAGCACGTTATTAAGTTTGGAATTTTGGAGCCAAACTCCAAAGGATGTGAAGTCGGGGTGAGTAAGAAGGCCAAAAAGCACTATTACGGGCCACTTTTTGGAGATTTTGAAAAGCTTGCAATGGATGAAAGAGAACTTAGAAGAAGGATTCAATAAATTTACTGAACTCAACATTTCTTATTCTCATTAAAACAAACAATTCACGTTAGACAGAGACTTTCCAGAAATGCCCAGTTTGGGAGATAGCCATTTTTTGCCCAAAATTTGAAATTTTAGAAAAATGTTAAAAGTGAAAAATAGTCAAACCCATAATTTTATAGAAGATGAATTGTGCATCGGAACAGATATCCGCAAGTTTATGAGTGTTCCTTGTTGTATGGACTAACGTTTCCCAGTAGAAAAGTTTTTCTGAATATTTCTAGGTTTGCTTCTACAGGTGGATGAAGTTGGCAGTTTAGGATTTTCCAGCAGGGAATAGTGGTGCGTCACCATATCTTAAATGAGGTTTTCATATATTATATATATTTAGATCAGAAATGTGTCGATGGTTGTTTTGACAAAAAATATTGTTGTCAATATGGGCAATTTCTACAATTGCATGCCTAGAAAGTAGCAAGTAGGAATATTGTGCATGAGTATATGTATTGAAGTGTTGCTTGGTGAGAAAATCATAGCTAATGATTCCCTTGTGTGTTGCGAGAAGCCATGAAACCCGCCTAACTAAGATGTGGAAAGAGGAATCCCATGCGGCAATGAGGGATTGGAAAGGGAGAATTCCTTAACCCCTGTTTTGCTGCTGTATTTATATTTATGAGCTTGATGAGCAGAAAATTTATGGCATGGGAATGCTAAAAATGCAGAGATTATATGGATGGCATGAATATGTACTAGTTGGCATATTAATAAACAATGCACCGTGCATGAGAATATGTTTTTGCATGCATATGATATTACATATTGGTAAAAGTAATGGGATTTTACATATGCAATGAACCACTAATGGTAAATATTGTGGTTGATAATCACTATTGGTGTTGGTATTGGTGGTAGGACCAAAGACAACAGGAGCATGGCTAAAGATGTTGATGATGTTGTTGCATGTGACCAACAACCTTATGAAGAAAAGGTTAGAGCAACAAATCCATACTCAAGAGGTTGGTGGAAGGATTATGTAATCTTTTGTAAGAGACCAACTAATCAGGTAACATCAAAGGTGTAAATGGGAGCCATGCAGGTAATGGCTCAATTATGATTGTTGCATAAGTGTTGAGAGGGGATTGGTAAGAATCCCTTGAACCATATTTAGTAATCATAAAATGGTATGCATATAAGGTTGAATGCATTCATGTGAATGCCATACTGCCATAGTCTAGTGGCGCATGGAGTGGTGAAGGAAAGAGGCCTCATACCATGCGATTGTTTAGAAATATAGATTGCATTCATATAAAAATATATCATGCCATGTGTATGTGATTTATGAGCTTAATAACCAAAGCAAGGACTAGTGGTCCTAATTATGGTAATGCATGTTATATCAGATAGTCATGATTAGGCCATAATATGTTTGAATGCATAATATTCATGAACCAATGCAAGGTAGCATTGAGTGGATATGCATTAAGATAATTTATAAATCTTGTGGTTGCATTGAGTGAATCCACATTAAAAGATAAGGAAAATGTTGTAAATGTTCATGCATAAGTGTGGGTGCACATGTTGTGATGCATTGCATGAATGCATGGGGAGGGTGTATTTGTTATTGCAAACTAAATAATGGATGAAATAATGAATTGGTGATAATTACAGGATCATTTCATAAATTGCTATGAATGCAGAATGGTAAGTGCATGAAGAAGGTAGTCATGATCAATGGGATGTCGGAATACTCTATGGAAGGGCAGAGTTGTATAAATCATATGATTGTGAAATAATGAGTATCTAAAGTTTTATTTAAATTGCATGAATGATGTGACTCTACCTTGCAATTTTAGTATGATAATGATTTACGTGAGGTAAATGAGTTTGGTGATATTGATATGTTAACAGCTAGAAGTGTTTGAATTATGGAGCATTACATTTCTGAAAAATGCTTCAGTGACTGCTACAACAATGAAATATTACATGCATAGAGACTTACAAAGTGTTTGGCTGATTGAAGTTTCAGATTTCAAGTAGATTATTCTGGGCATGGAAATGTGGGTAAGTCCATGATGAAGGTTGGAATCTACCATGTGAAAAAGCCAAACCTCATGAGAAGGATCTCATGGTTGTGAAAATAGTTTATGTGCATAAAAGATTGTCAATTTGGACTTGTAGATTTCAGATTTGAGAATTTGTTGATAATTGATTAATTATCATCGTTGGCTTACATAGAATTGTGTCAGGAGGACGTGTTTTTAGTGGATGTTCATGTTATGCTAACAAGCATAAAATACTAAAGGGTGGAGTGGTGCCACTTCCAAGAGACAAATAGTATGAGGATAGCATTATGACTAAGCAAATCTATTTCTGTAGTAAACAGAATTGCAAGTTCATATTGAATTTAATTATTAGTGCCATTTATTGGTTATGAAACAATCAGATTTGAATTTCTTGTTAAATGTTGTTGACTATTTGGCTATTTAATAAGTGTGCCAGGAAGGCACATTGCAGTAAGACCAGGATAGAGGGCCTGCAGTAGCCAAACTTCATGGGAAGGATCACATATCTTGGAAATGGGTTTCGGGTGAAACACCATTGAATATTTTGATAATGTCCCATCTGCACTGCATGATTGGTAAACAATATGAGTGAGATGGTAAATATTATGTCAGTAAGACATATGAAAGTTATGTAACATCAAAAGGGGTTGGGATGGAGAACCGAGGGACTGTCAACTCAGAGAAGGGAGCCCCCATTCCTCATTAATGAAGAAGACTACATCTGCAAATGGATAAGTGTTCTATGACCCTAACTAAGGATATGCATGTCTAATTGTTACAGTCAATATGCAGAGCATGTTTTGATTTTATTTTTATTATGGAAGATTGCTTGAGTATGAGTAGGGCCTACATGGCTCACATTAGAAAGGGGTGCACACTTTTTCGATGTCGTTTTATGACAAGATTGTCAATATTGACTACGCCCTAAGGGAATGGATGTATTCCTAGTGTTTCAATGTTGGATAGGGAATGTTATGAAATATGTTTACAGTTTTAGAGCAGTAATACTGATGAGCTTGCTTACCCATCTTGTGTTGTCAGCTTATACAGATGCAAATTGGTGTTGCACATTAAAGGGAAAAGTGAAAGGTTGTCGTGAGGGGTTGTTGTGTGTGTGAAGGTGTGGTGATATTGATGAAGGCATAAAATCTCTATTGGGTCAGCAGTAAGGTGGAGTACCGAGACTAACTAGAAAACCTGAGATGCCTATGGCTCCGTAGTAGAGCCTTGACCTAGAAATGGTCGTGGTGCAGTTTTCTTCCATTGGTTGATGACCCAGATGGATGTGATGGCTTGGCAATGGAGAGAGAAAACTAGGTATGAGACTGGTTTGGCACCACCAATGCTTGGTAAATCCAGAGAGTAAATTTTTTGGGAATTAACTATTGGATGTTGTGGTAGAGCTAGTGTGCTTGCCAAACATTCATTAGTATGCACAAACAGGTGGTATATGGCTTACAGAAACATGGTTACATTTCGATGCACACCCTAGAAGTGACCTGGGTGGAGTAGAGACTTGTGAGGCCATAGTTGTCTTAAGACCAAGGAGGACACCTATGGGACAATCAGAATACAATGGCCAAGATAAGTATTGATATAAAAGTGCATTTCTTGACATTTTCTATGACTATATATGTATATATTATGACAACCAAACTAATACACTATTGTTTCTACGTTGGAAACTTTGGTCATTGCAGGAAAGCAAGAACAATGAAGGCATCTAAAGGATTCATTTGGACATGTGATTGTCTTAGAAAGCTCTGTATGAGAAGCAATGAGATATGGTGCTAGTGGACTTGTGTGGGTCCTAACAGCCAAGAGTTTGGTAGAAAAACCATGTGGGAAGGTTCCCTGGTTGAGAAGTCTTGAACATACCTTAGACACTAAGTGTCATAGCCAAGAAAGGGAAAGTCAAGCATTCACATGGAAGTAAAAGAGGTTAAGGAGCATGGGACCACAATGGTGGTGTGGCTCAATATTGAAGCAAGATTAAGAGGAGAAAACCCTTACTCTCCTCTTTCCTTTTTTTATTGATGCATTTAGAAAACAGAAAATTGTTGAATGCATGTTATGGCTAGTTGAAAGTAGAGTGTGCTTATTTGCTTGAAATAAATTGTGAATGCTGAAGTAGTTAATTCCCTGTGAAAGAATGGACATGAATGAGCTCATGTGCCTGTTGGGAAAGCATGAAAGTATGAAAGTCTCATGGATAGAGCAGGGGATTTCCATGTCAATCGGGAAAACAATTGACTCATTTTAATGTTTATATTACGCTTGGCCTAATAGAAATTGCAATGATGTATTTCACAGGTGAGAAGTGGAATTTAATTGGTTACAGTTGTTACAAAAATAGTGGTACTAACGAGAAAAGAGTGGATGCTGTGTACATTGGCCATGGAAACAACCCAAAAGATAATGGATTTGGCTAGAAATATTCTTCAAAGAATTTCCAAGACCCAATAAAATATTGGAGAATTGCTCAAGCTACAAAAGCAACAAATGAGATGAACCATAAGGTTTTACAGGAATCTGTTTGTCTACAAAGACAGGTAAAAATAATTCTGGTAATAATCAGCCGAGGAGAGGACAATGGATCAATGAGGAGGCATTCATCCAATCACTCCACTAAGAAACATTCCAGGTGGGAAGACTCACAGGAAATTGAAAAAGAAAAGATAAAGCAACTAGTAAAATGTTGGAAATGTAGAGGAAATCATTGCCGCCGCAACTGCCCAACAAAGGAACATCAAGAGGGTAGTAGCCATAAATTTTTCAGACTTGTGGATGAGCTTGAAGATCAGAACCAGCAGGGGCAGCTTGTGGAAGCCAAAGGACTTGGTCCTAAAAGTTCAAAGTAAAGGATAGAATGCAGGGCAAACCTGTAAAATTTTTGAAAATTTTGGGCATGCGTAAATTGTATCTGTATTCCTAAGTATTGGAACACCAAGGATGGTGCTATTCTAAGGGGGAGGGGATTATAATACCCTATTTTGACCCTTAGGATATATTATCTTTTAATGTAAATATTGTATACATGTTATGTATGTTTTCCTAGTGTGGAGCTCAAGGCCAAGGCCCCGCTAGTGAATGCTTGAATCTTATTTAAAAAGGAAAGTATTAGATATTATGTTACCCATGTGCTATTAAGCCATGGAACATTGTAAAATGATGTAAATAAACATCATGTAATAAAATACCAAAACTGGCTATGGAAGCAACTAATGAGAAGGGCCATGTGTATCCACTAGGGAGTGGTGAAGGGGTTGTGGGGTTGAACCATATGTTGTCACATGTCAAATTGAGAACCCATTTGACTTTCATTGTTGACATTTAATTCAGTTGTAAGGAAATGGTTGAGAAATCAGTCCATGGCTTCAATGGAGCATGGGCAGCCTAGAAATTTGTATGACAGGGTATGGGCTTTGTTTCCTTGACCCACAAGTCACTCTACCTCATGGGAATTTGTTCTTCTTCATTCCCATTCCATTGTTGAATATCCCAGCATTATTTTTCATCCATTACACATGCCCAACAATGAGAAAAACTAAAAATCGTAACTTTGCAAGAACCCACGTTTTGAAGTGCCATAAACGCCCATAATTTGGTATTGACAGTGAAATCCAATGGGGGATCCATAAATATGAACCTTGGGGCAAATTATCCATATTTTATGAGCAAAACAAAATGAATACATATTATTAAAATATGCTTAACACAAAATAAAAGATATACAGTAAAACTGGTTTTCTATTCAATAAAGAAATAAGTTGAAAGTGTAAAATGCAGTGGAAAACAAGCTTGTTGGAATGGTGGCGCCTTATCTCTGAGAAGAGATGTGACGGATGCACTCATTCACAAGAAGATGATTTCAATGAGGCTCTAAAGGCCTTTTTACAATACCCAAAATCCAAAACCCTCACCACTAAAGATGAAAAGCCAACAGTTTTGTGGACACTATTTTGGGTAGTTTTGTGTATCAACTTCCCGGGGGCATAACTTTGACATATGATCTCCATTTGGGGTGCACGATACCTCATTGGAAAGATCTATCTAATAAATACAATTATCGGAACAAATTTGAAGACCAAATTTGTTGATAAAAGATCCCCCAAAAACGTCATTTAAGGCCTCAAAACGGTTTTCGAAGTTCACGACCCAAAAAACTGCTAAAAATAGTAAATTACCAAAATTGCCAAAAAGTTGTTTTGAGCCAGTTGGAAAAGGTGGGTCACCAACGATATCCACTTGGATCAGTGAAATTGAGAGTATTATATACCCCGAAATCCATTGGAAAACCCATTTTTTATAGCCCAGAAATCCAATGATGGAATTGAGTTATTCTGATGACAGAATTGTGAGAAATTCAAGTGTGAAGGATTGAACAGAGGTTGGTTTTGCTTGATAAACCTAGAGAAGGATGGAATCTCAAGTAATTAGCAGTTGTACCTTTCTATTCCCACCCTGAATAGCACTGGAGGGAAGGGATGCCTGAGGGACTGTGCAGCAGAGAAGGGAACCTTCCTTATGTTGGGTGAGGTAGCTATTGTGGGTGCGATGACTGTTGAGTTCATTTGAGATGCCTATAGCTTTGTGGTTGAGCTCACTGGCTTAGCACCCTCCTCCTTTGCTTATTTCATGCTTGATAAACCCAACTGTGTGTTGGGTTAACATGACTGTTTGAGTAAAACCATGGTTGTGAGTGAGCCTCTTTAGTTCCTCCTTAGTGGATACACAACCCAGCTCGGGGGTGATCTCTCAACTGAAAGAATATAGGCTAGACAGAGATATATGGTTGGGTGGAATGTTGATCTGTCAAAACCCGAAATTTCCGAAAAATTTAAAAAAAAATTAATATGGCAATAAATGTTATTAATTGCATTCCTTGATCTGTTTGTTTTAATTAAATGATCATGATTTTGTCTAAAATATTCTGTTATTGTACTTAAATCTTAATGTGAGTTTTTAAATGCAGTTATTGATTGTCTTTGTTCTTAAACCTCAAAGGGAGAAATTGCCATAGCTGACTGGCTTACTTAGCTTTTGAGCTAATGCATAATCCGTCCTTTTTCCACAGGTATACAGGTAAAGTGTGGATCGTTGTCAATGATTTTAATAAGCATAAAAATTCTTTTTTACTGAACCATAAAGCTCGGTAAAGACTTAAATATTCTTACAGGTTGTCACGTGTAAGAAGGTAGAATTCCCTTTCTATAATATTCATGAAATCTTGCTTGACAGAGGGTTGATGGTTTACATGAAATGTGATAACTAATGTTCTGGATGAAATGAGATGAACATTCCTAGGAAATAATGTCTCTTTGATGTTATCATAGCATTGTAAAAATGTCTCTTATTTAATGCTGTATAAAGTCACTGGATCGTGTTATTCATATCATTTTTAATTGTCTTAAAGATACTGTATCTTTTACCCTTCCTTCTATAAAGGCTCTAAAATAATTCATCGTATACATTACTTAATGTTAGCAATGTGTGAAGTTCGGTCAACTATTAGTTCTGACTATGGATGTGACCCCTGTCGTTCGCATGAAACTGGAGTTGTGATAGCAATAGTGATATAAGGTTCTATTCATTTATATTTTATGATGCATCATCAACTGTATAACTAATACAATGTGTTGTTTCAAGCCTAGAATACTTTCTTCCTTTGTTTTGAACATCGTTCATTTGTATGGAATAATAAGTAAGTTTATATCATTACAACACAAAGATTATAGGTATTGCTCCTATGTTTGTTTGTTAAAGAAGTGATGTGAGAACTATAATAGTAATACCTTCGTGGATAAACTATGCATCAACTATATTAGTCAAGGTAAGATTTTAATTTTACAACAATGATGTATTCTCGTCGTAACTTGACTATACACATTCTATTTGTTTGTAGTGCAAGGTATCATGTTCACTAGGAAGCTTCGATGGTAAGGTTCCAATCATGCATTATGTGATGGTTACTTGATAGTATCTCGATCATTGTAGAATATCCCTACTATGATTGTAATTTATCCAACAATGATTTGAGAACCAAATAATTCTAAATACAACTTGGACTTTGGAATTTCGACCCATGGCAGTTAAAAAATTTCCAAGGCTACGTGGACAGCTCCCATCCTTGTATTGATGATATATAAGGGTTTGTCCGAAACCCTACTTGGCCATTTCCCTCTGCCTTCGGGCTCGACTGCCTGAGATAACCCTCCAGTCTGAGTTTCTTTGTCGTGGTACTGTAAATTACAGCTTCCATGCTGCTACAGTTTTAGGAATGTGTCTCTCGTGTTGTTGTGAGTCTATAAGCTCTGCTATTGGCGTTCTATAAGTGTATTGGGCATCTCGGTTTCTCTCATCTTCTGTTCCTGTTAGTTAACCGTTCTCAAGCTTCTCCCAGCCCTCATACTTAATTCCCTTATAATGCTTCAGGGCCGTGGTATCCTTGCTGTCGGCATCTATGAAGTGATTATAACCTAGGTTTATATTCATGCTTCCCATACTGGTCCATACATGGCGTGAGGGTTTTGTTCTGTGTGTTTTCCTGGTCACGGCTTTCATTGTAAAAAGGAAAACTTAGGGTTTTCCTGGCACATTCTTCTAGTGATCATGGTGGGATTTTTCTACTTTGCTCAACTCGTGGCTACAGGGTCGTTCACTGGGTTTTGCTCCTTCAAAATAAATCGCTGGTAAGAGTTATCGTTTGTTTCGTTACCTTCAGTTTAAAAGAGATGGTTTATTTTAATAAAAGTTGACCACTAACTCGTCAACTTGTACTGTGCAGGTGTTAATCTCTCCTGAAGGTGTACGAGGTTCAATCTTTGGCGCTGGGCTCCTACCGGGTAAGCCTGGTTATACCATGGTTGTTTCTCCCTTTGATGGTTTGGATGATTAGTGTTTGGTTTGGGAGGAACCATCTTTGCGACTGTTTGTTAACACATTCATGTATATGATTGCGGTCATTTGTAATATTTTTGTTTTCTTATAGTAGATAGGGTTTGTATACGAAGTCATGTATAAAAGGAACATGCTGTGGCTTAGTCTGTCATGACGGACTTGGGCTTTTTATTTATCATTATGTTTTTGGAAAGAAATAGGGTTATCACCCAGCTCTGTAGAACTTAAATAAATAATGAATGTTTGCCTGCAAAGTGGCCGTATACTGTCTGCATTTCCCTTAAATGAATACAATGTACAGTAGTAGGAATGTTTTAAGTTTCTAAGATACTTTCAGAGAAGTAATAACTCCGCTGTAGGTGATGGCACAGTATTATTTCTCAGCGTTTTTCTATGGTTTTTGTGTGTTGAATGATAACGATAGAGTTCAATAATCCTTACAGTGGTAGGCCATTTAATGTGTTGATAACCCTGTCGAATTGGGGTTCTCACCCAGATTGAAATATTGTAATATATAAAATGTGTTCAAGCTCTGCTGGTCGTTTATGGCTGTGAACGAGTTGTTGTAAAAACTTTTTAATGTTTGCATACTGTAATAAATTCCTCATTGTTCATAACTAAAGTAGTAGGATTTGATTTCGAATTTCCAACAATGGATGGGTTCAAATGATAACTCTGTGAATATTATGATGTTTAAACTATTGTCATGGTAGAACCCTAACGATGCTGTGTATTGCATGATGAATGAGCTCGATAATGAGCAGAAGATATACTTGCGATGATGGAAAGATTTTGACAAAAGAAAAATAAAATTTCTATATTGTAAAAACTCGGCCTCGAGCTAGTTATTGTGTTTGTCTTTAAATTCCTTCTTCCCTAAGGTTAATAGCTCGGACAAACTCTGCTATGACTTTCTTGGTTGTAACAACGATAGAGCTAGGTTTTGAATAGAACTTCTTCGCCACGATCTTTGTTTATAAGTTCAATTGTTTTTTTTTGGCTAAGATTTTTGTCGAAAGAAGATTATAGGTAAAGAGTTTAAAGATGTGGCTATACTGCAATTCGAATTCTATGATGAGTCAATAACAGTTCAGCTATATTATGACAGTAAATAAATAAACTCATTAACATAAAATTTGTTCACCCATCCTTGGTACAGATAAAAACTTGTATACTTATTTAACTAAATCACGGGATAGATATAGACCAGTATACTGGTTCAGCTAGGGTTTATACCTGTTAAACTATCTATAAGAATAATTCACTGTGATTATAAGGTTGTCTATGATTCTGTTCCTCTAATTGTTTTAACGAGTGTATTTCCAGGAATATTTACTGTATAAATAATCTATACTTATCTATTTAACTATTGAAAATAAACAAAGGTAAAATCACAATAATATCCTATTATTTATAATAATAACAAAGCATATTACGCGTAAAACATTTGATCGAACTGTAAGATAATAGTGATAATAGGGAATTTCTAAGACATAATAGTTCTGCAGATTCTATCTACTAACAATACAGAGATGCTAACTTTACTGAATTAAATCCTGTTCAAACATAGATGAGATAGTCATATTCTACATTTAAATTTATTCAATAAACAGCAAGAATAAGTGGCAGAACCTGTGTCAATGGTAGACAACAACAGCAATGGGAGGCTGTTCCTCCCTACCAACTCCTGGAGAGTGCCCAAACAGCACTTCTCAGGACCCCCGAGCTTGCTCTGGTCTAACTGGCTGGAACTAGGTACAGCCAACAATTCCCTCAGCCAAAGCAGCTAAACTGGAACCAAGTTACTGCAGCTTCCTATCTCAAAACACTTCCTTACTGTTTTTCCCTCTTCCTCAATGGGACTCCTGAATAGCATTCACCTGAATGTATTCTCCCTCCATAACTATGTTGAACCCCCAGCTCAGTTCATTGAGTACTATTTAAAAGATTGCCTAGGTCTTAGTTGGGTTAACTGTCATTAATGAGCCACCTGCTCAGATTCCACTTTCTTGGGGAATCATAACCCCAAAATATAGGGAAGTTGCCACCTGCAACTTAGGAAGTGTTTGAGGATGCTGCCACTTGTCTTTTGTCTTTCCACCTAGTTCCATGCACCAGTTAGACCAGTAACCTCTTTTAACAGCTCTCCCATGCTGTTGTCTCCATAATTTATTTATTAATAATAAAATATTCAAAATTTACATTCCATTTCTGGTGACTCTGCTGAGTCATCAATTCCTACTTAGCATTAAATTTAATATAATGTCTCAGGAATATTAATAAAATAATTACATTATTTTTGCAAAATTGGGGTATGTGACATGATCCCACATAGCCAGTTGTTGGACAATTTCATCTTCAAGATAAGTATTCTCTCTGGTTTGAATTATGTTAATTTTGTGTTATGTTCTGAATATTTAATTATCCATGTTAACTTAATGAAATGATTATCTTAAGCTAGTTGGCATGAAGCCTATGCATAGCATGAGAATGGGATTGATTATTGTATAATTGTTTCATTATTCTACCTGGAAGAAATAGGCTAATGGATTTCCTTCTACATGTGTGTTATTATATTTAATCCATTGTGTTTATATTGAGTATGAATCTGCATGCATAAGTTTTTATTTATTATGAATTTTGTTACTAATGAACGGGGTTGAGTTTCAACAAATAAACCACGAAATGTTTGGTCATGTTTCCTCCCTTGCATCATATCGATGGGAAGGAGCATGACACAACAATGGGCTCATTTTTCCATACTTCCATCTCTAGGAACCACACCCCCTTATTGGATTCCTAATGATGATTTTCTGGCACCCTTCCATGACCGCCTCAACTGGATACATACAACCGGTGATGAACTAATATGAGACAGTCTCTCACAGAGGAGTCAAAACTTGGAAGAGCCCATGTCTCAACATACCCTAATTCGTTCTCTATCCTTCACTTCACCGAAAACACCTATACATAATGTGACCACTTATGAATCTGGTCGAACTTCATTTCTCGCGAGTACACCTCTTAATTGGGAGACCAGTTCCACACCCTAGGAGACTCAAAACATTGAAGAGCAATTTTCAAACACCCCTCAAACTAGTACTGGGACGCTACCCCCACCTTCCCCAACCCAAAATTCAAGGGGAGGATACTCTTTACCTCTTAATTTCATCACAAGTAGTGCTCCTCCACTAGTTAGTAACCATCAACCTACTCTAATTCAACCATCAATAAGTGGTCAAAACATCGTTACTAGGGGGAAACCCTTGTTCTTTAGCCATAATACGAGTGGAGGGCCTCCAACTGGTCATTTTGTTGGCAGCTCCTTACTAGTTGTGGGACCTACCATCGGATTACATCATGGAGGGGGGCCATCTAACCTAACTCAATATCTATGGTGCTATACATATCCAGGTAATTTCAACCCTGTGTCAGAACAATACCATCCCAGGAACGTTATTCCCTAGATACCTTATCCCGGAAACTCAAACACTCCATGGGGAGGGACATCACAATGTTATGCCAATTGGACCCCCACCAACCTTTCCTCATGTCCCACCACACCCACCACCATTCGGTCCACCTCCACCTCCTTATGGCGGCGGCGGACCCCAACCTCATTCTGGAGGGGGCGTACCTCCACCTTCTAGTGGAGGCCCACCTAATTCTGGTGGCGGAGGACCACCACACTCTATCGGCGGAGGCGGGGGCCCACCTCATTCACACGGTGGAGGACCCCCATGTTCTGGAGGAGGAACACCCTATTCTTGTGGAGGAGGTAGAGGCCCACCTTTTTCTGGAGGTGGCGAGGAACCCCCATCTTCTGCCGAGGGCCCACCCTATTCCAGTGGAGGAGGCAGAGGACCCCCTCATTCTGGAGGTGGTGGAGTATAGCCACCTTTCAGCGGGGCCCCACCTTATTCCGTCATTGGAGGACCCCCACCCTCCGGTGGTGGACCACCCTATTATCGAAGCATACCACCATCAGGTCCACCATCCAACCCGTGCATCCCACCACCTTACGGCCAATTCCCTATGGGAGGACCTTACAATCAGTCGAATCAAGGTCCTACTAGTATGCAAATGCCATATCAATACTACCAGTATCCGCAGCCAAACCAACAGCTTCCATTTCTGGCTACTTTAGATCTACCAAACCTGACTCGTTTAACCAACGATCCCATCCAGTACGGTTATAATTGGCCAACCATTCCAGTTCAGTAACCTTCTGATATTCCAAAGTTTGATGGCAAGCTCAATGAAGACTCGAAGAACGATGTGATGGCATACCATCTATGGTTCTCATCCAATTCATTGATGGATGATTCGATCCATCTGAGGTTATTTCAAAGGACCCTCACCGGCATAGCTTCCAAGTGGTACAATGAGCTACCACCGCACTCATTTTCTGATTTTCATTCTTTGGCTATGTCATTTCTGACTCATTTCCAGCTACCCATCCACTATGTTACTGGTACGGATCTACTGACTTCACTCCATCAAATCACCGTGACTCATATATGCGATCATATCCTGTAATACCCCATTTTGACCCTTAGGATATATTAGCTTTTAATGTAAATAATGTATACATGTGATGTATGTTTTCCTAAAGTGGAGCTCAAGGCCAAGGCCCCGCTATTGGAAGCTCGAATTTTATTTAAAAGACAAGTATTAGATATTATGTTACCCATGTGCTATTTAGCCATGGAACATTGTAAAAATGATGTAAATAAACATCATGCAATAAAATACCAAAACTGGCTATGGAAGCAACTAATGAGAAGGGGCCATGTGTATCCACTAGGGAGTGGTGATGGGGTTGTGGGACTGAACCATAGGCTTCCAAATGTCATCTTGAGAGCCCATTTGACTTTCTTTGCTAGCATTTAATTATGTGTAAGAAAGTGGTTGAAGAAATCAGTCTATGGCTTCAATGGAGCATGGGCAACCCAGAAATTCGTATGGTAGGGTATGGGCTCTGTTTCCTTGACCTAAAAGCCACTTTGCCTCATGGGAAGGGGGTTCTTCCTCATTCCCATTCCATGGTGGAAGAACCCAGCATCATTTTTCATCCATTACGAATTCCCAGCAGTGAGCAAAACCAAAAATCGCAACTTTGCAAGAACCCACGTTTTGAAGAGTTGTAAACACCCAAAATTGGTATTTGACAGTCAAATCCAATGGGGGATCCATAGCTATGAACCTTGGGGCGAAATTGAGAGGATTAGATACCCCAAAATCCATTGGAAAACCCAGTTTTTATAGCCCAGAAGTCTAGTGACGGGATTGAGTTTTTTTTATGACAGAATTGTGAGAAACCCAAGTGTGAATGTTTGAATAGAGAATTGGATTACTTGAATTTAGCTTGAGATGTCTATAGCTCCATGGTTGAGCTTACTGGCTTAACATCCTCCTCCTTTTCCTTTTGCATGCTTGATAAACCCAACTGTGTGTTGGCTTAGCATGATTGTTTGAGTGAAACCATGGTTGTGTGTGGACCCATCTAGATCCTCCTTAGTGGATACACATCCCAGCTCGGGGGTGATCTCTCGGCTGAAAGAATATAGGATGGACAAAGATCTATGGTTGGGTGGAATGTTGCTCTCACATAGCCAGTTGTTTGAACGGCTTCATCTCAAAGATAAGTGTTCTCTATCTTTAAATTATATGCATTCCGTGTTTTGCAATGTGTTAATTCAGAATGATAATTATTCATGTTAATGGAATTGATATGAAGTCTATGCATAGCATGAGAATGGGATTGATTCTCTACATGTCGAATCATCATTTACTTGTGATAGATATGCTAATGCATTACTGTTTGTGTGTGTGCAAATATGATTAATTCTGTTGTGTTTATATTGAGTATGAATTTGTATACACAAGTTTTTTATTTATTATGAATTTTTTAGTAATGTATGGGGCTGAGATTGCCAATAAGCCCGGTATGTTGGTCATGCTTCCTTCCTTGCATTGGATTGATGGAAGAGGACGTGACATATCCATGAGTGATGGAGGAGATGACATCTTATTAATTCTCTTATTCTAGACCAATTATTAGCTGACTGGTTTACAAAGTCTCTTTTAACCATCGTAGCTATATATGTAGCCATGGGTGGGGCCATCACCAAAGAACAAGCTATTGCTCGTGCCCAATACTAAGATCTTCTCTATGCTCAATCTGACACTTTATATGATATTGTTCCTGATGGCCCCCCACCCTAACTACGACCTTGCAAAACCGCCCCAAGTACCTCATGTTGATGGCATTATTGTTTTTGTTGAATCCCATCCTTCTACTCAAATCGGTGGATCGTCGAATCACCATGGTTCCTCCCCACCCTCATAACAGGATGGAAGCACCACCAATCCACCCACTCTTGCTCCCACCGAGGAGGTGAATTTTGGTCAATAAGCTTCACCTTAGAAATCCGGTGGCAAGAAAAAGACCAAAGGAAAATCCAAGAAGTCTTCCAATCAATGGGATCATAAGAACCCTCCCGAAGACATGAAACAAAAATGGAAGGTCAAGTATCCTTGTTTACTGTGTGGTGGTGACCATTTCACCAAAGAGTGCCCACACATAGACGAAGTGTAGAAGTTTCTTAAGGGAAAATCCACAGTCGTAGTTCTCAATGATCCCTTCCCCACCCAAAACCAACAAATGATTACCCAACCCCCTCCTTCTCAAGGAGAAACATCCTCCACAACACATGTTCTATTGATGCATAGTGAAACGATTAACCTAAATACTAGATCACGATCATATGACTCAGTCCCTCATAAGGAATCCACTAGAAGTAATACTGATAAAGTTTCTACCTCTACCTTGAACATTCCCACGTTGCAACGTCCTCTCACCATTGGGAAACCTTCATTAGATTCATTGTTGCGTCCTCCTAAGAGCACGATCATAAAAGCGATTTTCAATTCTAATGCTCAGGCTACTTAGAACTACAACATTGTAGAGGACTTGGCCCAAGATCCTTGTTCCATGTCGACGCTAGAAGTATTACAGGACTATCCCAATCAATGTAAGACTCTTCTTGCTGCCATCAGCGCTGTAGACCCGGATTCCTCATATATGAACATTTTTAAACTTGAGTATTTTAAACCGAGGCTTTCCTACCAGCTGGCTTTCCAAATTGCCACAAAAGTAGTTGTGAATATGTAGCTAGGGTTTTACCCCTAGCTTGTGCAAATGAGCACCTACTAAGGAGAATGGACTCCTTAGTAGCAGTTCAGTAAATGTAAATAATTAAGTTAACACAGAAATTAAATTACTTCTAAAACATGCATGAAACATAAACATCAAATTTAAAGAATGGCATTTTTGTATTGATATTACCTTCAATGTGAAGGTTTGATGAAGCCCTTTGCAAAGTCCAAGAGGATGCTCCAAGCTTCAATATGCTCCTTCTCCTTCTCCAATGATGGGAATGGGCCAAAAGTGGCTCTCAAGGTGAAAGTAGTTCAATGGTGAACTAGGGTTTCGAGAGAGATTTTGGCAGAGTAAGGGTGCTTGTGATTGTGGATTTGGAATAAGGGATCTCCATCACCTATTTATAGTTTTTTGGTGGTGGAGTGCTGACCCATGGTTTTGGGTAACACATGGTTTTGGGCAGCTGTATAGGGTTTTTTCCTCCTTTTCCTCATTATTTTATATTTTTTATTCCCTTTTTAGGGGATTTTTGCTATTTTTGGAGGAAAAAGGGGTTTTTTTTAGCCTTTTTAGGCTATTTTGAGGGTTTTGTGGCCTTTTGGAGGCATTTTAGGCCTTTTGGAGGCTTTTAAATGGGAGTTTTTGGGATTTTAAGGGAAATATGGTAGGAAAATGGACAAATGAGCCATATAATGTGGTAGATGATGTAGTGAACACTTTTTGGGTGTTAACAGATTGCCCCCTGATGTGCGAGGGCAGGAGCTCATCGTATGGCCGATGGACATCATAAGTCATGAATGGTTTTCCTGGGGAGTGGAGAGAAGAGAAGAAACAAACTGAAGCCCGGAACAACGATCCCGAACAACTGCAAGAACTAAAAGTACATAACCTCAATAATGGATGAGGAATCATCTGATCATATGGACGAGGCGGGCATTCCCATGCTCGTATCAGGATATAACAATAACAATAACAATGGGGTCCAAAAAATGGGGACCTGACATATACATGACCTCAAAAACTGAATGAGGAATAATCTCAATATATGGACGAGGCGGGCATACCCATGCTCGTATCAAGATCCATAAATAGAACTGTGAGGCCCAAAAAAGGGGGGACCTGTAAGATACATAGCCACTGTGTACATCATAAGAGTCCAGAGGGGACACAAAATCTGGGACATACTGCTGGTCGGACCATGTGTAATATGAAGAACTGGTGCACTGGAATATCAACAGTGCTGCTGAATGTGGTACCAAAAGAACTGATGGGCTGCTGGATCATAGTGACTGGGAGCAACAACCTCGATGGTACACTGAACTGGGATAAATCTGGGTACTCAAGGAAGCATATAGCTGGATGGCTTCCGAATACAAACGCCAACGCAGCCCGGGGGGCCACGGGAACAAATAACTGGGCGTTCCGACGTGACTCACCAATGTGCTTGAGTCAAGGGAAATCCGGGGTCTTCGACTAAAAACTGATGGGATATAATCCTACGCGATTCTCATCGATGCGATCAAGGTGCTGAAGTCGAGCATGTGAGAAACAACCACTCGGAGAGGCAATGATGACTCCTCTCAGAATGATCCGTAGGCACTTACCACAGATGGTGATAAGTCCAAGGCGTAGGGACCTCTGGGCCTATCCTCTGGAATAGAGGAGCTATCGTTGACAGAGGGAGACCTGTAACTATCAAGGCAATGATGTTTCCTTGACAGGAGCGCGAGGTGAAGAACCGAAATGTGATATTTCTGATGGCAGGACTGACAAACTGTGGAGGGACAACTGGGCAAGTAGAGTGGGTGGACTCAAAATTCCTTTGTTCAGAGTATGATAATGGGAATGATCTGGCAGCATATGAAACTGACTGAGGGGAAAGGGATCGTAGCTGTAAGGGATCTGGGAAGGTTACTGGGCTGAGGGAGACTCAAGCTGGGGTACAATGGCAGGAAACTGCAAAATACTCTGAACAAAGGCGACCTGATTGGGGGTGCTGCCGAGATGATTGATCAAAGTGCCAGGAGGCACGGGAGGGGACTTCTCCATGGGTTAAGGAACTAGAAGAAGTGTGTGTAAAATGATACTGTCGTGTGGATTTTGCGAGCCCGGGACAGTGCATGCTCATGGTTGCTTTCAATTTTAAGGAGTCTGAAAGCGATAAAAAGACTCTGAAGTAATGGAATGGTACTGTCGTGTGGATTTTACGAGCCCAGGACAGTTCATGCTCATGGTTGCTTTCAATTTTAGAGAGTCTGAAAGCAAGTAAGAAGACTCCAGGGGGTTGCTTTTTCGTAGATTTAGTCTCCAAGGCCCAAAGAAGCATAAAAGGATGCAATGAAGAACTCTTCTAGCCGGTGTGACTAGAGTATTCCTTTTTCGTAATTAGTCTACCAGGTCCGGAAAAGGGTTAAACTTATACCAGATAGACGCCCTTTCAGGTACTTTAGCGAGCATGAAAGGAAGCAAGATTGCTCGGCGATATTTTCATTCTTTTAGGAGTCAGAAAAGAGCTTAACAGAAACTCCCTAAGTGCCTTTTTCGTAAAGGACTTGTCCGGCCCGAAAAAGGGATAAAATTATACCGAACAAAAGGAATGGCTAGGCAAGGAGGAGGTGTTCAATCAAGTAACAATAATGATGACCAAGAACGAGGGTGTTGGGGAACACTGATGGGCCTCCTTGCGGGGTGAATGAGATGGTGGCAAAATAACGAGACATTTGCAGTATGACAGGAGTGAATGGCTCATGTAAAAATGTGGAACAATCTGATAGCGGCCGATGTGGTGCGCAAACCGAGGCAGCAAGGTGTCAGGACACAATGTTGAAATTGTACCAAGTGAGAGCGAGAAATGATCTCAAGCATCATCATGAGCTCGGAAAAATGAATCCGGCGATATAAAGGGTGTCAAAAATGGATAACGGTCGATGTGGCACGCAAATCGAGGCGACGAGGGCATTTTGGAAAAATACCCGAAAAATCGAGGGGTGAGAGCGAGAAATGATCTCAAGCGTCATGATCAGCTCGGAAAAATGAATCCGATGCTATAAAACATGTGAAAAACGGAGAACGGCCGATGTGGCACGCAAACCGAGGCGACTAGTGGCGTCTGAAAAAATACCCGAAACATCGGGGGGTGAGAGCGAGAAATGATCTCAAGCATCATCACGGGCACGGAAATGTGAATTCAGCAGTGCAAATGGTGCGAAAAACGGAGGTCATAAGGACTCCGGAAGGGTCAAAGGAAATAACTAGGTGTATGAAATCAAATATACAAGTGATATGTGACCTCAAAAATGGTTGAGATCACAAGTGTGAAAAAGTGAGCAAGGTTAATGACCTGCCCCCATGCTATGTGCATGGGGTTTGTGATTATGGATCACATATGTGCTGGTTTGAACGATGGGTTCATTGACGTGCTGAGATAGATGTGATGGAGAAGGTTCAAAATGATTGATCATGCCTCCTATCCCAGGGTCGAGGGAATCTATTATGCCCCTTGACTCAGAGTTGTCAAGGTGGTGCTCTTTGATGGCGAGGTCAAGACCGGGCACTTCAGTATAGGACCAGGCAAAGACATCACGGAACTCTCTGAAGAGGTTAGTGTATTCCTCAATCTCTTGCTTACTGCAGAAGGCTCCTAAAGTGATGAGTTCAGGGGCACTCCCAGGGGCAGCGATATCAACTTGGATGACTGGTGAGATGTTGGCCATGTTACCTTCCTCGAAGGCGTCAGGAGCAGGAATAGGGTCCTTGAACCAGTCGACCTTGGTGGGGAGGAAGTCTTTGGACTCAACTGTGAATTGGGTAGCTGTGCCAGTGGAGTCGCCAAAACTGTAGCTAGGGTTTTACCCCTAGCTTGTGCAAATGAGCACCTACTAAGGAGAATGGACTCCTTAGTAGCAGTTCAGTAAATGTAAATAATTAAGTTAACAAAGAAATTAAATTACTTCTAAAACATGCATGAAACATAAACATCAAATTTAAAGAATGGCTTTTTTGTATTGATATTACCTTCAATGTGAAGGTTTGATGAAGCCCTTTGCAAAGTCCAAGAGGATGCTCCAAGCTTCAATATGCTCCTTCTCCTTCTCTAATGATGGGAATGGGCCAAAAGTGGCTCTCAAGGTGAAAGTAGTTCAATGGTGAACTAGGGTTTCGAGAGAGATTTTGGCAGAGTAAGGGTGCTTGTGATTGTGGATTTGGAATAAGGGATCTCCATCACCTATTTATAGTTTTTTGGTGGTGGAGTGCTGACCCATGGTTTTGGGTAACACATGGTTTTGGGCAGCTGTATAGGGTTTTTTCCTCCTTTTCCTCATTATTTTATATTTTTTATTCCCTTTTTAGGGGATTTTTTCTATTTTTGGAGGAAAAAGGGGGTTTTTAAGCCTTTTTTAGGCTATTTTGAGGGTTTTGTGGCCTTTTGGAGGCTTTTAAATGGGATTTTTTGGGATTTTAAGGGAAATATGGTAGGAAAATGGACAAATGAGCCATATAATGTGGTAGATGATGTAGTGAACACTTTTTGGGTGTTAACAGAATACAATCCATCGTACTATGTTAGACGAGCTGCCTCCACCTCAGTCATTTCATTATCATGTTGGTGAGCCATCGACTCTCCTGAGTTAAGTCGTTCCCCTACTACCCTGACAGCATTCAATGGTCGTGGATTCCAACCCCACGGGCTGTTACAATCCTTAGCAGTAGAGTTGAGGGGAAAGAATGCGACCACTAATGTGGAAGTGGTCTCCTCCCCATTGTGTTATAATCTCTTTCTTAGTCATAACTGGTTTTACGCCATGACTGCGGTCGCATCATCTGTATTCAACATTGTGCAATTCCCCCATCAAGGTTGAATTGTCACAATCAAGCAATTGGATTTTTGTACACCAGACACCACTACTCATCTTGATGACAATGTCCCTTTGTTAGCAAAATCTTCGCAACTATATGAGATCGTGGGGGAAGGCCTCATAAAAAATTCATCTCTTATGGGTGTTTTTCCAACCCCAGATCCCCTTAACCATGTTTCCACAGTGAACATGATCTCCTCCATGATTCCATCTTATTCCAACTCTACAAATCAATGGCTCATGCTCGATCCGGCCACCATGCATTTGATTGGAGATACTATGCCTCTCTCATCAATTGAAGCTACCTATGAGGCTATCCATTCAGCCCCTAAGGACCACATGGATGTGGCCTCTACGTCTCATTATCTCCAGCGGACGTCATCCTTAACAGATCCTATGCTCCAGACTTTCATTTGTGGATATTATGAGTGATGAGCCCCAAAATAGGTACTCTACAGCCTTTTTATGCCACACAAGCACAAGAATGGATAAGAAAAATACCTCTGTTTGTGGGGAATAATGCATTTGTTTTGATTATTTAATAAAGTAGTTTAGAGATTATTCTTCTTATGCTTAAAGGCATTTTTATGTGCTAATTTTATGAAATAGGCATGTATGAGCAGGCACAGGTGATCTAGAAGACAACAAGCAAATCCAGCTCAAAGACTGAAAGATCACGAGTGGCTCAGTGCTCCCATTTTCCTGATTTATAGAAGAAAAATCCTGTTTAGTAGGATCAACATTTACAATCTAGAGTTAGGTTAAGAATTAGATATAAATATGGACCTCTGAATAGTAGAGGGCCTATTGACATTTTGAGAGAAACTATTTTCAACATATTTTATTCAAGACAGTTATGTTTTAAGTTTTTCCTAAGACATGAAGTTACGATTTTGATAATGGAAGACTGATGTTATTTCGAATCCCTGAGTTTATAAGTCTTCTTCACTCCTGAAATATGGGTTGGGGAGGGCCCCCTGAACATGTATATCAGGATCCTTGTTTTACTTCAGGTATTTTTCATGTGTTTTGTTAATTGCCTTAATCATTGTGATGTGTGAAAATACTTTGATAATTAGTTACATAGCAGATTTTGATTTCAGATTCAATGATTTTCTCTATAGTTCGATAATACTGATTCCGTAGTTCTGTAACATGTTGTCAGTAGTCCTGTACATGCATTCTGCGCATGCATATTTTACATATGTTTTCCAGCATTTTATATTAATTCTACATAATGATTCAGATCTGCAAATCCATGCATAGTTTCTTTATTTAGGTTTGATTACATAGAAGTTAAACCTTTCAACATTTTGATCTGAATAGAATAATGTTCATCGCTTTCAGTACTTAATTCAAATAGATAGCATTTGATAGTTTTTCAATATTTAATTTCTAGATTAGATTTCCAGTTTTCAGTATTTAAATTTTAGATTAGATTTTCCCAGCTTTCAGCATTTCATTCCTAGACTAAATTTCCAGTTTTCGGCATTCAATTTCTAATTAAGTCTTCAGCAGAATGAGGTTATATATTTGCATCCTTTTTATATTTTCAGCTCCTTAGTTTTAGAGAAATATTTCCTTTTTCCTCAAAGATACCTTTAGGATACCTCCAACACCCTGAATGACAAAGATCACTCTATAGTGCACATACAGTGCTTAGCACCTCTTAAGTTCGTATGCTCCCTGGTTGATATTGAAAGTATACTCTTGGTATAGCTACCATAATTAGGTACCCATTCCTGGATTTCACCACGTTTTGGCGTCGTTGCTAGGGAGGTGATTAATCTATAAAATACATCTTCAAAAAAAAATTAAAAATTTTACCATGAATGCCTCGACGACAGAGAGATAGATTTGGATGCTTTCTGCCTAACTGCCCTATGAGTAACAACATTTCTGATTATTCTCAATTTGAATTCCTTAAATCGGAAGACAAAGTTGATTCTAGCTACGATCAAACACCACTATGGAAGAAGAAGAGTGTTAGAACATTTTTCCACCTATGTACATTAATCATTTATTAATGATGATTAATTAGCCCAAGTGATTAATGATTACATCCCTAAGTTGTTTAGCTACTAAATGGTCAATTATCATGAACTAGATGGCAAATGTGAACAAGTGCTGAGTCAAACCAGCTAAGTGGAGCGCTCCCCAGGGCAATTAATGCACTCAGCATGCCTAGAGCGCCCTCCTCAGGTCATTTAATGCACTCAGCATGCTTCTCTTCTACCTAGGGCGCATTTGCTCTCTTTGTGGACAATCTTGCCTTGTTTTGTCACATTTTTGACCAATTTTAGACTCCAAACATCTAACCAACCAGTTTCTTCACATGTGTGAGGTCACATGGGCCTGTCCAGTCATTCCCAGCATTCACACTGCAGATTCGAACCAATTTGGGATGGTTTGGGATATTTTGGTCAACCTAGGGGGGTTTGAGCTTTTTCTAAGCTAGATCAGTGTGAACACTCCAGATGGATTCGAATTCTTCCAGATTTGTATATATGGGTGTTCTTAACCTTTGTTAAGGTTGGAAAGTTAATAATATTGACATTATTCACCAATTCATGTGTATTGTTCTTCATTCATTTAAATTTTTTATGCTAATTCTTGCAAACGTTGTGCAATCTTTCACCAGTGAGGAATCCACAGTAGCTAGATTCAACTGTGCTTGAGATTTTACATGGTATCAGAGCTCTTGGAGCTAGAATTCGAACCAGCAGACTGTTGTAGTGGATTGCCATAAACAGTGGAGAAACCACATATATCCTGAGGCCATTGCCTTGAGCTTACTGGAGAAATCTAGTGGCTCCTCTCAGGTGTGATGCTCTCCCGAATGCACCCACTATCCATACAGGGTTCGAATCTGTGAGTGTAGATCCCTCCAGAGTGATTTGAGAGTTGTTTGCAGGTATTGGAGTTCAGCATTGTCAGCAAGTGCGAATTGCAGCAGAGGAGAATGGAGCCATCTCACCCAAACGTGCTCACACCCTTCAACTATTTCGATTGGAAGGCAGAAATGGTGATTTTGCTGAGATCCAAGGGTCTCTAAAGAATCACGATGGGCACTGAAGTTGAGCCAAACTCAGCTGTGGAGAAATCCAAGTTTTTTAACAGAATGGATGAGGCATTTGGCCTCCTTTGTCTCAGCATTTCGAGAGACCTCCTGTTTCATGCAGAAAGTCTAGCAACTCCAAATGAAGTGTGGCTCAAGCTTGAGACACTGTTTGGAAAGACTGATGAGATGAGAGGCCACCAGCTCGAAAATGAGCTTGTCTCACTGAGCCCAGGGAATTTCGATTCCATCCAGGACTTCTTCACCAAGTTCAAGAACTTGGTCTTGCAGATCAGACAATGTGGCATAGAGAAGAAAGAAGAACAGTTGGTGTTGTCCATTCTCTCCAAATTGGGTTCTGAATACTCAGTTTTTGTGTCTTCCTTCAACTCCACAAGGCTCACAGTCAGAGGTTGGAAGATGCCATCCTTGGATGACTTCATGGAGATGCTAACTCAAGAGCAAGACAAGCTGGTCTTGATGGGCTCCATCAAACAAAAAGATCAAGTTCTTGCAGCTGGAGATTCGAAATGTGGAAGAAGCAAGCAAAAACCCAGGGTTTCGAAACCTCAAGAGAAGAAGAGAAAGGATGAGAGGCCCAAATCCTCTGAGGGGGTTTCGAATCCTGTCAAGAACAAGGGAAAGAAGGCTGAGAAGACAAAATGTAGCTACTGTCAAAGAGGTTTTCATCCAGAGAGCTCATGCATGAAGAAAACCATAGACACCATGACACATCTCCTACAGAAAAATAATATTCCTCTTCCTGAAAGTTCCAAGAAGAAGGAGTGCGTTTCTGAAGACAAGGAGAGCTGCCATGCTTTGGTGGCTAGCTCATCTCATTTACCTTTGTTTATCATTGATTCAGGTGCCTCAAGGCACATGGATTCCTCAAGAGACTCGTTTTCTGAACTTGCTCCCTACAGTGGCCTCTCAATTCGAATGGGAGATGACTCAGAAATCCCTGCTCATGGCATTGGGAAAATCTCTATGGAGAATGGCTTCTTCTCCAATGTGCTGTATGTACCAAATCTTGCAGCAAACTTGCTCTCTGTGTATCAAATGACACATACTGGAGCAGCAAAGAAGGTGGTCTTCACTCAGGATGAAGTGGAGATATCAGAAGTTTCTACCGGGAAAATTGTTGCAAAGGGTGTTGCAGACCATGACATGAAGATGTACATGTTCTCCCACTTCCTCGAATTTTCTTCACCAAGTGTGCTGCTGTCACATGGGAATGAGACCAGCAAGCTATGGCATCAAAGGTATGGGCACCTAAACTACAGATATCTTCAAGTTTTAAGCAAAGAAAATATGGTAGAAGGGCTGCCCCAAATCAGATTTTCGAGTGGAACATGCAAGGGTTGCATGATTGGGAAACATCCTGAAAGGAAGTATGACAAAGGGAAGGCTAGGAGGGCTGATCAACCTCTTGGGATAGTACATTCTGATCTCATAGGGCCACTCCCCACACCCTCCTATGGCTGCAGCAAATATGTGCTCACCTTCATCGATGACTACTCAAGGTACTGCTGGTTATTTTTCCTTAAGCAAAAATCTGAAGTCTTTGATTGTTTCAAGATTTTTAAGAGCATGGTTGAGAACTTCAGTGGGAAGGCCATGAATATTTTGAGGACTGATAATGGTAGAGAGTATGTCAACAACAATTTGCAGCAGCTCTGTCAAGAGCATGGCATTCAGATGCAACACTCAGTGCCCTACACACCTCAGCAAAATGGTGTTGCAGAGCGCAAAAATAGAGCACTGAAAGAGATGGCAACTTGCATGTTGCAAGCAAGGGATTTGTCTCCTAAATTATGGGCTGAAGCTATGAATTGTGCAGCATATGTTCAGAACAGGGCACCACACAAAGCATTGCAAGGAATCACTCCATTTGAAGCTTGGATGGGCCACAAGCCAAATGTCTCACATTTCAGAATTTTTGGCTCAAGGGCTTGGGCCAGAATTCCACCGGAGAAGAGAAAGGCATTGCAGCCCCAAAGCAAGGAGTCAATCATGGTTGGGTATGCAGATGATTCCAAGGGCTACAATCTCTTTGATCCATCCACTCACAAAACTTTCATTGAAAGAAGTGTCAAATTCGAAGAGGAAGAATTTTTGCAAGCTAGTGAACAAGGTGATGGGGAATGCTCATTCCCTCGTCTTGATGATGAAGTAAGTAGTGATTCATTCTCTGATATTTCTGATTCTGATATTGCTGAAGATGATGTTGATATGGATTCTGAACATATCCCTCCCTCAAGGCCCAAGTGGGTAGAGAAAACAATTCAAAGTGCCGGAGAGCTAGTGGGAGATCCCCAAGATGCTAGGAAAACTAGATCTCAATTTCACAATTCCTTTGCATATAATAATTCTGATCTGAGTGAGGCATGTTATTTGATGGTTGGATCTGATCCAATGTCATATTCAGAAGCATGTACAGACCCAAGGTGGAAATCAGCCATGCAAGAGGAGATGAACTCACTCCATGAGAACAAAACTTGGGATTTGGTCCCTCTTCCTCCCAAGAGGAAACTAGTGCAATGCAAGTGGATTTATAGAACCAAAATTGGATCTGATTGCTCTGATCTGAAGTATAAGGCCAGGTTGGTGGCTAAGGGTTACTCTCAGGTCCAAGGAGTGGACTATACAGAGACATTTGCACCGGTGGCAAAGATGGACTCCATAAGACTAGTTTTGGCAATTGGGGCTTCCAAGCGATGGGAGATTCATCACATGGATGTAAAAAGTGTCTTTCTTCATGGGGATCTGAATGAGGAGATTTATATGCAGCAGCCTGAAGGTTTTATTTCTGATCATACACTTGTTTGCAGGTTGAACAAATCACTCTATGGGCTCAAGCAAGCTCCTAGAGCATGGTATGCAAAAATGGACAATTTTCTGCTATCTTTGGGGTTTGAGAGGTGTAAGTCTGATCCAAATGTGTATATGCAGCATGTTAGTGATCTGATATTGATTATTGTACTGTATGTTGATGATCTTTTGATCACTGGTAGCTGCACCAAAGAACTTGACTCAGTTAAGAGAGCATTGCACAGTGCATTCTCCATGACCGATCTAGGATTGCTAAAACAATTTCTGGGTTTGGAGATTGATCAATCTGTGAATGGAATTTCTGTATGTCAGTCAAGGTATGCTTCAGATTTGCTGCAGAAATTTAAGATGGCTGAATGTAAGTCTGCAAAATTTCCATTTCTTTCAGGAGTTAAGCTTACAGAATGGGGTTCTTCACCACTAGTTGACAGTTCGTTGTATAGACAACTAGTTGGGAGTTTGTTGTATCTTACACACTCTCGACCAGATTTGTCTTATGCTGTTGGGGCTGTTGCAAGGCACATGCAAGAGCCTCATGAGATCCATTGGAAGGCAGCCAAGAGGATCCTTCATTATGTTCAGGGTACTAAGTCCTTTGGTATCCATTATGCTGCTGGTTCATCCCTTGAACTAGTAGGATTTACAGATTCTGATTGGGCCGGTGATTGTATTGATCGGAAGTCAACTTCCGGTTATGTATTTATGCTTGCACATGGACCTATATGCTGGTCAAGCAAGAAACAAAGCACTATTTCCTTATCTTCAGCTGAGGCCGAGTACAGGGGAGCAGTCAATGCAGCCACACAATGTGTTTGGTTGCAAGGTATTCTTGCAGAGTTCGGGATTGTCTTTGATTCACCCACTATTCTTTGGTGTGATAATCAAAGTACAATCAAGATTTCTACCGATCCAGTACAGAGGCAGAGGACCAAGCACATAGAGATACACATGCATTACATTCGGGGTTTGGTGCATGACCGGATCATAGCATTGCAGTATTGCCCATCCAGTGAGCAAACTGCTGATATCTTCACCAAGTGTTTTACCGAGAAGACCTTCACTCACCTTAGATCTTTGCTTGGGGTGAGTGATGCATGGTGATGATTGGTGTATTTTGATATATGCCACATGTCCATTTTAGAGGGGAGGTTTTATTTCCCATGTGGTTTTCCTCCTTACCTTGGTTACATGGACAAATAAATTTTATGATGTAAAAGGTGACTTGAACCTAGTTGCCAAGGCCTTAATTTTTGATATTTCACTAAGTCTAGCTTAAGGGGGGGTGTTAGAACATTTTTCCACCTATGTACATTAATCATTTATTAATGATGATTAATTAGCCCAAGTGATTAATGATTACATCCCTAAGTTGTTTAGCTACTAAATGGTCAATTATCATGAACTAGATGGCAAATGTGAACAAGTGCTGAGTCAAACCAGCTAAGTGGAGCGCTCCCCAGGGCAATTAATGCACTTAGCATGCCTAGAGCGCCCTCCTCAGGTCATTTAATGCACTCAGCATGCTTCTCTTCTACCTAGGGCGCATTTGCTCTCTTTGTGGACAATCTTGCCTTGTTTTGTCACATTTTTGACCAATTTTAGACTCCAAACCTCTAACCAACCAGTTTCTTCACATGTGTGAGGTCACATGGGCCTGTCCAGTCATTCCCAGCATTCACACTGCAGATTCGAACCAGTTTGGGATGGTTTGGGATATTTTGGTCAACCTAGGGGGGTTTGAGCTTTTTCTAAGCTAGATCAGTGTGAACACTCCAGATGGATTCGAATTCTTCCAGATTTGTATATATGGGTGTTCTTAACCTTTGTTAAGGTTGGACAGTTAATAATATTGACATTATTCACCAATTCATGTGTATTGTTCTTCATTCATTTAAATTTTTTATGCTAATTCTTGCAAACGTTGTGCAATCTTTCACCAGTGAGGAATCCACAGTAGCTAGATTAAACTGTGCTTGAGATTTTACAAAGAGGATGAACCTAGAGAACTGTTCACTTTTCCCATTAGTGTACCTCTTGGGGATGCTAGGATGAAGAATATCAACCCTAATAACCTTCCAAACTTCCATGGCTTAACCTTAGAAGATCCTGACACATTCCTAATTGAATTTGAGGTAGTTTGTAGGTCATTTGGTTACACTACTGATGCACAAAAACTGAGACTCTTTCCTTCTACAATGAAAGATCTATCACTCAGATGGTTTATGAGCCTAAAAGGAAATATGATTTTCACCTGGGACCAAATGAAACAATCCTTCCTAGAAAAATATAGGGACTACTGTAAGGCAAAAGATACAAGAGATGAAATCTTCAGAATGCAACAAGGAGAAAGAGAATCCCCAGAAGACTATGCACAACACTTTCAACTTAGTTACATACGAGCTAGCCACTATACCTTAGATCAAGAATCACTGAAAATTTTCCTTCTTAGAGGAATCAAAGAAGAAAAAATATAAGTATTGAACCTTCTAGGAGAGGGGGAATATTACAGAAAACCTATGGCCAAATCCTACAAATATTCAAGAACTATTCTAGATCCAGAAAAGGTAAAAGTGGGACAAGGGATTCACATCCATTTATTGGGGGATCAACATCTTTAGGACCAAACCTGACAAAGTCTGATTTAGGAAACCTTCTTGACGATATGAAAACTGATATCCTTCAATCCCTAGCAATGCAACTTGATGCACTCCAAAGAAAGAATAAACAGGACGATGTCGCGTTTTGGGATCTGGGATTTTTCTTTGCGAGTTTTAATAAACGCGAAACCCAAAACCTGACACTATCACGTTTTGGGAATTGGGAATTCATTTTTTACATTGTGTTTAATTGCGTTCCAAAACCCGCAACCTATAACTTTCGAGCTATGGCTTTCGGAAACTTGTTTTTGATTTGGTCGTATTTTTGAAACCCAAAACTCGCTAATCTCGGTTTTCGGCTTTCAGGACTGGTAAATAAAAACTTTTATTATGTTTTGAACCCGGTCCCGCACTGCACATCGATCAATCTCAGCCGTCCATTTCTCTTAATCCTACGGTCGTGATTTAATTTCAGTAAATTGATAAATATAGGTTTTATTTACTTTTTCTTTATCATTTTTACTCGTCGAATTGCTCCGCTAAGCTGATTTTAATGTGAATTTGGTTTCCAAGGGTCGTTATTGCTAGTTTTTCAGTTTTTTCTAGGATTAGTTGTTTCCATTGTTGCGTATTATGTTTAGAAGTTTGGTTATTTTGGCTTTTGTAATGGTCATTTTGGTTATTTAATTTGATCCTCCTAGGCTTTGCAGGTTACACCTTTTCATCTCCGCAGTGTGGCTCTAATCTTTCTGTTAAATTAGCAATCTGCATTTGATCTCGTAGGTGAAACCAGGTCACCATTTTATGTGCTCAAATTCTTGTCTTAGTCGTTCCGCAGTCATCTCTTTCACCTCAACTCCCGTTTTCATTTCAAATCCAAGGTTATGATTGTTGATGTGAAAAGACTTTTAATGATGAGTTTTCACATGCCTTTTAATTCATGCAAATTTCGATTGAATTTGTACTTCCGCATGGATCTAGATTCGGTTAGCACATGTTATAACTCGCTTCATTACAGTTTGCATGATTGCAGTGTCCCAATCGTACTAATTTGGCCAGTGTGACCGGCTCTGCTCAATCATTTGCCATTCTATCATTTGGCCTTAAATTGGCAACGAATATGAAAGCCTTCAGTTTGTCCTTTATATTCTGTAAGAAGAAAATGTTGCATGCTTATGTTGTAACTTTCTTCTTGACGTATTTGGTATGAGCAATATGCAGAGAGGAAATGAATCCCTCCATGTGTGTTTCGAGAATGAAGAACTTTGGTCTTTGCTATATCAAGAACCTTTGTCACCTCCTTTTGATTCAAGTATTCCTGATTAAAGCAGCAATAGCGAACAAGAGGATGTTCAAGTCCCGTTTGTCTGTATGCGATTCCTAGAGAGGAAGGAAATAAGGTTTCTGAAGAGCCAACTGATCGAGATGATACTATTATATGGGATTATATAATTAATGAAGAATCTGATATTCCGCCAATTTCTTCTGACGTGGACCCTTTAACGGATTTCTCTATTTTTAAGAACATAGTATCTCATCCAGAAGTCCCTGCAGTGAATTCTCTACAAGCCAAATCATCTGTTGCTGATAATGAGTAGGTTGGGGCAGAATTCTTGCTTATGATGTGAGGAATTTTTTTCAATTAAGGGATATATCTTTAAGAATCTTTTCGAAAGATGAAGGAAATCATGTAGTCCGAGTAGTGGCAGGATTTTCTAGCCCAATAGACTCATTTTTTATTTTGGAATCACTATTCTGTAGGATTCATTTTGTACTTTGTTGTAGTTTAATATTTAAGGAAGAATACCTCTCGGAGAGAGGGGTTGGAATTTTTGGAACTGTAATTCAGTAGGAGATAAGACTAAGGATACTCTGTGGCCAGAGTCATTGTTATATTGGTACAAGACATCTTAATGCAGTAATGTTATCTTCGGATCCATATTTTTGATTATCACTTAAATTTCTTTAAGGATTTCTGATTTTATGTTCCAGATTGTCATCCACTATACATATGATCTCTTGTTAGATATATAATGAATGCATAGATCTGTTGTATTGGTTTTTCTGTATAACTGATGTGTGTATGAAAATATTTGATTAAATTTCTTTAATTAAATACTTTCTTTATCGATTTCTGCAATTGATCAAATATATATATTCAATCATTGTTGATTTTTCAATCAACAAAAGGATAACAGGTTATATCTTGATGGTGTTTAAGCTTGGATTATTGTTGTTTAATTTTCATTAAATAAACCATAATTTAAGTCAACAAATATCTCATCTAAAGGCATTTTTGTTAAAGATGGTAGACTGTTTGTTCTCTTACACCTCAAGATTGATCTGCATAAACACCCAGCTTTTCATTTTAGAATAGATCTGACTTAAGATTAGGTTATTTTTCTAAATACGTTAAGTTAGAATTGTTCACTGTTTCCCACACCCCTTTGTTTCCCTAAATTGGGAAACTGATCTTATTGATCAAATCACTTACTCATAGAGTGCCAGTGGAGGCTGAATATTCGTGGGTGATTACCACACCAAACAACTCGAGGATAGAATTGCCCTTGCGTAGGGTCTTTCGAAGCCTTTGGTTGGGTTTTCATCCCCTGTTGTGTGCCTTGGAACCCATTCCAGCACTTTGCACTTACCCTGCACACCCGAGTCATCAAAAAATGGCGCTAGAAGGAGGGCACTAGTATAACATGCCTAAGCAAACCTCTAATAAACCTCCTCCAGCAAATAATTCAACGGTTCAAACCCAAAGCTAGTCCAGGGCTTCAACATTTGAACAACCAATTGATTCATGACCTACAGTTATCCCTATTACATCTGCGCAACCTACAGTTATACCTGTCACACCTGTGATACAACAGGAGAATAGAGGGGAAATCATTTTCACATCACCCACAAGGAGACCCATCTTGTTAGAGACGATATTGAAAACATCTGCCGATAGGGTCTTAAGAGCATAACAACGACTTGCCGATCAAAGATGACATGGTCTAGCAGCCTTAAATTTAGAAAATATTCTATAGATTGGTGGTCAGGAAGATCAGCAAATTCTCACTGCACATACTAGTGACTCACAGATTCAGTACACCACTGATCTAAACACACAGGATCAACACACAGTTGATCAACAACCTGAAAACCAAGAATCGATTCATCAACCAGATTCTCCTGAATATAACAGTAAGACCACTCTCATAAGAACACAAGGTCAGCCAAATTTTGGAATTGGTGATCCACCACCATCTCCTCCTTCATCTTCATCATCTTCCTCAGACGGTGAGAATTCTTCTAGCTCGTCCTTGAAAGAAGAAGAGCAAGAACCTCCAATGGAAAAAAAAGGGCAAAATAGGCCTTGGCTTGACAAAGGTGTAGTTTTCATATTAGGAGATCAACATAGATTACCAAAGAATCCTGAGAAATGGCTGCCTAAATTCAACCCTGATGATAAGATACCTGCGTTGGATCATATAAAAACCTTCATGCAGGAAATCAGGCTTAGAAGCATGGTACATGAGGATGTAGTATGCAGACTCTTTCCCTATACTTTTGAGGGTAAAGCAGCCACTTGGTATTTTGCTTTACCAGCCCAATCTATAACTTCCTGGGATGAATTCGAGAAACATTTTACCCAGAAATTTGGGGATGACAAAACACTGCAAGATCTTGTCTTAGAGTTATCCTCCATGAAAATCAAAGGAAAAGAAAAGGTAAAAGACTTTAACCAAAGGTTTTCATATCTAAAAAAAAGAATTCCTACCAATCTTCTTCCTGCTGAAGAATTATTGGTAGCTTATTATGAAAAAGGTCTGCCTGTCCCTATTGCAATGTGGGTCAAGAGGGTACATAAAGGTACTTTACTGAAAGCATTTGATGAAGCAATCGAAGTTGAGAAGGACATATTTTGTCTAAAAGACATCCCTGAAACTTCAGAAGAACAACTTTCCACTTCCAGGAAGAGAATTGAGAACGCCCCTAAACCCACTGTTCAGAAAAAGGATCCATTTGACATGACTGACATGAAGAAATTCCTTCAAAGGATGTCAAATGAGATGGTGGATTTAAAGAAGAACACTAATGATAATCAGAATCAAAATAGAGGTTTTGTAAGGCCACCATTTAGGAGACCTTACCAGCCTCCACAAAATCCACCACCACCAAATCCGGCAGATGGACTCACAAACGATGAACTCTATTCTATTTTTAGAGCATTGGCAGTAGAATCTCAAGTCACCCCTGACACTTCCAATGAGCAGACCATGCCGGATCCACAATTACCTATAGAAAAATAAGAAGGTGATCCACAGGTCGATGTTGTGGGATCCTTTTCAGAACTTCCTATGTTTGAAGATGAAGAAGAACCTGAGGTGGTATTTAACACACAGTATCCTTATAACACAAGGTCAAGACCACAGCCACCTCAAGAACCTTCATCTTCTCCTCCGGTTCCCACAAAAAACAAGACTGTCCCACAAAAGGATACAGTCCTCCCTGAAATGGAGTACAATCTAGTTGAAGATTTAAAAAGAGTTAAAGCAAACATCTCTCTGTTTGAGCTACTTAAGATGCCTGCTATGAGGGATTCCTTACCAAAAAGCGTGATAGTCAAACAACCAAGAGAGTCACAAAGTAACAATCTAGACTCTGTTACTAAAAATGATGATCAGAAACTAGCAAGCAAGAGGAATCCTCCTATCTTGCTCACTTTTGAGATCTTCAATCGGAATGTGCACAACTGCATGATAGATTCAGGATCGTCATCAAATGTGATGCCCCTCTCTATTTGCAGGAAAGTGAATGCAACGTGGGAGCCCTACCCAACATAGATTGTGCAACTTGACAGATCCAAAGTCAGAGTGGTAGGTAAGTTGAGAAATTTTTTGCTTACATTGTCAGTTGATCCCAGGATCCATCAGACAGTTGACATCATGATAGCTGACATCCCGGAGGCCTATGGGATATGGTTAAGCAGGGACTGGTCAGATAAACTTAAGGGTTACTTTGCAACTGACTGGTCCCACTTATGGTTGCCCTACAATGGTCAACCAAATAAAATTAAGATTAGTAGAGAAACTTTTATGAAACAGACAATCATTGATCTTAATGATTCAAGCGAACCTGCTGGTTATCTCACCTCTCGTGTAGAGCAATGTAATTTCGATACTTTTTTTGGTGAATTCCCAGCTGATGCCTCACCAGAAGAAAGCTTTCAAAATGAATCACTGTTGGAGCCAAGGCCGCAGCTAGGGTAAAAGCTGCGAATTTTGAGGAAAAAGCACAAGTATGGAAGAGTGCTAAGTTTGGAATAAACACCAATTTTGGGACAGAAGAAGACGGTGCGCAGTACGGTGCCAGATGGAGGAGCTCAGCGCGGATCACAGACCGGAAATCGCGGAGCTCGCGCGCACGTTAGAAGAGAATGAAGGTAGCCGAGTGGAAAGCCCAGCTACCATAATCAATGAAGCAATGGAGTAGAGGGCTCAGCTACCCTCATTTAAAGCTAAGTACAGAAGTTATGGTTGCTCGGATCAAGGAAGAGCAACGGACCAAAGCATTGAAGGCGAAGGACGAGGCATCCATACCCGTAAGGTGCGCCGGAATTCATGGAGCCTGCAGGAAGCGGTGACATGACTGCAAGCGGCGCCTACAGTACACCTAGCCATGTGCGTGGTTAGGGTTTTTGGGGATTACTGCTGGGAAAGGCCCACAGTTTTGTAAAGGTGCGACCGCCATGGCCACCTATATATATGAATAATTGTAATGGGTAGATGTTAGTTAGTGAGATAGAGAGTCAGTTGGTTAGACAGATAGCTAACTAGTCAGTAAGCGGGTTAGCAGTGAAGCTAATCCTTGAGTTGCAGACAGTCCGAGGCGACGTCTGAACTATTGTAATCTCTGGAGAGGAAGAGAATAGATCGAGAGAAGGGCTCCCAGCTGTGTGCGTGGAGTTTCCTGGAAAGATCTAAGGCTGCAGCTGTGTGTGCAGCATATTGTATAAGTCTATCATTTTCTGGTTAATATAAGATACTCCCGTGGACGTGGTTTTCCCCGTGGAGGTGGACTTCATATTTCTCGCTATTATGATGTTGTGTTAGAGATGATTACCTGCTTGTTTTAGTCTATTACAGTAAATACAGGAATATTGCATTATCTTTATGAATGTGTTGAGTAATTCAGTGAAGCTTCCCTGGGAACTATAATCGTTAAGGGTCAAAGGAATCGGTAAGACGACGTCGCCGTTGCGATAGGAGAACCTGTTGCTGCGACGAGCACGCAAGTGAAACTACGCATAGAATATCCGCGCAGAGGATAATCGGTCCTAGCGCAGGAGGGAAAGTACCGCGCAGCTAGGCTGCTGAGCAGGAGCTTGAACGTTGTTGCGCTCATAAGTCTGAATAGAGGTCAGACCGTCGCCTTAGAGGAATCGTCAAGGAGGAAAGAGCAATCTCCGCGTCGCCTAGGTTAAGGAAACCTGATTCCTTAGCCCCCCATAGCCACTTTGGGTGAGACCTCAAGCTGCTGTGCAGCTCGTTGCTGAGAGGGCCAGTGCGCCAAGGGGTTTTCTTGCTGCGCTTCATTAAAACCCGGGTCTGTCCAAAAGCAGCCAACAAATGGTTCCGTTGCCTTATGACTTCTTGATCACGCCACTTCCGTTGCTTTGAACCCTGTTGTGCAGCCAACAAATGGTTCCATTGCCTTATGACTTCTTGATCATGCCACTTCCGTTGCTTTGAACCCTGTTGTGCAGCCAACAAATGGTTCCGTTGCCTTATGACTTCTTGATCACGCCACTTCCGTTGCTTTGAACCCTGTTGTGGAGCCAACAAATGGTTCCATTGCCGCGTGACTGAAACTTGCTATTTTTCGACGTAGAAGATTGTGGTTGAGCCAACAAATGGTTCCTTGAGACTTGCTCAGCTGACAAATGTGTTACTGGAATCCCACAGCTACAGAAATCCAGGAGTGGTTTGATTTAAAGGCTACAGAGTTCGCTGAACAAGAAAATAAAAGCTCTAGACTCCAGCCAGAAGAATGGTTGCAGAAGTATATCTATACTGACCTTCATGAAATTTTCTTTGTCACATTTGCACTTGAGTTTCATGCTTGGATAGCCAAGTTAGCAGATACTAGACCCACTGTGTATATTGATCGACCAGTCGCTTGGACGCCTGAGCTAGTCAGTATTGTGAAGCGGGTAGACAATTCTGTGTCCCGCGCAGTAGAATTTTGGTTGAATAGTCTGCTGGAAGGTTTCATCACTGAGTTTGCAGTGGATACAAGAAAGAGTTTCAGTGAAGCTGAGAGGAGTTTCTTTCAGGCACATAGAGGTAAGTTCCTGAATTCTTTGAACTTATCCATTAAAATGCTTCTGTATGAAAAAGCAAAACTATGTATAGCTTCAGATGCATAGTATAGACAAGTAATGTCCGTAGACTCTGATAGTGACCCTGAAGTTATTGGTTGCACTCGTAGTGGAAAATGGTATAAAGTAGGCCTTGACCAACATTCTTTTGAGTCGAGCCCAGAAGACAGTCAAGTTCCTAGAGCAAGCCACATACAAAGACAAGGGAGCGCTTAGATCCCTTATCACCCTTTTACACCACAAAAGCCGGACAAAGCTCAGTATAATCCCACAGTAACACCTTCTAGTAGCCCACACGGTACTTCTAGTACCTCTGTGCCACCTTTTTTCAACCAGTCCAGAAGAACTGCTACAGCACCTACACCTCAACCTAGCACAAGAAAGATGGGTGATGATATGAAACTACCAACTTTTAGAGGAACAGGGATAGAAGACCTTGAGCAAGACTGGTTCCTATGTGAATCCATTTGGACAATTAAGCAAATTAATGATGATGCTGTTAAACTGGTTCAGTTAGCAACCACACTAAGAGACAGAGCCTTAACTTGGTTCATGAAATACTCAGCAGCACAGAACAGAACGCTTGCTGATGTAAGAAATGCAATGATTAGAGAATTTAAGAAACCTAAATCAGAATCACAGTGTATAACAGAGCTCAAAGACATCAAGCAGTTACCCACAGAGTCAGTATGGGACTTTGACCAAAAGTTCAAAGCCTTGATAGATCAAGTAAGCTTTGAGTTTGCACCACAACAGCATAAGGAATGGTTCATTGCTGCGCTGCTTCCACACATTAGACTTCCTCTTTTGCAACAGAATCTCACTACTCAGGAACAAGCTCTAGAGATGGCTATGAAACTAGAAGCTTCACCAATTGCTGGAACAAGCAACGATGTTGCGCAGTTGCAGAACCAATTAGCAAACTTAACCTTGCAAGTGCATGATATTAAGAAAGGCAAGGATGTTAAGGAAGAAATATGGTGTACAAAATGTAAAGCGCAAGGTCATTCAAAGGACCATTGCCCTGTTTTCATAGAGTATATTGCAACTGGAGCACCTAATCCTTTACCACAGCCACAAGGGTCTTGGTGTGAAATCTGTAGAACTAGAGGTCATAGACCTCAAGAATGTCACTTACTTCAGAAATATGTACAAACTCCAAAGAATCTATATTGTAATTTCTGTAAATCAGTAGGCCATGATGAAAACAATTGCAGAGCATATGACCTTATGATGGAAAGGAAACATGATGTTTATAGAGTACAGTCAGAAGCACAAGGACCCGTAGCAGGTCCACAGTACGACCAAACTCGCGACGGCCGAACAGGAAATTACAGAGGCCGTGGACGCACAACAAACTTTGGCCGCGGAAGAGGCCAGATTACTTGTTATAATTGTGGAGCGCAAGGTCATTTTGCAAGAGATTGCCAAAACCCTACAACCCTTTGCAGATATTGTAAATCTTATGATCATATCATTGAAGAATGCCCCCAATTGATGACAAAAATGCAAGCAAAGACGCCACAGGTCAACCAGAATATTCAATTGATTGGAGCAGAAAAAATGGAACCAGACCGTACAGTTAATATTGTGACGCGCAGTGGAACAACCACTGGTGCGCCAAAGTCGGGAACTGGAAAGAAAGCAACGCAATGGGTGCGCCGCGCTAATATTAAACCAGCCCCACTTAATCTGCAGAAGCAAAAAGAAGCATTCAAGCAAGCCCAAGAGTATTTCTCAGATCCCAGAGCTTCGAGTTATGTCGCAACTCCGCATACTGATATTAGATCGCAAGCACTAAGACAAGACAACCTGGTACAAGAACAGGCCACTACATCCGGAAGGCCCGATGAAGAAGATGCACTAGGTACTGTCCATAATTTTCTAAGGAACTGCTTAAAGTTGTTGCGCAATGAAAAAGCAACTATGGAACTTCAACACCTATTGGATAAATGTCAACAATCTGCTTCGACGAACACGCCGCAGCGTGCTGTTCACCAGATTGGGAGTCACATAAGAACTGGAAAAGAGATGAGGCTCACAGCGCAGATTGGAGCATTTGAGATGGACGAAGTCATTTTAGATTTGGGCTCAGAAGTTAATGTTCTCACCATGCAGACATGGGAACAGATGGGAAGTCCTCAACTTACAAGATCCCCTATCCAGCTAAGACTCGCGAATCAGCAACGAGTCTCTCCATTGGGCAGATTACCCAATGTACCTATTGATATCGAGGGAGTAAGAAGTTCTGCAGACTTTGAAGTAATCAAAATCCTGGATGATAGTAGACCTTACCCAACACTTTTAGGTATAGACTGGGCATTTGATAATTTGGCTGTCATCAACTTGAAGAAAAGACAGATGACCTTTGAGGATGACCAGATTAGGGTCATTGCACCGCTTGATCCTATCCAAGGACCAAGGTATATAGAACCCATTCGGGCAGAAGAAGAAGCGCACCAAATGGAAAGTTTGTATCATATGACTGCTAGTCAGAGTGACTATGTCAATCCCACAGCAGATGGCCATATCAGCTGGCGATGCGATAGTTCGTGCACATCAGACTCAAATGCAGGATTGGAAAATTGGCAGAATCGCTTACATGAGGTTTCTACAAGACGTTGCGCCATGATGACTAAATCCATTTGATGGATTGGCACAGAATTGACTGACACTCCAATTTTTGATGGTTTAACTAACGTAAGTGAATTCATACAGGCATATGAACAACAGCTTCCAGAACAACAGCGCATACAGGCATTAGATGTATCACTGCGTGCTACACCTGCAAGATGGTGGGGTGCACATAAAGAGAATATTCACACATGGCAAGACTGTCGCAGATTGATACTGCGCAGATTCCAGGACACTACAGCAGAAGTGTCACGCAAATACGAGGGACAGAGTGACCCCAGGTCACACATTGAAGCATGCATTCAGCAATGGTCAGATATTCCAGACGATGAGTGGGTTCACCTATTCATCCACACATTGGACACAGTTCCAAGGAACTGGTACACTGAAACAGAATTGCGCAGAGGCACTCTTACTTGGCCTCTTATGATAGAAAGTTTTCAACTTACCTTCAGCTTTGAGTCGGAGCATCCAAGTATTGATCAAGCTCTGAAGTGTATTAAAAAGAAGGTATTTGAACCATGTCTATTACCAGAATATTCCCAGCCGGATTGGGCTGTTCAGATAGAACATGCCCTCGAATGCTATAATTTCACCACTAGAGAAGAGGAGGATGATCCTCGCAACATCAATATTCCAGAATCAGAAGGGACGCGCAATGTTGAAGGTCCTCAGCTTGATACCCCTGCCATTACAGAACACATCAAGCTCAAAAAGGTTAACATTGGTACAGAAGCCGAACCCAAGTTTGCTTCTATAGGAGACTATTGGGATGATGAAACTATTGCACATATTTCAGATTTATTACGTCACTACCAGGATATCTTTCCTACCAAGTTCACAGAAATGAAAGGCATCCTAGGAGACTTAGGAGTGATGCGCATACCTATGAAACCAGATGCCAAGCCAGTAAAGCAACGCCCATACAGGTTGAACCCACGCTATAAAGAAAAAGTCAAAGAAGAAATTGACAAGATGCTCACAGCAGGTATTATTGAGCCAGTAGAAGAAAGCGACTGGATTAGTCCTATGGTTGTGCAAGAGAAGAAGACAAAAGGTGAAATAAGAATTTGCGTGGACCTGCGCAAACTCAATGACGCATCAGCGCATGATCCATTTCCTACGCCTTTTACAGATGAAGTGCTTGATAATGTTGGAGGACAAGAGGCTTACTCCTTCACTGATGGATTTTCGGGATACCATCAGATCAGAATTCATCCAGACGACCGCCATAAGACTACTTTTGCGACTGAATGGGGCTCATTCCAGTACACGGTAATGCCCTTTGGTCTTAAAAACGCTCCTGCTATCTTCTCTAGAGTCGTTGTTGCTGTTTTCAAAGAATTCATCCATAAGTTTTTAGAAGTCTATTTTGATGATTGGACTGTATTTGGCTTATTAAAGAACCATATAGCGAACCTGCGAATGATGTTAGAAAAATGTAGACAGCATCAGATTTCCCTTAACTTGAAAAAATGTATCTTCTGTGCTCCTTTTGGTATTTTGTTGGGTCATATTGTATGCAGACAAGGAATCCTGATGGATCCTGCGAAGGTTGCCATCATTGCTAATTTACCGGCGCCCAACTCAGTCAAGCAATTGCGCACTACATTGGGACATACTGGATACTACAGAAAATTTATCAAAGGTTATGCAAAGATCACAGCACCTATGGAAAGACTGCTGAAAAAGGATTCGAAATTCCAATGGACAGAAGAATGCCAACAGAGCTTGGACACATTGAAAGACAAGATTATCACTGCGCCAATTCTAGTTTTCCCAGACTGGAATAAACCTTTTTATGTTCATGTCGATGCTTCTTCTATAGCATTGGGGATCGTACTTACGCAACCAGGAGAAGGAGGTATCGATCACCCCATTGCTTACTCTATCCGAAAGCTTTCCACATCCGAGAAGAACTACACTACTACAGAGAGAGAAGGACTAGCTATGGTTTACGCCCTATAGAAGTTCAAACACTACTTACTAGGCGCACATTTTAAAATGTATACTGACCATTCTGCTTTGAAATACTTGGTCAATAAGCCAGTGTTAGGGGGAAGAATTTGCAGATGGCTACTACTTTTCCAAGAATATGATTTCGAGGTTATCGTAAATCCAGGTAGATTGAATGCAGGACCTGACCACTTATCTAGGATTGAGTCAGGAGAGGAACCTACAAATTTGGAGGACAATCTTCCTGACGCGCAGTTGTTCTCTATTCAAGCAGCAGATGAATATTATTCTGATATCCTTGAGTTTCTTACCACCAGACAAGCGCCAGTTGACTTTACAGTCCAGCAGAAGAAACAACTTGTCGTCAAAGCCGCAGACTTCACCTTGATAGCAGGCCAGCTTTATAAGTTGGGCCCTGATGAAGTCCTGCGCAGATGTATCCTACCGCATGAAAAGAACTCTATCATCGCAGAAGCGCACTCAGGCACCGCAGGAGGCCATTCCGCAGGAAAGCCGACTGCTCAGAAGATCTTAGCCGCAGGTCTTTGGTGGCCGACATTGCATAAGGATACTAAGGAATTCTGCAAATGTTGCGATATGTGCCAGCGAACAGGAAAACCTTCAAGAAGAGATGAAATGCCGCTAAGACCTCAGATAACACTACGTGCTTTTGATAAATGGGCCATTGATTTTGTAGGTCCTATCAACCCACCAGGAAAGAGAACCGGCGCAAGATACATCATCACAGCTACTGAATACCTCACCAGATGGGCTGAGGCTAAGCCAGTGAAGAACTGCGACGCTGCCAGTGCTGCGCAGTTCATTTTTGAGAACATTATCACTAGGTTTGGATGCCCAGTGATTCCATGAGTGATCAGGGTACACATTTCCTCAATCAGACTATAGAGGCCCTTACTGAAGAATTTCAAATTAGTCACCATAAGAGTACACCCTACCACCCTCAAGCTAATGGCACGGTGGAGGCATTCAATAAAATTCTTGAGAATGCCCTGACGAAGATCTGTAACCAACAAAGAGATGATTGGGACCTTAGAGTCACCGCTGTATTATGGGCTTACAGAACTACCTGCAAGAAACTAACAGGCCACACACCTTTCAGTTTGGTGTATGGACAAGAAGCAGTTATGCCTATGGAATACATTATTCCCAGTCTCAGAATTGCGCAAATTACAGAAATGACAGATCATGATACTATGAGCACAAGACTTTCACAACTGCTTGCCCTAGAAGAAGACCGACTTTTAGCCGGATTTCATCAATAGGTACAGAAGGCAAGACAGAAAGCTTGGCATGACAGGCACATTAAGAATAAACACTTTGCAGAAGGAGACTTGGTACTCCTCTATGATAGTAAATTCATCAAGTTTCCAGGCAAGTTTCGTGTACATTGGTTAGGCCCTTTTCAGGTAATAAAAATAACAGAAGGAGGAGCTGTTCAGCTTGCGAAGCAATGGAGAATTGCTACCTAGCATGATCAACGGGAGTCAGCTTAAGCTTTACCGTGACGGCCACTCTGCCCTGTCGACTTAAAAAACTGCTCAAAGAAATGCAGATGTCCAGTGTAGTTGCAAGAGGCATCGCATCCAGTCTACACGGAAGTCGCGAGACCCTCAGTCTCTGGCTTCCCGCGCAGTTCCATGAAACATCCGCGCATGTCTATAAAGTTTGGTTGGAGCGAACCTAATTGCGCTCTTGCGAGGTTTTTCCCGAATCATTGAACTATCGCTCTTGCGAAGTTCCCGGTGTCAAATTGCCGCTTGAAGAAGTTTTGTTGTGGACCCCTATAGGCACAGTTTCCTAAGTTGAAATGACCCACCGGAAAAATTTGAATTACAGCAGTTATGTAGCCGCGTCTGAATAAATGAAGGATAAACCCACCATTTAAGTGTATCCGCTCTGACAGATTCGGCTCGATCTCCGTAATATTTGCATTTAAACCATGTGACGGAAAGTTTCAGCTTCTCCCGGAAGCCTGTCAGAGCCCGTCCATCACAGTAAATGCACCGCAGAGGCGAAGCGGATCGTAGGGTTGTCAACTCATGCATAGCCACCTATAGCTAGTAACCCCACTTGCCCACATTTACTATCGCCTTTGCTATAAATAACCCACACTTGTATAATTTCCGGTTACTTTTCTCGAGCTGCATAGTCTTGTTTGAAAATCTAAGCCATTGTTTTCAGAGCCGAGTCGTGCAGAGTGTTTCCCTTGTTGTCAGTGCTCATATCCCACGCTGTTCCACTGTTTCTGTCCTAGTTCTTGTCACCTATACCCGTTCACGACGGAGAACCTGTCGACTGAAAAGGTTGTTCGTCAATTCCTGCGCCGAGGCCTAGATTTCGGCATGACTACTCCCGTGACGGCTTCGAATTATGTACATCCTGGTTATCAGGATCCCAGACAATCTCCGGCCACATGAGCATCTCAGCCACAGCCAAAAGAGCCCGTTCCAGAGCCGTTGGCCACTATGGTGAATTATATTCCGCCGCGACCAGACGATGCACCAGAGGTGCATATTCCGAAGAATGCAAAGTATCCGCTTCCGTTACCTCCACTACTGGTTGGCGTGCGAATAGAAGGGTCCCTGCTCGGACACCTTCCACTGCTCAAGTTCTCTGATTTCAACCTCGGAGACTACAAGACATATCCTCAGTTCCAGCTAGACCGATATCTTACGGTAGTGCATAATCCCAGCCGAAAGGTTGACGAATTCATCCCGAAGGGATTTGCAGCAAATCTGGAGCGCCCTGGACTCCTGAACCTGTTAAAGCTACCACATTTCGGGCGTAGCAATGAAGTGAACGCAGTTGTTAAAACACTGCTATCCTGCATTCATGGAGGTTACCTTTGGCTCGGGAGGCCAATCGATTTAAATGTCGATTTGATTCATCGCATTACTAGCCTGTCTAAGGTTGGTAAGGATCCCAATATCCATTTTATGGGAAAGGAGAAGGATAGAAAACTGGCTGCAAAGCTGGTCCAGAAATACAACCTTACAAGAGGAGGTCGGGCTTATGACCTCACAATAGTAGAAGATGAAGCACTTAGATTTACAGGAAGTTTGCTCCGGGCAGACTTCTCACGAAGTGCAGACCGAAGGAAGTTACTGGAGCTGTCGTGGAACTTGCCATCGCAGCTGCGGAGGGAGAGCAGTACAACTGGTGCCTCTTCCTCCTCAATTCTTTTTTGGAAGACTGCCGGAACGTTCAAGATAACCCCGGTCAGTCGTTCCATTTTTCTTGGCTTTTAATTTTATGTGCTCTCGTCGGGTGGAAGGAGCCCCCGAACACTCAATTCCTTCCGCGCCGCGCAGGCGAACCTGCCGAAATTCGCTATGTAAACCTTTGGGAATCCCCTAATCTCGCAAAGCGCAAGATGAACCGCGCTGTATTTTGTGAATACTACTATCTCCTCAGAGATACCATTCAGGAAATGCCAAGGCTGAGTGAGGAGACAGCGACGCTATATGAAGGAAAGTTGGCCTTTACTGCCGACTTACATCAACTTTACCTCCATCCCTGCGGCATTCAAGAGGAATGGGCCGTAGGAATTTACAGGATGACCACCGAAGATGTCGAAGAAACTATCAAGTCTTGGTCAGACGAGTGGAGAGAAGCCGCCGACATCGCATCCGCGATGCCACCCGCCGCTGCGCATGACAAGGATAAGGGCAAGGAAGCCCCTGAGCAAAGAAGTGATGAAGGCTCGACAGAGCCAGCAACCAAGAAGCAAAAGGTGTCGCATCCCTCTGAGGCCATTCCCTCGGGGATCGACCAGTATCTGAAAGAGCAATTTCGCGAGCTGCGGACCACGCACGCTCACATCAGAAGTGCTCTAGACCTACAGTTTGTGGAAATAAAAGGTCTCGCAGGAAGGATTGCGCAAACCCATGCGCCAGCATCTACGTCGCAGGCGCCACAAGAAATTCCAAGTACTGAGCGAGTTGAAGAACTCATACAAAGGCATACTATCGTGCACATCCCGCCTACAAGTATGACACTTCCGGATCCTCTAGCTGCATTACAGGTAAGCACCGTTGGGCCCGTTGAAATAAATTTGTCTCTAATTCCTATAGAGACTCTACAGCTAGTGCACGAGAAAGTTTCTCTTGAGCTGAGAGCTAGAGAGCTCTCTACATTCCAGGAAAACCAACGATTGCAATCGCAGGAGATAGAGCTGAAGGCAAACCATAAGAATATCTCCGAGAAACTTGCACTTTATGAGGCGCAAGACATAGGCATAAGAAACGCAGTGGATGAGATTGCCCAGGAGTTGCCGGCTTGCGAGATTCAACCAGACCTCCCTCTGGTTGAGAAAGTTCAAATCATTGGAGGAAGGGTGAAAACCCTGGAGCATGAAATAGTTGCTATGGCTGAGGGCCATAGAACCCAAATCGCGGAGCTAGAAGCTCGTGTTGCCGCGCAGTTTACAGATGATGCGCAGGTACAATTTGAAGCACTGAGCAGAGCTTCCACACAGATGAAAGACAGAATACAGGAAGCTGAGAACCTGATGAACCAAGCTATGGAAGCTTGGACGGAGCTTGAGAAGCTCCCTTTTAAAGTTGGTCTTTTGGAACAAGTGCAAGCCGCAGAACAGTCCCTAACTGTTCTGACTGAAGAAGCTAAGGCCTTAACAGGCTTACCAAAAATGAAGAAAATGGGCGAAGTGCGCAGAATGCAACAGCAACTGCACAAGCTCAGAACTGAAGATGAGAAGCTCACCAACAGCATTCAGCCATTCATGGATGAGTATGCTGATATCGTGGGTCGAGTCGAGGCCAAAATCAAAGAGATTGCTGAATCTCAAGAGGTGATTGATGCCATCACTAAAGAAGAAGCCACTGCAGAAACGGTGCAGACTGCTGTGGAATGTGTTGATGAATTGGACTCCGCTATTGCACAGTGGAAGAAAGCATTCACGGAGACCCAAGCAAAAGCAGATGCGCAAGTAAAGCGACCACGTGCTAGTGCGAGTGGCTCGAGGACGAGCCACAAGTAAGTGTTAGGGGCCTGTTGGAGCCAAGGCCGCAACTAGGGTAAAAGCTGCGAATTTTGAGGAAAAAGCACAAGTATGGAAGAGTGCTAAGTTTGGAATAAACACCAATTTTGGGACAGAAGAAGACGGTGTGCAGTACGGTGCCAGATGGAGGAGCTCAGCGCGGATCACAGACCGGAAATCACGGAGCTCGCGCGCACGTTAGAAGAGAATGAAGGTAGCCGAGTGGAAAGCCCAGCTACCATAATCAATGAAGCAATGGAGTAGAGGGCTCAGCTACCCTCATTTAAAGCTAAGTACAGAAGTTATGGTTGCTCGAATCAAGGAAGAGCAACGGACCAAAGCATTGAAGGCGAAGGACGAGGCATCCATACCCGTAAGTTGCGCCGGAATTCATGGAGCCTGCAGGAAGCGGCGACATGACTGCAAGCGGCGCCTACAGTACACCTAGCCATGTGCGTGGTTAGGGTTTTTGGGGATTACTGCTGGGAAAGGGCCACAGTTTTGTAAAGGTGCGACCGCCATGGCCACCTATATATATGAATAATTGTAATGGGTAGATGTTAGTTAGTGAGATAGAGAGTCAGTTGGTTAGACAGATAGCTAACTAGTCAGTAAGCGGGTTAGCAGTGAAGCTAATCCTTGAGTTGCAGACAGTCCGAGGCAACGTCTGAACTATTGTAATCTCTGGAGAGGAAGAGAATAGATCGAGAGAAGGGCTCCCAGCTGTGTGCGTGGAGTTTCCTGGAAAGATCTAAGGCTGCAGATGTGTGCGCAGCATATTGTATAAGTCTATCATTTTCTGGTTAATATAAGATACTCCCGTGGACGTGGTTTTCCCCGTGGAGGTGGACTTGATATTTCTCGCTATTATGATGTTGTGTTAGAGATGATTACCTGCTTGTTTTAGTCTATTACAGTAAATACAGGAATATTGCATTATCTTTATGAATGTGTTGAGTAATTCAGTGAAGCTTCCCTGGGAACTATAATCGTTAAGGGTCAAAGGAATCGGTAAGACGACGTCGTCGTTGCGATAGGAGAACCTGTTGCTATGACGAGCACGCAAGTGAAACTACGCATAGAATATCCACGCAGAAGATAATCGGTCCTAGCGCAGGAGGGAAAGTACCGCGCAGCTAGGCTGCTGAGCAGGAGCTTGAACGTTGTTGCACTCATAAGTCTGAATAGAGGTCAGACCGTCGCCTTAGAGGAATCGTCAAGGAGGAAAGAGCAATCTTCGTGTTGCCTAGGTTAAGGAAACCTGATTCCTTAGCCCCCCATAGCCACTTCGGGTGAGACCTCGAGCTGCTGTGCAGATCGTTGCCGAGAGGGCCAGTGCGCTAAGGGGTTTTGTTGCTGCGCTTCATTAAAACCCGGGTCTGTCCAAAAGCAGCCAACACTCACATATTACTCATGTTACTTCTATACCTTTCTCTGGTGAAATTGTGCATAATGTATACAATGTAAATACAAATTTTAGGTTAGATCCTATCTCATGGACTTTATTTTTTGATGGTTCCAAGTCCAAGGAGGGAGCCAGAGTAGGTTGTGTCCTAATTGATCCTAAGGGAATGAAAATTATGATTGCTTGCAGGTTAGAATTTGATTGCACTAATAATGTAGCTGAGTATGAGGCTCTGGTTCAGGGACTCAAGAAGGTTGTTGATTTAGGTGTGCAGGTGATTGAATGCTATGGAGATTCTGAAATTATAGTTAAGCAAGTCAGAAATAAGATACACTGCTTATCTCCATGCTTGGCTAATTATTAGAAGATGGTAAGGGATTTAACCAACTCATTTTTAGCATTCAATATTAAATCAGTTCCCATATCACAAAATTTTGATGCAGACCTATTAGCAAATACAACGTCTAGACTGATCTCGCCATAAGGTCTGTCTCCTCAAACTTTTTCCATTGAATTGATGTACATACCCTCTATTCCGGATAATGTGACTAATTGGAAAGTATTTGATGATGACCGACAGATACTTGACTTCCTCACGGCTCAGGGTACATTCCAAGATATGGCCATTGATGAAGCATAACATGAAAAGTCACTCGCTGATCTCTCAAACGTTATCCCAAAGTCAGTGATCAATATAGAAAATTTTTATGATTTGCAAGACAAGTTCAAATCTCAAACTAATTGTAAAACTCAAAGCTCATCCCTGAACTATGAGCATGTCAATTTAGGCACCGAGCAGGAACCATATTTCATCAATTTGGGAGTTGATTGTACCCCTGAAGAATGGAGGGCCATCATTGCATTGTGTAAATATAAAGATGTTTTTGGCTGGACTTATGATGACCGGAAAACATTTGACACTAGCGTCATGTTTCATAATATACCCATGAAACCTGAAGTTAAGCCATTTCAACAAAAGCTATGGAAAATGCACCCTAGCTTAGAGCCCTCGGTAAAAAAGGAGTTGGAAAAGCTGCTCGTTGCTCGAATTATCTTTACAGTCAGGCACACTCAATGGATAGCTAACTTAGTGCATGTCCATAAGAAAAGTGGTGAAATTCAACTATGTGTCGATTTTAGGAACCTCAATCGGGCTTCTAAAAATGACAACTATCCTATTCCACCTATGGAACAAATTCTTCAGAAGGTAGCCGGGTCGGAGATGTTTTCCCTCCTAGACAGTTTTTCGAGATATAGCGAAGTTATGGTTGCCTCGGACGACCAATTAAAAATGACTTTCAGGACCCCTTGGGGCACTTTCGCCTATAGGAGGATGCCTTTCGGGTTAATCAATGCAGGAGCTACTTTCCAGAGAGCTATGGACATAGATTTCAAAGGGTTAACACATAATTCTGTCGTAGTTTATCTTGATGATATCACTATTTACTCCAAGAGGCGACATGAACATGTGTTTACTCTAAAACAGGTTTTCGACCATTGCAGGAAATTCAACATTTCTCTCAACCCCAAGAAATCTATTTTCGTAGTAACAGAAGGAAAGCTTCTAGGATTCATTGTTTCGAAAGAAGGTATGATTATTGATCCCAAACGCACAGAGGCTATTTCAAATATTGGGTTACCAAGATCGTGCAAAGCAATGCAATCCTTCTTAGGTAAGATTAATTTTGTACGTAGATTTGTACCAAATTTTGCCCAGATTGTTAAACCATTACAACTTTTGGTCAAGAAAGATTTGCAGTTTACTTGGTCTCAGGAATAGAGAGATGCGTTTATCCAAATTCAAAAGGCTATCACTAAATCTCTTGCTCTCATGTCCCCATATTTTGATAAGGATTTCATTCTTTATACTTTTGCCACTGACTTTTCTTATGCAGCTGTCTTGACACAAAAAGCATGACGATGATGCAGAGATCCTGATCTCTTTCATGAACTCAACATTTAAGGGTGCAGAGCTTAATTACTCTTAGATTGATAAGCAAGCCTATGCGGTCTATAAGTCTGTCAAACATTACAGGCCCTACTTGCTGAAGTCTCGAACTAAAGTCATTGTTCCATACTTTGCCATTAGAAACGTCCTCATCCAGAAAGAGTTAGGAGAAAATAGGGCCCATTGGATGACGACCCTACAAGAATATGATCTTGAGATCAGACCAGCTAAAATTGTCAAAGGACAAGGTCTTTGTCTTCTTACCGCTCAATCTAATGACCCTACGTAGCAGCAATTCGAGTGGGATCAAGAGGAAGAAATTCCCTCAGGTGTTGTTAACGTTATCGATGCTCCGACATCTAAATGGTATGATGACATCAGATTTTTCCTGAACCATGGGTTTGCTCCCGAAACCCTTGATTTTAAGAAAAGAAGGGCTTTGAGACTAAAAGCTACTCCTTATCAGTTTATTGATCAAGTTCTTTTTAGGAAAATTTATGATGGAGTATTTCTTAGGTGCATGGAAAAACATGAAACTTATGACATCTTATTCCAATTTTATGCAGGACCTGCTGGAGGCCATTTTTTAGGTGAGACTACAGCACATAAGATTCTTAGGGCTGGATATTATTGGCCCATGTTGTTTAAAGATGCATACGCGTATGTAAGGAGGTGTGAACCATGCCAGAAATGCACAGGCAGGTTTAAGAAACCTGCATTTCCTCTTCAGCCAGTCACAATTCAATTTCCATTCCAACAATGGAGATTGGATTTTATCGGGCCTATAAACCCTGCTTCATCCCTCCAACATAAGTATATTCTTACAGCAAATGACCACTTCACCAGATGGGTGGAGGCATCCCCTCTTAAACAATGTAATGCTAGTCAAGTAATTTCCTTCCTTGATAGTCAAATCATCACATGGTTCGGCACTCCTGAGTAATTAGTTTTCGATAATGCATCCTACTTCTCTTCAATTGATATAACTGAATATGCCTTTGAAAAGGGAATTAAGCTTAAGTTCTCTGCCAATTATTACCCGCAAGGAAATGGTTTGGCTGAGTCGTCAAACAAAAATTTGATAAATATTCTCAAGAAGACTGTAGCTTCTCATCAAAGAGATTGGCACACTCGGTTATATAATGCTTTATGGCCCGATCGAATAACCCCAAAGGAAACCATTGCAAATTCCCCCTACTGTTTTGTTTATGGAAAAGAAGCCATCCTTCCTACTAATCTCACCATCCCTTCACTACAATTGGCCCAGTCTGTCCAAGATGATGATTCTTCCCCTCTCCAGATTCTTCCCCTCTCCAGCATAGAATAGACAATCTCTTGAATCTAGAGGAGGACAGGGAAATAGCTAAGAACAAATTGTACCATCATCAGCAGATGGTGAAAAGATGGTTTGATGAAAAGTCTTCATCTGATAGGGAATTTTCTGTTGGTGACCTGGTTCTAAGGTGGGATAAGCAACATAAAGATAAGAACCAGTATACCAAGTTTCAGCGCCTTTGGCTAGGACCTTTCATTGTTACAGAAAAGATTGGTCCCAGCACTATTCGATTACAGACACTAGAGGGAGTTGTAGACACCTTCCCAGTGAATGTGTCTCTTCTCAAAAAGTATTTTGTTTGAACAACCTGGTGCACTTGTACATAGGTGTGGTTTGTTTGTCAATCTTTTGTTTTCTTGCATTTTCGTTTTGATTAGTCTTCTTGTTTTGGTTTGGTTTTCATTAATAAGGCTTCACACGTCTGGTAATGGCTTATGATCATTTTTATTAGCAAACAATTGCTTCTGAAGTTTCAGCATTGTTATCAATCTTACTTTTGGATAAGTGTAGTACTTTTGATTAGAATTTACTCTGAAGAATAAACAGTCAATAAGTGTAGTACTTTTGGATTTTTTCACTTTGATCATTATCTTTCACAATGCCTTATTTGTATAATTGAGGTATGGAGGATGGTCATCACTTCTCTATCTGGTGTTTCATGGTTGAACGACATATCATAATAACCTGACCAGCTCCGATTGCTCATGGATCCTTTTACAATCACTTTGAATATGAGTTTTGTTTAAAATGATAAGTTACAAGGTGGGTGGTCTTGTTATCAAGCCATCCCATTAGGTTCATAGGTGTTTAAGTGGAATGACATCTTCACATCAAGCCACCACACCTGGTAGATGACTTTCAGTTCTGCTGGAAGGTGGAAGATCCTATTACAGGTCGGTCCATTCATGATCCACAAACCACTGGTGAGTAACATTACCACTATATGGTCACCAAGCCATGGTACTGCCTTGTAGCCTATGCAGAGATAACTAGTTCTTCCCAGCCAGTCGCCATTTTTTGGGGCCACAATAGATCCCATGCTTAGCTAAAGCACGGGAACCCCATTTTTTAATCAATGCGAAGGTATATGGGTAAGTTTTTCTTTGTAAATATGATTTTCGGTTTAAATGTCTTTAAACATCACTGCCCATGTACCCGTACTTAATTTTCGTTGCTTGATCTAGGTTTCTTTAAGTGTTTGGTTTGCAAAATCTTTAAATTTTGACTATTTTCACTTTTTCTTGGCAAACCCGAAACCTAAAATTTGGAGAACCCAAAACCCGAAAGTTTCGGGTGCGGGAAGTTGCTGTTTTCATTTTGGGATTTTCATCATCCTGAAACCCGAAACCCGAAAGTTTCAGGTGTGGGATTCCATTTTCTTTTGAAGTTTGTTTTACCGAAACCCGACAATGGCGTGTTTCGGGATCCAGGATTTTTCTTTGAGAGTTCTAATAAACACGAAACGCGAAACCCGACACTATTGCGTTTTGGGATTCGGGAATTCATTTTTATGTTGCGTTTAATTGCGTTCCGAAACCCGCAACCTGCAACTTTCGGGTTGTGGCTTTTGGAAACTTGGTTTTGATTTGGTCGTATTTTTGAAACCCGAAACCCGCCAATTTCGGTTTTTGGCTTTTGGGAGTGGTAAATAAAAACTTTTATTATGTTTTGAACCCGATCCCACGCGGTGCATCATTCAATATTAGCCATCCATTTCTCTTAATCCTACGGTCGTGATTTAATTGGGTAAATTGATAAATATAGGTTTTATTTACTTTTTCTTTATCATTTTTACTCGTCGAATTGCTCCGCTAAGCTGATTTTACTGTGAATTTGGTCGCCAAGGGTCGTTATTGCTGGTTTTTCAGTTTTTTCTAGGATTAGTTGTTTCCATTGCTGCATATTATGTTTAGAAGTTTGGTTATTTTGGCTTTTGTAATGGTCATTTTGGTTATTTAATTTGATCCTCCCAGGCTTTGCAGGTTACACCTTTTCATCTCTGCAGTGTGGCTCTAATCTTTCTGTTAAATTAGCAATCTGCATTTGATCTCGTAGGTGAAACCAGGCCACCATTTTATGTGCTCAAATTCTTGTCTTCGTCGTTCCGCAATCATCTCTTCCACCTCAACTCCCGTTTTCATTTCAAATCCAAGGTTATGATTGTTGATGTGAAAATACTTTTAATGACGAGTTTTCACGTGCTTTTTAATTCATGCAAATTTCGATTGAATTTGTACTTCCGCATGGATCCAGATTCAGTTAGCACATGTTATAACTCGTTTCGTTACAATTTGCATGATTGGAGTGTCCCAATCGTAATAATTTGGCCAGTGTGACCGGCTCTGCTCAATCATTTTCCATTCTATCATTTGGCCTTAAATTGGCAACAAATATGAAATCCTTCAGTTTGTCCTTTATATTCTGTAAGAAGAAAATCTTGCATTTTTATGTTGTAACTTTATTCTTTCCGTATTTGGTATGAGCAATATGCAGACAAGAAATGAATCCCTCCATGCGTGTTTCGAGCATGAAGAACTTCGATCTTTGCCATATTAAGAACCTTTGTCACCACCTTTTGATGCAAGTATTCCTGATTCAAGTAACGATAGCGAACAAGAGGATGTTCAAGTCCCATCTGTCTATATGCGATTCCTAGAGAGGAAGGAAAAGAAGATTTCTGAAGAGCCAACTGATCGAGATGATACTGTTATATAGGATTATATAATTAATGAAGAATCTCATATTCCGCCAATTTCTTCTGACGTGGACCCTTTAACGGATTTCTTTGTTTTTAAGAACATAGTCTCTCATCTAGAAGTCCCTGCGGCGAATTCTCTACAAGCCAAATCATCTGTTGTTGATAATGAGTAGGTTGGGGCAGAATTCTTGATTATGATGTGAGGATTTTTTTTTAATTAAGGGATATATCTTTAAGAATCTTTTCGAAAGATGAAGGAAATCATGCAATCCGAGTAGTGGCAGGATTTTCTGGCCCAATAGACTCATTTCTGATTTTGGAATCCCTATTCTGTAGGATTCATTTTGTACTTTGTTGTAGTTTAATATTTAAGGAAGAATACCTCTCGGATCGAGGGGTTGGAATTTTTGGAATTGTAATTCAGCAGGAGATAAGACTAAGGATACTCTGTGGCCAGATTCATTGTAACATTGGTACAAGACATCTTAATACAGTAATCAGGGTAATTTTTAAGGGCGAAATTTCGCCAATTGGCTATTTTTCAGGTTTTTTTTCAAAAAATAAATTCGCTATTTGGTCATTTTTAGACTCTAATATCGCCTATATTTACATAAAATATGTTTTTTTATCATAATATTCGCCAAAATTTACACATTTCAGTAGTAAACTGTATGTTTCATATTTAATATTCGCCTATGTATCTATATACCTGTTTTTTTCAATCCAAAATAATCGCCTAGGATACTATACCTAAGTATAATATTAGAGTCCTTAAAAAATACCCTGACAGTAATGTTATCTTCGGATCCATCTTTCTGATTATCACTTAAATTTATTTAAGGATTTATGATTTTATGTTCCAGATTGTCATCCACTATACATATGATCTCTTGTTAGATATATAATGAATGCATAGATCTGTTGTATTGGTTTTTCTGTATAACTGATGTGTGTATGAAAATATTTGATTAAATTTCTTTAATTAATTACTTTCTTTATCAATTTCTGCAATTGATCAGATATATATATTCAATCATTGTTGACTTTTCAATCAACAAAAGGATAACAGGTTATATCTTGATGGTCTTTAAGCTTGGATTATTGTTGTTTAATTTTCATTAAATAAACCATAATTTAGGTCAGCAAATATCTCATCTAAAGGCATTTTTGTTAAAGATTTTAGACTGTTTGTTCTCTTACACCTCAAGATTGATCTTCATAAACACCCGGCTTTTCATTTTAGAATAGATCTGACTTAAGATTAGTTTCTTTTCCAAATAGGTTAAGTTAGAATTGTTCACTGTTTCCCACACCCCTTTGTTTCCCTAAATTGGGAAACTGATCTTATTGATCAAATAACTTACTCATAGAGTGCCAGCAGAGGCCGAATATCCGTGGGTGATTACCACACCAAACACCTCGAGGATAGAATACCCCTTGGGTAGGGTCTTTCGAAGACTTTGGATAGGTTTTCATCCCCTGTTATGTGCCTTGGAACCCATTCCAGCACCTTGCACTTACCTTGTACACCCGAGGCATCAACAGGCCCTTTTTCATGTTGGATGTAGGTCTACCATCCATCTAGGTCTTCATCATATTTGCAAGCAAGCCATCAAGTAGGTACACCTCAGGACTGATTACACTGCCTCTGCAAAACCTACAAGATCTCTCAATACTAATTATGTGCCATTGCAAAACCTGCAAGAGTATCTCAGGACTGATCACATGCCTTTGCAAAACTTGTGTACCCTACTGTCACATCATCGTCTTCAAATCACCTCATAGTCCACGGAGCACAACACAGATGCACATCACACAACACTTACATTCACCAGCATGGGAAGACACACTTCAACCATCCGTGAAAGGCTCAATGCTTATATCTATGCCATGGGAAGACACACTTCAACCATGCGAGAATTGCATCACACTTATATCCATAGCCATGGGAAGACACACTTCAACCATGCTAGGAATGGCACAACACTTATATCGCATCCATGGGAAGACACACTTCAGCCATGCTTGAATGGCACAACTCTTACATCAACGACCATGGGAAGACACACTTCAACCATGTAGGAATGGCCCCAGCCCTTATATATTCACCATGGGAGGAAACACCTACCACCATGTGAGAATGGCTCATGTGCATCTGTGTCTCTGGAATCATCACTTCCCCTTGGAAGGAATCTCGATCTGAAGTACACCAAGTCTCTCTCTGAAGTACTCAAAATTCACTTTGGCCAGTGGCTTGGTCAACGCATCATCTATCTGCTGATTCGTCGCAACATACAGGAGCTTCACTGCTCCTCTCTGCACCATATCCCTGATATAGTGATACTTGATCTCAATGTACTTCGACTTATCATGGAACCTCGGGTTATCTGACAACTTCACACAACTCTGGTTGTTGCAATATATACAAGTAGCACCCAACTGGAGAACAAACAAATCAGACAATAGTTTCCTGAGCCATACTACCTCACAACTAGCCGAACAAGAAGCAACATACTGTGCTTCGACTATATTCAGTGCCACACAGGACTGCTTCCTGCTAAACCAAGAGATCATACCAGATCCCATATCGAAGAAGCACCCCGAAGTGCTCTTCCGATCAATGGCACTGCCTGCCTAATCTAAATCAACATAACCCTCTAGGTTAAACTTTTCATTCGCATCATACTTGATCCCATAGTCAACTGTATCCTTCAGGTACCTCAAAATATGCTTTCCAACTATCAGGTTAACATGTCTTGGATCTATGAGATATTGGCTCAAGGTGTTCACTGCAAATCAGATGTATGGTCTCGTATTCGCCAGGTACATCAAGGACCCAATCATCTGACAATACATCGTGGCATCAACCGGCTCAGAGGAAGAATCACACAGAAGCTTCAAGTTCGATCCCATAGGTGTGGCCATGGCCTTGCAGTCCATCATCCCGAACCTCTTCAGAATCTCTACTGCATACTTCCCTTGTCCAAGGAAGATTCTATCTATGCTCTGCCACACCTCCCTACCTAGAAAGGAGTGCATCATACCCAATTCCTTCATCTCGAACTCAGCAGGAAGCTACCTCTTCATGTCGGCAATCAACCTATCCTTACCTATCACAAATAGGTCATCCACATATAGTAGTAGTATCACTAGATTTCCTTCCTCAACCTTGTAGTAAAGGTTGGAATCCGCTTTACTCTTGGTAAAGCCCAAACTAGATAGAAAGCTGTCTATCCTACCATACCAAGTTCTAGGAGTTCGCTTCAAGCCATACAAGGCTTTCTTCAATCTGCACACATATGACTCCCTGTCATGTGTCTCAAAACCGAGTGGCTGCTCCACATACACTTCCTCTTCGACTACACCATATCAATCTGGTGTATCTTCCACTTCATCACTTGCTTTGTATTTATCTATGCTACCATCTGCAACATGCTTGATCTTATAGATCCACTTGGAAGTCACAACAAACTTCCTTTCAGGTCTTGGGACTACATCCCAAACATCATTCTTCATGATCAACTGGTACTCCTCGATCATGGCATTATTCCATTACTGCATCCAACAAGGATAATTTTAAGGACCCATATTTATTTAAAAGTGTATAAACCTTGGCGAATCTTACCAATTCTTAAAATGACAACTATAAAATATTTGGTGATATTTTTCTAAAATTATTTCAATTTCCAAGGATATTCTATAGTTTAGATAATAATTTGGCGATTTTTAGAGTGAAAAAGGTTTACCCCATCAATATTGGGCGAAAAGGGCTTCAAAAAATGCAAATTGGAGAATCTTTTTGTGGAAAAAAACATGGAAAAATAGCCCATGGGCTAAATTTTGCCCCTAAAATTATCCTTGGCATCCAGTATCCTGGGAACTTTAGATTCTTCAATATCTTCAATAGATAGATTTCTTTAAACTTCGTTGCTGGAACAAATGTTGTAGTCCTTCTTTTGTAGTTGATTGTACACGATCTTTCCTACAAGTCAAGTTCAATTGCATGATTAGAAACATCTCATAGTTTTCAAAAAACAAAATCTTACACATAAGTACATATGTCATACAGTCATGCAATTATCTTAGCCAATGCTTCAATACAACATTTATCCATATCCCATAACTTTCTAGATGCCTTCCATCTCCACCAGAACATTGTTAAGAGTGTGCACAACTCCCAACATTTTAGCAAAGAGGTTTCATTCTATATAAGTAGCAATGGAATGTTGTATAGTACCCTAGGCCACTTACCCATTACTTACATATTAGTAGTATCTTTTTCATTAATGCAACTTTTCTAATAGGCATAATACATATCCTAAATCTAGGAACATAAGTATGTACATGATTGAACAACATCATTTAAGTAATCATATATATAATAAATAACAATTCAAATACTTATCTTTGTTTAGTTGTTGGTTGGACTCCCTCTTGATCTTTACTTCCTGGATTGCTCCCTCTTGATCTCTGCTTCCTTGCAAGAACTTTTGGAGTGTGCTCCATCTTGATATTTGCTTCCTGGATTACCTGTCCTTGAACTTATATTCATCTTGGACCACTATGCATGCTTAAGTGTGCACTAGTGTCATGATTGTGTCATCCTCAAGATATCATACATAATCATACATTCATTAGTATAATCTCAATAATATCAAAACATTATGATTCTAAATAATCTTATGTATGGTCATGATCATTTCATACAAAGGTAATAAGTGTTAGTAGTCAAGGTTTCAGGGAAGACTTCTTTTACTCATGCATATTCTTATTTGACCATAGGACTCTTCTAGTTATTCATATCTTTAATCAAAGTAAGAAACATAATATGCATAAACCCTTGATTACTTAAACTTCTAGCTTCAAGAATAATCATTATCATTCATACAAAAGTATAAGATCCTAACACAAGGTAGGATTCTAACTTGATATAGGAAAAAATACATGGTTATCATGTTTTCTAGTTATGTCTAACATACCCAAATAATGTCTTCTTGTTCTCTTCAATAACTTGTGCTTAGTAACCTGCATAACTCATAAGTTAACCATTGTAGAACCAAAAATATACATAACTCGTAAGTAGAGCTTCTATAATGGCTATGGATGAGTCTTTGTCTTCATGTCACCATGGTCATATGTTCTTGATCTAGAACTTCATCTGTCTTTCTTGATGTACCTGTATCTCTTCAAGTCATACCTGTTGGGATTGCTTGTAGACTTCTTGTGTAAGGCCTTAGCCTTATCTCCCTCTGGAACTGGAATCTCTTCACTTATGTAGGTGTCTAATTCACATCTTCTAGGATTAACCCAATCAACTTTGATTGTTGAAACTGGATCTGGAGATGGATTAGGGTTTGTTAGAGAAACCCTAAAAATTCAAATTTTGAATTTCAAACTTCTGAATGGATAGAAAGATGTGCCTTGCTAAGCTGATCAAGTTGGTATACTTCAATTTTGAAAATTGCAAAATTTGACCCCTCAAAATTGCCTTTGAAACTTTCGGATCTTCTGGACAGGATCCCGAACTAGGGTTTGATAAAGCCCAGTATTTTTTCCAACCAAAAGGTTTGATCTTGTACTCTAAACTTCAATTTTTTTGAGGAGCTTCCAGTCGTGGTCACAAATTTTGAAAATTCCAACTTTTGCAGAAGCCCTAATTTTCCACCTTTCCGATCAAAATCCCAAACTAGGGTTTGATCAAGCCTGACCTTCTACCCAACCAAAAAAATTGATCTTAGTCTCTAAATTTTGATTTTGATGAGGAGCATCCATCAATGGTCTCGTATTCCAAGAATTCCAACTTTGTCCCAAGCCCTAATTCCCGCAGCAGTGACAAGACAAGAATGAAGGTGCTCATAATCCAATTCTGTTTTGACAGAAATATGCACCTGATTGTTTCTGGTGCATATCTGAAATTACAAAATCCACAGGGTCTAAAACTTTGTTCTGTGGTATCCTGACCTGTCATATTTCCAACCCCATAGTTCTGACCTCAATTGTATTCTCTGAGAAAGAGTTATGCAAAGTGTCACAACGTGACTTGTTTATGGGATAAAACAGTATAGCGAACTTGTACGGAGTGTCACGTGTCACTGGTTCAATTTCGGCCTCTGAAAAACTTACCTAAGAAACTACAGTCTTTTTCCTACCTATTACTTTTGACAAAATTTCATTTGGAGCTTCCTAGCCCAAGTTGTGACCTTTTTTCCTAGGTCACCTGTTTATGACTGAGATTTGGAAGAGGCAGAAACCCTAGATTGTATAGATCATAAATCACAAAATAAAATGAATCAGATGTTTCATTTTGGACACAAGGTAAATGGGGATGTTATCTATGACCTGTATATGTTTTAGATCCTGAACCTTTGCCAAAATGGATTTATAGAGAAATTTCCACAATGACTGGTTTTTGCTATATCAAGCCCTAGCTTCCAATTTGTCACAAGTGCAACAAGTCTCATAAATGCCATATCATGCCTTCCTTCAAGCTACCTCTGATACCATGTTATATTTTGAGCATGAATTCAATTGATATAGGATATTAACTGAAATAACAACATGTGCAGCATATCAAGCATAAGAGACAAGAGACAAGAGACACAAAATATTTCACCGGGGAAAACCAAGAAGGTGAAAAACCCCGCAACTTCCTCAGAGATAGAATAAGCATAAATACAAGGATCACCATGATCAAACCCAAGAGATAAATGCCTATAGCAGCATGCTCCTCCTTCACTCGTGCGCACCCTTCTCTTCTCTCATTAATGTGAAGTGACTAAATAAGACAATGTATAAAATGAGAGAGTCACACTCTCTATTTATACACTAACTTGACTTGACCTTTACTCAACTAGATCGGCCCCAACTTAACCACTTAACATAATGCTGACTGGGCCGACCCCTACTAGGTTGGTCTAATAACCCTTTCAGCCACATGACTCATATAGGGCCGATCCCATCAAGGTGGTCTAATAACCCATCAAGTATAAGTTATGAACCTTACAATATAACTTGTGACACATGCAAGTACAACTGACAACACTTCCAATCGGAGGAATAATACATCTCCATTCGGTATACAATAAAGTACAATTACAATATACAAGTGAATATCTTATGAATTTACAAATACATCAACAGAATCCTAGGAGTACCCAGCTAATTTCATAGTTATAGAAGTAAAAAGTAAACTCAGTGGGTACCCAATAATACTAGGGAGACCTTGGCTAGCAACAACGGATGCCTATATAGGATGTAGATCTGACAACATGAAAATCACCAGTGGGCAAGCTAGAAAGAAAATCATGATTTATCCTCCAGCAAGAAAGTCTTCAGAGCTAGAATATCAGAACTAGACAGATAATTATAATGATATAACAGACCAAATCATACAACCTGTTCTTACCATCGAAGATGCCTTATCGCTAAAAGCCATTGATGAAGACAATCATTTAGATAGATTTATTCAAAATGCATCTTCTAATCATGATATTCTTGAAGATATTTTTGAAACAGAATAGAAATAGGAAGAGAAAAAATTACTCCACAACTCTGACAGAATGTGGGCAGAGGTACTCACACTTGAACAACATTCAATTCAGATCAAGACAGCTGAGGTCATGCCTGGAAAGACAGTTAATATTAACTCCAATTTGGAGCTAGAACAACAACAATCAATCAATGAAGGTACTCTCATAAAACAACAAAGATTTTGCATGGACATACATCGACATGAAGGGTATCCACCTTGACATTTGCAAGAATTACATATATATCAAAGAAGGTGTTGTTCCTATCAGACAACTGCAAAGAAGAATGAACCCAGTATTAAAAGACATAGTTAAGCTGGAGTTACAAAAGCTGCTAGATGAAGGGTTCATATACCCAATCTCATATAGAGAATGGGTCTCACCATTAGTTATATTTCCCAAGAAAGGAGGGAAGTGGAGGATCTTTGTGGATTACAGAGAGCTCAATAAGGAAACTAAGAGAGATCACTTCCCCCTACCATTCATCAACCAAGTATTTGACACATTGGCTGGAAACAAATTTTTCTCATTTTTGGATGGGTTCAGTGGATACAACCAGATCCTAATCCACCTAGCTGATCAGGATAAAACAACATTTACATGCCCATGGGGCACTTATGCATACAGAGTACTACCCTTTGGACTCTGTAATGCCCCAACAACATTTCAAAGGGAAATTTTAAGCATCTTCCCTTATTTTATTAACGATCAAATGGAATTCTTCATGGATGACTTCACACCCTATGACCAGAATTTTGACCAGGCATTAAAACATCTAGAATTAGTCTTGAAAAAATGCATCGAGATGAGCTTATGTCTAAGTAATGATAAATGCATAATGTTGATGGAATAAGCCATCATGCTTGGACACCATATTTCACAAAGAGGAATTGAAGTTGATCAAGCAAAAGTCACAGTCATTAGGACACTGCCACCACCTGTCAAACAAAGATATGTGAGAATTTTCCTTGGGCAGCCAGGCTACTACAGAATATTTATCGAAATTTATAGCAAAATTGCTACACCAATGTTTGATCTTATCACTAAAGATACAGAATTCATCTGGACAAAGCATTGTATGTCAGCATTTGCAAACCTCAAAGAGAAGACAATCATAGCCCCAGTACTCCGGGGACCCAACTGGATATTACCATTCCACATACATTATGATGCTTCAAACAAGGCCATTGGATCAGTCCTTGGGCAAGAATAAGAAAAGAGACCGTATGCCATATACTACATTAGCAAAAACTTGGCAGGAGCAGAACTAAATTATACAGTCACAGAAAATGAGTTTTTGGCTATCATACATGCCATAAACAAATTCAGGCACTACATAACTAGATACCAAGTTTTTTTCCACACCGACCATTCAACAATCAGGTATCTTATGAATAAACCTAATACAAGTGCCTGAATAATTAGATGGCTAATCCTCTTGCAAGAATTTGACATAACAATCTTGGATAAGCCAGGCAAACAAAATGTAGTGGTTGATTTTCTATCTAGACTCACCCATGGACAAGACAATGAATTGGTAAATGATAACTTCCCTGATGAGAACCTTTTTGCAATCTCAACAAAAATACCATGGTTTGCTAACGTAGCAAACTACTTAGTGTCTGGTAAATTCCCACAACATTACAGCCACCAAGAGAAGAACAGAGTCATAAGGAAAAGTGCCACTTACACATGGATAGAGGGAATGCTTTTCAAAAAAGGGCCAAATCAAATATTGATAAGATGCATTAGAGAAGATGAAGTCCATGACATACTACATGCCACTCACAATGAGCCATGTGGAGGACACTATGCTGCAAAAAGAACAGCCTATAAAATATTGCAAACTGGATATTATTGGCCAACACTCCACAAGGACTCCTATGAATATGTTTCACATTATGACTATCAACGAATGGGGAAGCCTACACAAAGAGAAGAAATGCCTCTAGATCCCCAAATCTCGTTAGAAGCATTTGAGAAATGGGGATTTGATTTTTTTGGTCCATTCAACCCCCAATCAAATCAAAAAAGCTATATTGTAGTATGCACTGACTACCTTACAAAGTGGGCAGAAGTGGCAGCACTTGTAGCAGCAAATGAAACAAATGTGCCAAAAATTTTTACAGAACAAATCTACCACAGATTTGATTCCCACGAGAGCTAGTTTCTGACAAAGGCACACCGTTTACATCCAACCTCATCGAGGACCTGCTTCGAAGAAAAAATGTTAAACACAGAAAGTACTCCTCCTGCCACCCCCAAGATAATGGTCAAGCTGAGGTGACAAACAGAGAACTAGAAATAATTTTGCCAAAGACAGTACAACTACACAAAAGAGATTGGGAAGACAAATTAAGTGAAGCAATTTGGGCTTATAACACAACATGGAAGACAACCAGAGGTTTCACCCCATATGAGCTAGTTTAGGGAAAGAAAATAATGTTTCCCGTCGAGTTTGAAATCAAAACATTGAGAATTACAACCAAGTTAAACATGGAACCTTCAGACATCCAACAGGACTGAATGCTACAACTGAATCAGCTGGATGAGCAATGCCAACAAGCACTTAGCCACAATGAAATCATCCAGGAACAAAGGAAGAAATGGCATGACAAAAATATCAAGCAGAAGAAATTCAAAGAAGGTGATTGGGCACTACTGTATGACTCTAGGTTTCACACTTTTAAAGGAAAAATCACAACTAGATGGCTCGGACCCTACATCATTGAAAAGATCTATGACAATGGAGCTATCAGAATTACAACAATCGATGAAGAATAATTCCCCATGTTCGTGAATGGACACAGACTCAAACTTTATAAGAAACCAAAGTCTGGAGAGGAATTCACACAAACACTCTATCAACAAAATCTAATGCTGATAAAGACAAAAGATAATCACTGATTCGAATTAGAAAATAATAAAAAAGATAAATAAAAAAACAGAGAAAAAATGAAAAACAAAGAGAAAGAAAAGCAAAAAAATGAAAAAAAGAAGAAAAAAAATAGAAACAAAAAAGAAAAGAAAAAATCCACTCAGGTTATGCCAAAATAAAAATTGATGGACTCGATCCATGCCTATGCAGACCAGCAAGCATGTTTCAAGCGAGCCAGCAAGCATGTCTCAAAGGATTCAGCAACCATATTTCAAGCGAGCCAGCAAAATTTAGCAGCAAACAAATCAACAAAGCTAGCAAAAGAATAACAAACAAATATTAGCAAAAATCGCTCAAGAGAGCCAACAAGAAATATCAACAAAATTCAAACAAGAGAGATAGCAAAGCCAATTTCAGAATCTTCAATCAAGCGAGCCAAAAAATCAATTCAAGCGAGCCAGAAATGTAGAAAATCTAGCACTATAGAAATCAAATCAACCAAGTTCAGAGCACTAGTACAAACGCAATGTTGAACACAATGAAAAGTCATATCAACAAAACTTGCACAAAAATTCAAGCAAGCAAATGCAACAATTTCAAGAAAACAGGCAGAAAGAAGGAAAAAGGCGTAACTACTGACATGACCAAAAGAACTACAGATGCAAATGAAATCAACTATGAAATTCCACGCCCATACAATCAAGCACACATCATACACTCAGGTACGCTAGCATAGAAGGAAATCACTTAACCCTTTCTTTTGTTTTCAAATCAAATCACTCTCCCCCACAAAGTAGTTATTTTTTAAAGCTGAGGAAAAATTTTAAGATATTTTGGTGGCACTGTGTAGAGTAACCTCATAGAATCATGATCACCTACCTTAGACATGTCAAAGAATGAGAGCCTCCACATCTAGCTACTATATCCTCAAATTATCAAAGCAGCAGTGCAATGTACAATGATGGAAAGAAACGCAGTGTGCAATAATGGAAAGGAATGTATAAGTCAGCAAGTATGATGCACAATGATCAGGATGAGTCCGTAAAAATAGCTAAATAAGGGAGTGGAATCTACAAAAGGACCCAATTTGGCAATGCAAGCTTCTCAAAAGCAACAAAACTAGAAGTTCATATCGTTACTCAGCCAGCAAGTTGCCCTCAAGCCAGTGATCAATCCCAACCAAATGGGTAAGTCTCCCACCACTCAAAGCTTTTTGGTTTGTTGAGTATATTAGCAAATTCAAAAATGACAAAGGGGTTTAAGAAGAGTGAGCCCGAGGACCACACACCCATCTGTGAAATCCCACAGGTGTTGTCAATGTTACACCCAAAATCTACCCATCATGAGATTCAGTGTATACACCCCTGAAGATATCTTGACTGATTAATTAACCTAGGAGGATTTGTACCCAGTTGTACCAGGTTTTGAGAGGTCATCGCAGGTTGCACTCATGCAACATGCGATGTCGCAGCTTGCTTCATTGCAGGGTGTGACGAAGTCAGTTAATGGGAAAAAATAGCTTCTTCGAGGTTCTTCTCGAAACTTGCTGACTTGGGGCCTTATCCTTGACCTCTAGGGGAGTTGGTACTTTATTCCTAACACCTTGGGAGGATCCCCTATCTCTCTCCTACCATATCTCAACCTATCCTATCCATACCCTATCCACTTAGTCCTATATAAGAGAAGCTCTACCCGTCTCCAAAGGGAGGAAGTCTATGGTGTCTACATGCTGGTGAAATCACTCTTGAGAGATCTCTACTCATCTGTAACGCACCCTTCCATCATCAAATGCAAGGAAGGAAACGTTAACAACACACAGGCTTATCGGAGACTTAGCCCCAATAATCTTTGCACATAAATTCCTAACATTTTAAAACTTCTATATGCAAATTCGTTTCCATATAAAACACAGCGGAATGAACATGCTAACAAGCACTCAAACAGACAGTAATTGCAATCATATCAATCACAGCAGAGAATGATTCAACATACAAAGACCCAAGCACATTCATATGCCATGCATGGATTCCATATTAATTCATTTCATTACACATGGGCAATTTAACATATTGCAGAACACAAAATGGAACAATTTATAATCCACAGAACACTTATCTTGAGAAGTTGATTTCCAACAACTGGCTACGTGAAGGCAACGTTCCTCCCAACCGTAGATCTCTATCCAGCCTATATTCCTTCAGCTGAGAGATCACCCCCGAGCTGGGCTGTGTATCCACTAAGGAGGACTAGCTGGGTTCACTCACAACCATGGTTTCAGTCAAGAATCCAAGAAGATAGAGGAGAGTAATGCTAAGCCAGTGAGCTCAACCACAGAGCTACAGGCATCTCAAGTGAGCTCGACAGTTAGGCACCCACATTACCTACCGCATCCAACACAAGGAAGATCCCCTTCTCTGTTACACAGTCCCTCAGGCAACTCTTCCCTCCAGTGCTCTTCAGGATGGGCATAGAAAGGTCCAGCTGCTGATCCTTGAGATCCTAGCCTTCACTGGGTTTATCAAGCACACCCAACCTCTGCATAGTCAATCCCCTATGGATTTCTCACCATTCTGCTCACCAAATACTCAAATCCGTCACTCGTTTTCTGAGCTGCAAAAACTGGGTTTTTCCATTGATCTCGGAGTAGCTAATGCTCCCAAATTCGCCCCAAGGTTCATGCTAATGGATCCCCCATTGGATTTCCCTGTCCCATGCCAAATCTGGACGTTTTTGGTCTTTTAAAAACTGGGTTCTCTCAAGGTCGCGATTTCTGGTTTTTCCTCACTGCTGGCACTCGTTTTTGGATGGGAATGATGCTAGATAGTTTCACAATGGAATGGGGTGAGAATGAAGCAACCTCCCATGAGGTTGAGTGACTTCTTGCCCAAGCAATCAGAGCCCATTCCCACCCATACGAATTTCAGGGCTGCCCATGCTCCATTGAATCCATGGGCTGAAAATCTCAACCACCTTCTTACAACATGCATTAATGTCACCTAGGGAAGTCAATGGGTTCTCATAATGACAAATGGCAGCCTAGGGTTTAGTCCCATAGCCCCCTCACCACTCCCTAGTGGATACACATGTCCCCTTCTCATTCGTTGCCTCCATAGCCAGTTTTTGGTGTTTTATTTCAATGTTAAATATTTACATCAATTTACAATATCCCATGGCTTAATAGCACGTGGGTAACAAAATATCAAGCGTGTCTAATTTAAATAAAATCCGAGCATAAACTAGCGGGGCCTTGGCCTTGAGCTCCACGCTAGGGAAACATACATCGTGTGTTTACAATATTTACATTAGAGCCAATATTTACTAAGGGTCAAAATTGGGGTATTACATTCCCCTCCCCCTTAGAACAACACCGTCCTCGGTGTTCTCAAAACTGAACAAAAATGGGAATGCCTCCCTCATGGCATCCTCTAGCTCCCATGTAGCCTCATCGGGACTAAGGTGCTCCCATTGGACCTTTACCTGCCCAATGGCTCTTTTCCGGAGCACTGTGACTTTCTTGTCGAGGATGCGCATAGGTTCTACTTGGAACTCTCCCTCGGGTTCCACCTGTATCACATTCCAATCAATCATATGATTAGGATCATGTACATACTTTTTAAGCAAAGACACATGGAAAACATTATGAGCTCTTATGCTAGCAGGCAATGCAATTCTATATGCAACTGGCCCTATCCTATCAAGGACTTCAAATGGCCCACAATATCTGGGCGACAACTTGGCACAACTCCCCAACTTGAGAGAACTCTTCCTTGGTTTCACTCTCAAATAAACATGATCCCTAATCTGAAATTCCTTATGTACTCTTTTCAAATCTGCATAACTCTTTTGCCTGTCCTGAGCTGCCTTTAAATTCTGCCTGATCTTAACAATTTCCTGTTCCATTTCCTTGATCATCTCGGGTCCAAGCACTACCCTGTTCACTGGGCCATCCCAATTCACTGGTGTCCTGCATCCCCTGCCATACAATGCTTCAAATGGACTCATTCCCAGGGATGCATGGTGTCCATTATTGTATGCAAATTCAACCAAGTGTAAATAATCTTCCCACTTGGATGGTTTGTCCATCACATACATTCTCAGCATGTCTTCAAGGACCTGATTCACCCTCTCGGTTTGGCCGTCCGTTTGCGGATGGTAAGCTGTACTGAAATTCAATTTCGTTCCCAATTCCTGAAATAATCCCTTCCAGAAATTGGAGGTGAACTTTGTATCACGATCAGAAATTATTGCCTTAGGCAATCCATGCAATCTGAATATCTCTCTCATGAAGATGTTCGCAATGTCACTAGCCTTGTGAGTGGACTTTACTGGAATAAAGTGAGCTACCTTTGATAGCTTATCCACCACAACCATGATTGAATCATGCTTTTTCACTGTCATGGGCAGACCTGTTATAAAATCCATGGAGATCACTTCCCACTTCCATTCCGGAATGGGTAAGGGCTGCAATAACCTTGCTGGGTGTTGGTGTTCTGCCTTGACTTGTTGGCACTTCTGACACCTAGCAATGTACTCAGCTATGTCCTTCTTCATGCCATTCCAAAAGTATTGCTTTCTTGCCGCTGTTATAGTCTTCTGATACCCTGGGTGTCCAGAGTACGACATTTGGTGTATTTCATCCATCACTAGTTTCTTCAAATCCGCATTATTTGGAATGTACAACCTATCTTTGTAGACGAGGATACTGTCTTCACCCAGCTGATATTCTACACACTTTTCATCCACATTACCGTGCTGCAACTTCTCTTTAATTTGAAGGCAAGTTTCGTCACCGTTTTGGGCTTCAAGAACTCTTGTCTTCAAATCTGATTTGCACATACTTACTGCTGAAACATGAAATTTTCTGCTAAGATCATCTGCAACCTTATTCTCCTTCCCTTTTACATGTTTAATTTCAAAATCAAATTCACAAAGAAATTCCATCCATCTAGCTTGCCTAGTGTTCAAGTTTGGCTGCTCAAACAAATACTTTAGGCTCATGTGGTCTGTCCTAAGCTCGAATCTTCTTCCCATCAAGTAATGCCTCCACATTTTAAGAGCATGCACTATGGCTGCTAATTCTAAATCGTGTGTGGCATAATTCTTTTCATGCTCCTTTAATTTCCTGGATTCATAGCAAATCACAATTCCTTCTTGCATGAGAACCCCACCCAGACCTTCAATGCAAGCATCTATGCACACTACAAAATCTTTTCTTGGATCTGCTATCTTCAAAACAGGAGCACTAGTAAGTAACTCCTTTAATTTCTGAAAACTTTTCTCACATTTTTCAGACCATACAAATTTGATGTTCTTCCTTTGCAATGAAGTGATCGGATGAGCTATCCTGGAGAATCCTTCAATAAACCTTCTGTAGTAACCGGCAAGGCCCATAAAAGATCTAACATCTGAAACATTTCTTGGAGTTGGCCAATCCATGATGGAATTAATCTTCTCTGGATCCACTGCAATTCCTTCCTCTGAAATGACGTGACCCAAATATTGGATCCTCTTTTGATAGAATTCACACTTGCTTAACTTGGCATACAGCTGATGTTCTCTGAGAACTTGCAACACCATTCTTAGATGCTCCTCGTGTTCTTCTTCATTTCTTGAATAGACAAGAATGTCATCTAAAAACACAATCACAAACTTGTCCAAATATTTGCTGAATACACTATTCATGAGACACATGAATGTGGCAGGTGCGTTGGTAAGGCCGAATGGAACCACAGTGAACTCATAATGACCATATCTAGTTCTGAAAGCCGTCTTGTGAATGTCTTCTTCCTTAATCCTCACTTGATGGTAGCCAGACCTCAAGTCAATCTTTGAAAATAATTTGGCTTCCTTCATTTGATCAAACAAGTCATCAATTCTTGGTAATGGATACTTGTTCTTAACTGTCACTTTATTGAGCTGCCTGTAATCAATACACAGCCTTAAAGTCCCATCTTTCTTCTTGACAAATAACACCGGTGCTCCTCAATGAGACACACTAGGCCTGATATACCTTTTATCCATTAATTCTTGCAGCTGTATCTTCAATTCCACCAACTCCGGTGTACTCATTCTATAAGGAGCTTTGGAATTCGGTGCTGCCCCTGGAACAAGATCGATGGTGAAATCAATATCTCTCATCGGTGGCAACCCTGGTACCTCATCCGGAAACACATCTTGGAACTCTTGCAATATCCTGAAGTCTTCTAGTCTTGGCCCTTTGTCCTGTAATGAATCTGGCATATGGACTGCATATAATTGACAACCCTTCTTATAAAACTTTTTCAACTGCAGGGCTGAAATCTGCCTTATTGAAACTTGCTTGGGAATCCCTTTTACCAATGTTGGCCTCCCTTTTTCATCAATGCACTCAAGTGCTTTCTCATAACAGTCCACTTTGGCTCTATGTTTTTCTAACCAATCCATGCCAATTAATGCATCATAGGATCCTAATGGTAACACATTCAATTCAGCATATGTGTGGAGTCCATTCAATTCCATGGGACACTCCATCACTACCTCACTTACTTTTCTCTTAGTTCCCGTGGCTAGTTGCACTAGCCAAGGCTTATTATGCTTAATTTTTCTAAGAGAACAACCTTCAACCACTTTTGGAGAAACATAACTATGAGTAGATCCTGGATCAATCAAAACAGAAATAGATTGCGTAGCAATCTTACCTTCGACTTCCACCACTGAGGACTGATGGTCTGCTTGATGATTATCCAACGCTGCATAAATCCGAGGTGTTGCCCTTGCCATGTCCTCCACCGTAGCTACTCCCTTCAGGTTGTTCAACTTCCGAGAATTGTTTTTCCGATGTGGACAATCCTTCAACATGTGGTTTTCTCCACATCCCCAACACTGAAGTGGTCCCTTTGCTGCTTTGTCTGCTGTCACTGCTGGTTTGAATCCACTCCTTGCTTGTTGTCCCTGTGGAAAGGTTCTAGGCTGACCTCTAAATGGTGGCTTGAAGCCATCCTTCTTCTGGTCAAACTTCCCTCTTGGCTTTCCTTTCCATGCTGGGTTAGCCTCTGTTTTTCCCCTATTTTGCTCATAGCAGTGCATTGCCATCCTAATGGCTTCATCCAAACTTGGTGGATTAACAAACTCAATATGATCTCTGAAACTCTGAGGTAGACCCCCAAGAAAGCATTGGATTTTTACTCTCTCATCTTTGATATAGTCAACGTACCTCAGTAATTCCAAGAATTTGTGGACATGCTCTTCCATAGATTTTTGTCCCAACCTGAGTTCATTAAACTCTTTTCTATTACCGTCATAATACCTAGCAGAAAGGTATTTCTCCTTGAAGTACCTCTTAAATATTTCCCAACTGATCCTTCTTTCATTGATCCCTTTCACTTGCAAGAGATTGTCCCACCAAATGGAAGCTCTACCATTTAAGTTGTAAATGGCAATTCTGGCTTTTTCATTTCCTGAGTAGTCTTGAATTCTGAAGTACTTCTTCATTTCCAGAAGCCATGCTTCTGCCTCTTGGCCTGTCTTTCCTTCCCCATCAAATGTGGGAGGTCTTGCCTTCCTGAATTCTCCCTGTGGGATGCCCTTGAACTTCTTTCTTCCGTCCAATCTCTTAGGTGCATGTCTGGGACTTCCCCTAGAACATTTGGAGTCACACGACCTGCTGGAAGAAGATCTTGATGAAGATGCTTTATGTTTTCTGCTCACCGAACTCTTCCTCGGGCTTGGAGTCCTCCTCCTCAAACGACCTCTAGAATGACTCCCTGCATCTCTTCCCTCTTCACCCATATTGCTTGGGTTGGACCCAAGGTTTATCTTATGCTGCATATCAGTGAGGCTTTGCAAAATAGCAGCATTGAGTTGGTGTTGTTCTTCTTGAGCCTTCATCAATCTTTCATTGAAGCTCACCATGGTTTCAACCAAATTTTGAGGAGTCACCTGTTCCCTTCTCCCATTGGATTCAGTCTCCGCATTCCCTTCATGCACATTTTCTCCTAGAACGTCTTCTTCGTGTTCATAAGGATCTTGAGCATCATTAATGGTCACCATCTTACCTCTGCTACAATTATAAACTTTATGAGCTGCAAACACTGTGCATTATTATGATATTTGTTAGACCTCATAAAAATGCATCTAGGAATATACAACAATCAATATTTAACATAATAGAACTCATGGAATAATTCACATAGCTGTTACTTATTCAATTCTTTTGCCCATCCATGCAATTCTGAAAATTGCTCATATTGTCATTAATTTGACAAAACAGTCACCGACACTTTTCTGCCCTGATAATCTATGATGTCTGATAACCCAATTCAAATTCCGGTCATACTGCATTATTACTTGCTAGACAAGCTTTCCAATGCCTGTCCCCGTGCTCCATTCCGACATCGGGTGTGGAAACAACGTTGTCTCAAAAATGACAACTTTTACCAATAATTCTGCACATTTACACAATTGTATTTTGGTCCCGAAGGCCAACTTCAACCACCTGTGGAAGAAAATCTATGAGGAATCACAAAAACTTATCTATCGGGAAAAGTTAGTACATATAACAAGGAACACTCATCAATTCACTGATTTCAATTCTGATGTACCGTTCATCTTTTATGAATTTCTGGGTTTTACTACTTCTTACTTTTCACATTTTTCCAAAATTCCAAATTTTGGGCCAAAAACGGCTATCTCCCAAACGGTGCATTTCTGGGAAATCTTCGTTTAACGGAAATTGTCCGTCTTAATGAGAATATGAAATGTCTAGTTCAGTAAAATTCCTGACTCCCACATCTAGGGTCACTTTTACTACCCACAAGCTTTTCAAAATCCCGAAAAAGTGGTCCGGAACAGTGCTTTTTGGCCTTCTTGCTTACCCCGACTCCACATCCTTTGCAGTTTGGTTCCAAGATTCGGAACTTAACATTGTGCCTGCTTCATGGCCGCGCCTGATCAATTTCATCTCAATCCGACCTTCTGTCAAGCCTCGGGACTCTGTCCTTCAAAAGTCACTATTCCCCTTTTTCTGTCAAATTGGAGTCTAATGGGCTCGGGGTCTTCACTAGTTCTTTCATGCTCCCTGTCAATGCCCTCCGAGCCCCACAGAAATCATCACATTCTGAGCCCCGGTGCTCCCCCTATCCAAAAATTGAGTTTTTGGCACTTTACTCATCACTTTAATCATCACATTTTTTTTTTTTTTTTTTTTTTTTTTGCACCGCCATCGCGGGCCAGTTCACTGAACACTCCCGAAATTGCGGGGCGGTTCGCTGTAGCCTTCCGCAGTTGCGGGCCGGTTGACTGGACCCTTCCGCAGTTGCGGGCCGGTTGACTGGACCCTTCCGCAGTTGCGGGCCGGTTGACGGTAGGCTTCCGCAGTTGCGGGCCGGTTCGGCGACGGCTTCCGCAATTGCGGAGCAGTTCGCCGAATGCTTCCGCAATGGCGGGGCGATTGGCCGAATGCTCCCGCAATGGCGGAGCCATTCGGCGAAGGCTTCCGCAGCTTCGGAGCCGTTCGCGGAATGTTTCCGAGGTTTTCGGTCGGTTTTTGCGGAAAACTTTTGCGGAACGACTGGCGGAATGTTTCCGCAATTTCGGAACGATTCGTCGAAGTCTTCCGCAGTTGCGGAACGATTCGGCGAAGTCTTCCGCAGTTGCGGAACGATTCACCGAAGTCTTCCGCAACTTCGGAACGACTCGCCGAACTCTCCCGCGTTGCGGAACGATTCGCGGAATCCTTCCGAAATTTCGGAAGAGAATTCTTTCCGCAATTTCGGAAGAGAATTCCTTCCGAAAAAGTTTCCGTTCGACGCCAACACTTAGAAATTTTTTCACAAAAACGAATTTTTCTCCGCTGTTTCGGAGCAGTTCGCTGAATCCTTCCGCAATTGCGGGAAGGTTCGCCGAACTCTTCCGCAATTGCGGGAAGGTTCGTGGAACTCTTTCGCAATTGCGGGAAGGTTCGCGGAACTCTTCCGCAATTGCGGGAAGGTTCGCGGAACCTTTCCGCAGTTTCGGGATGACTTCCCGAAACAGTTTTAAAACCAAAAATTTCAAAAACAGTCTTAAAACAACATTTTTCAAAACAGACTAAAAAAACTCTATCAGATTTGGCCCATAGAGGCCCAATGCTGCAACGCAGCTCTGATACCAAACTGTAACGCACCCTTCCATCATCAAATGCAAGGAAGGAAACGTTAACAACACACAGGCTTATCGGAGACTTAGCCCCAATAATCTTTGCACATAAATTCCTAACATTTTAAAACTTCTATATACAAATTCGTTTCCATATAAAACACAGCGGAATGAACATGTTAACAAGCACTCAAACAGACAGTAATTGCAATCATATCAATCACAGCAGAGAATGATTCAACATACAAAGACCCAAGCGCATTCATATGCCATGCATGGATTCCATATTAATTCATTTCATTACACATGGGCAATTTAACATATTGCAGAACACAAAATGGAACAATTTATAATCCACAGAACACTTATCTTGAGAAGTTGATGTCCAACAACTGGCTACGTGAAGGCAACGTTCCTCCCAACCGTAGATCTCTATCCAGCCTATATTCCTTCAGCTGAGAGATCACCCCCGAGCTGGGCTGTGTATCCACTAAGGAGGACTAGCTGGGTTCACTCACAACCATGGTTTCAGTCAAGAATCCAAGAAGATAGAGGAGAGTAATGCTAAGCCAGTGAGCTCAACCACAGAGCTACAGGCATCTCAAGTGAGCTCGACAGATAGGCACCCACATTACCTACCGCATCCAACACAAGGAAGATCCCCTTCTCTGTTACACAGTCCCTTAGGCAACTCTTCCCTCCAGTGCTCTTCAGGATGGGCATAGAAAGGTCCAGCTGCTGATCCTTGAGATCCTAGCCTTCACTGGGTTTATCAAGCACACCCAACCTCTGCATAGTCAATCCCCACTGGATTTCTCACCATTCTGCTCACCAAATACTCAAATCCGTCACTCGTTTTCTGAGCTGCAAAAACTGGGTTTTTCCATTGATCTCGGAGTAGCTAATGCTCCCAAATTCGCCCCAAGGTTCATGCTAATGGATCCCCCATTGGATTTCCCTGTCCCATGCCAAATCTGGAAGTTTTTGGTCTTTTAAAAACTGGGTTCTCTCAAGGTCACGATTTCTGGTTTTTTCCTCACTGCTGGCACTCGTTTTTTGGATGGGAATGATGCTAGATAGTTTCACAATGGAATGGGGTGAGAATGAAGCAACCTCCCATGAGGTTGAGTGACTTCTTGCCCAAGCAATCAGAGCCCATGCCCACCCATACGAATTTCAGGGCTGCCCATGCTCCATTGAAGCCATGGGCTGAAAATCTCAACCACCTTCTTACAACATGCATTAATGTCACCTAGGGAAGTCAATGGGTTCTCATAATGACAAATGGCAGCCTAGGGTTTAGTCCCATAGCCCCCTCACCACTCCCTAGTGGATACACATGTCCCCTTCTCATTCGTTGCCTCCATAGCCAGTTTTTGGTGTTTTATTTCAATGTTAAATATTTACATCAATTTACAATATCCCATGGCTTAATAGCACGTGGGTAACAAAATATCAAGCGTGTCTAATTTAAATAAAATCCGAGCATAAACTAGCGGGGCCTTGGCCTTGAGCTCCACGCTAGGGAAACATACATCGTGTGTTTACAATATTTACATTAGAGCCAATATTTCCTAAGGGTCAAAATTGGGGTATTACATTCTTGAGAGACTCAAGCTTCCTTAGGAGGAAATGGCAAATGGATTTGTTGGAGAAGGGCTGCAGCGTTAAGCCTTGGTTGTAGTTCAATATCTCTGCTATGTACTTCCCTATTTTTACAGTAATACAAATGCTTTCCACCAATATTGTTCATGTGTGTAATGATATTGAGTAGTTTACCTGCTTAACTGTTCACTTAGATCTCTTATTGTGTAGACGCCCTTTACTTGTTTCTCTTGTTTCTTGTCTTGAAAGGTCTTGCAGCTTGAATCTAACGACCGTGAGACATGGAGCAGCATTCAGGAGAAAGAAAAGCAAAGTGAAAGGTAAGACATCTAGTACTTGATCCTTAAGTAGATCTAGGAAATGCATTCATATCCTGTCTTATTTGTTCTAGACTCACATTAAGCTAGGGAGATCCGGCTCGCGTCCGCTCGAGTGGATTGTCCGATAAACAAATATGGCAACTATACTAGGGAAAGATACATGTCTGATTTTGTAATTGCCTGAGAGTTGTTTTCAGTTGATTGCTTGACACAAGCCTTCTATTTGCCATTTGCATCTCGAGTTGATTTCACTATCAGATCTTCATCTTGAAGACTCTGATCTGCTTCCTCTGAGTTTATACAACTCATTTTCAAACCATCCCATGGTTCACTGCTGGGAGATATGATTCATTTTTGAATTTAGAACTCACTCGTCGCACCTGGTTAGTGGAAACAGAGCGACACTGTGTCATTTTTGGCCTCTGTTCTTTAGTTTTTAGTCACTCGTCACATCCCTTTCATTGGTAAATTGCGACGTCATCGCACTTCCCACATTGGTGAACTGCGACGTCGAACTATGTACAAGCACAGAGTGCACCGATTTGTAAAAATTTAGCATACAGGCATACCGTCTCCATTTGTTAGTCTGAACTTTTGTTTGCTATATGAACTCCCTCTGTGCTGCAAGGTCCCGCCAGAGATCCCACCTTTGATTTGTGTTTCGAGTGTTTGGCTTGTTTGGATTGATTTTGGGTTCCATCTTGGACAAGTTTGAAGACTGATAGTGGTGGATACTCTTGTCTCCTCCACATCCACTCATCCTTGCTTTCCCTTCCTTCCATTCCTGATCTGATCATTGCATTAGATCAACTTCTAGACCTCATTTACATTTTTTTTTGAGCTTTGCTTGCCTGGTTTGCTTGCTACTGCTTGATTTTGAGTTAAGTGTATCTTCCATCTTGATTGAGTGCTTGTCTTTTCTTGAGGTTTCTGAGTGTACTAGTGCTACAAGAAGTGTTTTCTTTTCGTTCATTTAGATCTGAAAGCTCAATTGTTATCAAGTTTATTCTTTGATGCATCTATCGAAAAGTTAAAAAGTGCTTCTTTCTCATCATTTCTTGAGTGTTTTTTTGAAACAAAAATGTTCTTGCATTGGATTGTTTCGTTTATTAATCTTTTGAAAAATTGAATCAATGTACGATCGTTTGTGTTTTTCTTGAAATATGAATCGCTCGTCTTCTTGAAAGGCTCAAGCTACACTTCCAATTTTGCAAAAGTATTTCCATACTAGGGAAAGATAAGTGCATTTTTTATTTTGCATTGCTTTTAGGCCATTGAAAGTGAAATTGAAAAGCTTGCATACTCCATCTTAGAATTCTCTCTTTTCATTACCTAGTGTCGTTTTGCTTTGAAAAGAAAAAGAAAGGGAAAAATATTGTGATTTGGATAATAGTGTTGTGATTTTTTGTGTTTCGTTGAAAAAGGAAAAGAATACTTTCATAGTCAAGTTTTGTTTGAATTGGGATTGTGTTTCATTGTGTTGTTTTGGCAATCTCGTTGGAAAGAAAAAGATTTCTCCTTCCCATAGCTAGAATTCATTGAAAGAAAAGAATATTTTGTGCATGTAGCTAGGACTTGCATTATGCTTCTGATTATGTACTCACCTCATGCATTCACCTAACTGTCCAAGATAAAATTAATGGTAGAACTAGGTAAAATGTTTAGAAACTTGTGTGTAAGTTAGAGACGTGTTCCGGTGTCGTTAAGCATGGTAGCTGTCATTATTTGCCAACACTGTATCCCGGGGGTATTGTATTCTTCCATGTACTTATCGGTATATCGAGCTCCTTCACGTACCCACCAAATACCATAATCTGTACTTGGCGTATATCGAAGGGTGTATCACGTACTTGGTAGTATATCGGAAGGTCTCTTGCCGAATAGTTGTGCATTAGACAGCACCACTATGGATTTGAGCTCCCACGTATTTTGCGTATATCGGGAGACACCACTAGGATTCCTGAAACCAACTGAGTTAACCGTTTGGCTGTCTTGGAAAAGCAATACACCGAGAATAGCACTCGGGGAGATTAGCACGCACGTACTATCTAGGTAATCAGGTATGCAGGTAAGGGTACGGTCCCAATCCTCCTTATTGCGTCATATTGTTGGACCCTGCAGTATATCACGGTTTGCTATGCCTTGATAATCCCGTGAGGTTCCAGACTTTTGAATCCTCTCTATCACATAAGTTTGCTTGTTTCCTTAGTTTGAGTAGGTTTTTCTGGACTACTTTTCTTTTTAGCTTACCCTTAGGAGAAACATTGTTTTAGCCACTCTGGCTGATTTTCCTAATGCTCTGGAGGATTTTACCTGGAGAAGATCCCGTAGGATCTTAAACTTATCACCCAAATATCCCCTTAATCCAGAGGTTATTTCGAGGGTAAGAATGGATCAGCGTAACACAGTTGTAGTTACTGAAGTGGAGAACCCCACTTTGAACATTGGAGGACTTTTGTTTCCACAAACTCCTCCAGATTCACCTGCCTCTCATCCCCCGCAGGATGAAAGATCACAAATCCCCACTTCACAAGACCTTTCTCCCGTCATCCCAGGAGAACCTAGATCGTTGGAATGGATAAACCAACCCCAGGATGACCCTACAGCAGCTGTTGGTCCTTCAGCAACTTATTGGACATCTTCTACAGGTCACCCAGTGGCTCATTTTTCCATCACATCACCACCCAGTGGGACTACTCCGGATGAACCTTTAGCCTACTATCGTGGCCAATTAGCTCACTTTCGTTCCATGGCTGAGGAGTTTCGGTAGTCAAGTCTCCAATGAAGGGTTGAAGACCCATTGTTACCCCCTTACCGACCCATCCCAGGTCATCTGATGTCTTTTGAATCACCAGAACAATCTTTCCACCACGTTACCATTAATGAGACTGGTCAGCCCTAGTAAGTGTCCAGTCCCGCACCTCAAGTAAACCAACCAGTGGAAGGAAAATAGTCCAACACACCTATTACTACCATGGTTACTTTACCAGTTCCTCCCCCACCTCAAAATTCAAGGGGAGAATATTCCATTCCCACGGATTATCCCATTGGTAATGTTATTACTACGGTATCTAATCAACAACCTACGTTCGTTCAACCTTTGAATAGTGGTCAACCTATTGTGGCTGGGGGGCAACCCCGTTTCCTAACCAAAATGCAGGTGGTGCAATCCCCAATGGACCTCCCTTTGGACCACCCACTAGACCATCCACCATGAGATTATCTCATGTTTGGGGGCCATCCAATGTAACATTACCCTCATGGAGTCAAGCATATCTAGGTTTTGTTAACCCTGTGTCGGGTCGATCTAATCCTGGAAACGCACCATACGGGATAACTTATCCTGGGATTCCATACACTCTATGGGGGAAACATCCTGTGTTGCACCACGAACCCCAACCAACTATCCCTCAAGCACCACCACCCCCGATCGGTCCTCCCCCACCACCTAGTGGGGGCGGTAGGCCCCCACCTAACTTTGGTGGAGGCCCACCTCATTCTAACAACAATATCCCTCACCCTTCCAGCGGTGGTGGGAATGGTCCACCACCCCCTCCAGGCAGAGGCGGTGGGGGACCACCCTATTATTGTGGAGGAGGACATTTCCCTTCGGGTGGTGGAGGTGGTCCACCACCCCCTCTATGTGGAGGAAGTGGAGGACCTAATTACTATTGTGGCGGTGGTGGTGGTGGAGACCCTCAGCCATCTAGCGGTGGAGGTGGTGGGGGCCCCCATCCTTCTGGTGGCAGAGGTGGTCCACCAACCCCTCCAGGTGGAGGTGGTGGTGGGCCTCCTTATTACGGTTATGGATCCCTACCTCCTCCCGGTGGTGGCGGCGGACCTCCACCTCTTCCCAGTGGTGGAGGCGGACCTCCACCTCCTCCCGATGGTGGAGGTGGACCCTCACCTTATTGTATTGGACCACCTTCTGGTGGTGGACCCCCTTACGATCTGGGAGGCACACCCCCCTACGACTAGTTTCCTCCTAGTACACCTTACGGTCATATTGATCCTTACATGCCTTATCTGTATTATCAATACGCGTAGCCTAGTCCACAGCTGCCCTTTTTGGCTACCTTGGACCTACCTGACTTATCTCATTTAACCAACGAACCCATTTACCACGGAACTAATTGGCCACCTATTCCAATGAAACTTTCGTCTGATATTCCAAAATTTGACAACAAGCCGGGTGAAGATCCATGTGATGACTTACCATTTATGGTGTTCATCTAATTCCTTGATGGATGACTTGATTCGTCTTAGATTGTTTGAAAGGAATCTCACCGGTTCGGATGCCAAGTGGTACATTGAGTTGCCACCCCACTCTTTTCCTGATTTTGGCTCTCTTGCCATGAAATTTTTGACTCATTTCCAGCTGTCTATACAGTATGAAATTGGTACCAATATTTTAACCTCGCTCCGTCAAAATACCGCTACTAATATTTCTGATCATATCCATGAGTGGCGAAGGAGACGTCATCTCATCAAAGCTCCCATTCGAGATCAACTCCTAGCAGACTGGTTTACGAAGTCGCTCATCCCTGTTGTAGAAAGAGATGTTGCCATGCAAGGTGCTGTCACCGAAGAACAAGCCATCACGAGTGCCCATGTACTAGACCTAGTCTACACTCAATCTGGCACTTTGTTTGATATTCTTCCTAACACACCCCATGACGTTAATAATCCTACGAAACCACTTAAGGGACCCCAAGCTGATGGCATCATCGAATCCCTTCACACCCAGCCTCCTCATCAAACTGTTGGTTCTTCAAACCCCCAGGGTTCGTCCCGATTACCAACACAAGCTGGTCTCAGCACCACCAAGTCATCTGCTCCTACTGCTACTGAAGAAGTGAATTTTGTCTCATTAGCTTCACCTCGGAAGACTGGTAGTAAGAAGAAAAACAAGAGAAAACCTAAGAAATATTTTTCCCAGCAGGAACAAAAGAGCACTCCTGATGACGCCAAACAAAAACGAAAGCTAAAATATCCTTGTTTACTATGTGGAGATGATCACTTCTCTAAGGAGTGTCCCCATAGAGATGAAGTCCAAAAGTTTCTTAGGGGTAGACCAACTCCCGCAATCCTCAACGATCCGTTTCCCAATCAAAACCAATAGATGATTGCTCAACCTCCCCGAACCCAAGGGGAATCATCCAATACCGTGCATGTTCTCATGGTGCGAAATGAGATGATCAATTTGAACACTTGCTCGCGATCATACAACATGGTCCCTTTGAAGGAACCTGTTGGGAATAATGCTGAAAAAGATTCCAACTCCTTACCTGACGTCACTGTACCATCAACTTCTCTCACCATTGAGAAGCCATCTTTCGATTCGATATTGCGACCGCCCAAGGGCACGATTAGAAAAGCTGTTTTTAATCCTAATGCTCAGGCAGCACAGAATTACAATATTGTAGAAGACTTGGAATAAGCCCCTTGCGCCATGTCCATGCTAGAAGTTTTGCAGAATTGTCCCAATCAACGCAAAACTCTCCTCGCAGCGATCGGTGCAGTTGACCGTGATTCTTCGAATACCATCATGTTTCGACTTGACCATTTCAAGCCGAGGCTTTCCCATCAGCTTGCATTTCAAGTTGCTGCAAACCTCGCTGGGAGAATTGTCCATCGTACCCTTCTGGACGAAGGCGCCTCTACATCTGGCATGTCGATCGCTTGTTGGAGAGCCATCTGCTCTCCCAAATTGAATCACTCTCCCACCACATTGAAAGCGTTCGACGGGCACGGATTTCAACCTCATGGGCTCTTACAAGCTCTCATAGTCGAGCTAGGAGAAAAGACCGTAACCATCAATGTGGAAGTGGTCTCCACCCCAATAGACTATAATCTCTTGCTTGGTCGCAATTGGTTTTACGCTATGCAGGCAGTAGCTTCTTCAGTCTTGCACACAGTGCAATTCCCCCACCAAGGACGAATTGTTACCATCGACCAATTAGATTTTTGCACGTCGGACACTAGTACTCATCCTAGTGACCATGTTCCTTCCATTGGACAAATGTGAGAGAATTATGAGAGTATAGGGGTTGACCTTTTGAAAGATTCATCTCTCATGAGCATTTTTCCCATTTCGGACCCCCATAATCATGTTGCCTCGGTGAACATGATCTCCATGAAGATTTCATCTCGCTCTACTGATACTTGGCTTGTACCATATTAAGCCACAACACACCTAATTGGAGACGCAATCCCTCTTTTTCCCACTGAACATATTTACGAGGCTATCCAATCAGCACTGGAGGACCACCTAACCATGGCCTCCCCATCTTGTTCTCTAGAATGGGCATCATCCCTACCCGACCTCTTACTTCGGACTTTTCATTCAGATGCGTTTATCATGGAAATTATGAATGTTGATGATGTCCCGTGGGATGACCTTCACCATAGGTCCTCTTTTCTTCCACCGTTGGAGTACATAGAGAACAACATTCACACCATCTTTTTCCTAGATATCTACCTGTTCCCTCATTCTCCCATACTTACATTTCTTTCATAAATGAAGGGTAACTTGGCCAACATTGAGCCTACCACCCCGGTAGACATCTCAGTAAAACCTGGTGTGGTGGAACACATTCGCATAGGCCAGAAGTGTTCCCTGAAGAAATAGCTATGGGTACGACCTTATTCAAGCGATTTCGAGATGTATTCGCTTGGTCCTATGAGGATATTCCTGGGATAGACCCCGCAATTGTTTCTCACGAGATAAAGATCTATCCCAACATCAAACCTGTATGTCAAAAATTGCGACCGGTACACCCACGGAAGACTGCAACGATCAAGGCAGAAATTGAAAAGCTCTTAAAGGCTGGTTTCATTTATCCTATCCTGTTGACGGATTGGGTGTCAAATGTCATCCCTGTGAACAAAAAGCAGGGTACCATTCACTTCTATGTCGATTATCAGGACCTTAACAAGGCTTATCCAAAGGACAACCACCCGACCCCATTCATTGACTAGATTATCGACAATTGTGCTGGAAGCGTCGTCTTTTCATTCATGGATGGCTTTTCTGGCTACAACCAGATTGAGATCAACCCAGCCGACCAACATAAGATGACTTTCATCTGTCCTTTCGGTATGTTTTCATATCGCAAACTCCCGTTTGGCCTTAAAAACATTGGCGCCACGTTCCAGCGAGCCATGTCGTATTCCTTCCATGATATTAAGGACTTTGTGGAACCTTACCTAGACGATCTCCCTGCTCATTCAAAGCAGCATGAGTTCCACATGGATCATCTAACGGCCATTTTCCTCAGATGCAGATGGTACAACATCCATCTGAATCCTCACAAGTGTATCTTTTGCGTTGAATCCGAATGCCTCTTAGGATTCATAGTCTCGAAGGATGGGATCCGCATTGATCCCTTAAAGGTGAAAGCCATTGTCAACCTCCCACCACTGTGACAGAACTTCAAAGTCTCCAAGGGAAGGCGACTTATTTACGGCGTTTTGTTTTCAACTTCGCAGAAAATACTAAGGGGTACATGAGATTGATTAAGAAGGACATCCCATTCCTTTGGGACGATCAAGCTCAAAAATCCTTCGACAGCATCAAACATGCCATCACGCATGCCCCCGTAATCCAACCGCCGAATTATTTTCGAGATTACATCTTATATCTCGCTGCTTCTGCTACCACTATCGCCATGGTTTTGGTACAGGAGGATCAAAACACCCAGGAACATGTAATATAATTTGCAAGTAAGGGTCTCACTGACACTGAAACTAGATATTCACATGTCGAAAAACTTGCTTTTGCAGCTATTATCGCCATCCAAAAGTTCCAACACTACATCCTGCTCCGCACCACCACCATCATCATAGACTCGAACCCCATGTACCACATACTGACATGACAGGTGCTTGGAGGCAAGTATTCACACTGGATCATGATACTGCAAGAATTCGATCTTCTTTTCGAGAAAGCCAAGTCCAAAAAGTCCTTGGTATTTGCTTAGTTGATTTGTGACTTTCCCCGTGCCAATGTAGAAGTTGAGCACAATGACTCCTTTTCGGATGAGTCATTGTTTCTCATCAGTACGACCGATCCATGGTATGGAGATATTTCTTTATATCTTCAAACCCAATGCTTCAATCCTCAACTCTCTCGTGATGACCGTCGTCAAATTCATCACCATGCAAAATATTATCTAATCATCAGTGATACTTTGTACCATCGTGGCACCGATTCCATTCTTCGACGTTGTCTAACTCACGACGAGGCTGAGTGCATTCTAAATGACTATCACGCTGGGGCATGTGGCGGTCACCTCTCTAGGATGGCTACAAACCAGAAGATTTTGCATGCATGATATTATTGGCCTACCATCTTCAAATATTGTATTGAGGCCGTGAAAAGATGTCCTCCATGCCAACACTTCCATACGAAGAAGCACACCCATCCGGCCCCGTTACACCTGGTTATTTCTGTGTGCCCCTTTGAAAAAATGGGGCATCGATTTTATGCATTGTAAGCCTACCTCGATCGGGGGGCATAGTTACATCATCGTAGCTGTGGATTACTTCGCAAAGTGGGCTGAGGCAATGCCTACATACCAAAACGATGGTAGAACCATTGCACTCTTCAATTTCAATCATGTAATAGCGCGGTTTGGAGTTCCTCAGGCTATAGTTACCGATCACGGTTCTCACTTTCAGAACCATATGGTTGATGAACTAAGTGATAAATTGGGTTTTAGACATGAAAACTCAGCACCTTACTACCCACAGTCCAATGGATAGGTTGAGTCCATTAACAAGGTCTTGAAAACTATGGTCCAACGGATGGTAGGTACACACAAGTCCAACTGGAATAATATGCTCTTTTTAGCATTATGGGCCTACAAAACCTCCATTAAAACTGACATAGGGTTCACTCCTTTCCAATTGGTGTATGGATTGGAAGCTGTCCTGCCTATAGAGTGCGAAATTCCGTCTCTACAACTCGCTGTCGAACTTCTTCCTAACACTACTGTCGAAGAAGAACGTTTCCTGTACTTAGCAAAACTCGGCGAGTCTCGCCAAGATGCTACTCTTGCTAATGAAGCACACAAGAAATGCATCAAAGCTCAATACGACAAGTTAGTTGAACCCTGTGTCTTCAACGAGGGTGACCTGGTCCTCACGTACGACCAGAAACATGACAAACTAGGAGAAGGAAAGTTCGAGTCCATGTGGCACGGACCTTACATCATCAAACATGTTTTGGAAAAGGGAGCTTACAAGATTGAAGATTATGATGGAATATCTTTGGGTGAACCTCGTAATGGGATTTACCTGAAGAGGTACTATGCCTGACCCTCTCATGCATAGATTGTTTTCTTGTATATACTGTACATGGCATGCTTGTGTGTTTTTGTGTGGTGTGATGCACTTGTTTTTTAGTGTCTTTAGATAGTGTTTTCGCTTCTCATACCATGTTTTGTCTGTGTGTGAAGATGGCAATGTGCTATGGATTCGCGGACGGTGCCAACCGGCATACCCATAACCTTGCCTCAGCAACTTGGGTACTATATTCCCCAATAGGCGAGCTCATCAGTTCAGGAGGAAGTTGCCTTGGATTCGCAACCAATAATGCCGTAGAGTATCTGTCGGTAGTTGGAACCTTAACCGATGCAACTTCCTTGGGTATGAACCACATTGTCATCCACATGGATTCTCAACTAGTGGTTTCCCATCTTAACTGGGTTTACGCTATCCGTGATCCTACCCTACTCTGTCTCTTTAGACGGGTTCGTCTCTTGGAAAGGTCGTTTGAAACCATTCAATACCTACACATTCCATGAGAGTTAAACACAGTTGCTGACTCGATGGCCAACTTCATGCTAGATTGGTACATCGCACACACATGATACTCATAATATGTAAAAGCATTCACAACATGTAAATTATGAACTGTATAGAAGCAAGCATATAAATAATATCACATCATTAATTTTTAAAACACATAGTATATAAATCACCGCACTGTCTGTATATATATAATCACAAAAAGGTAGTGTTGATACAAAAATCTGAAGCCCGATAGCTATCAGTAAGTCTCTACAACATCTGAAGCTTTGTAGCTTTCAGTAGTACAAAACCTGAGGCCTCTAAGCTCTCAATACACACACAATGACAACATGTGGCCTATCGCCTGTCCCGTACTACCCTAGGTGCTCTAGCAGCCCTAGCCGACTGAGTCTGGAAACAGTCCATTACTGTCACAACCTTGCGGAGCAGTGCATTGAAGTGCGCAGTCGCTCCAACTGTGTGCACCTGCATGGTCCGTGGCACCTCGTCTACCGTCAGCTCAGGAACAACCAATGTCAACCCACTCAGGTTGGCGTAGACTCTGTCCATCTCCACGATGGAAGCATGCATAGCTGGATCCACCATCGCTCCCTCTCCTCTCTCTCTCGTAGCCAGAAGAGAGGTCCCCACTGGTCGTATAGGCCCCACATATGCACACACATCTTGTTCACCTGTCAACACTTTCTAAAAAAGAATCATAAATGCACAAAACTTAAAAATTTCAAGGGTTGTTTGTTCTTACCGAGGTCTCCCCATGCTGCTCCCTCAAGCAGCGGCAAGTCTGGGTCATCTGTGAAATCAGTGCCACTATATGGAAATTCCTCCACCATCAGTAACTAGCCTTCTAGCCAAGTGAAGAACTCAGGAGGGAATCCGATGATCGGTCCACCTAGCCATGTCTAGATCTCTGAGGTCCCTATCCTCTAGTGGCACCTAAGGACGCAAAAGGGGAACCTGTTCCAAACAGAACAAGATCATGATAGAACCATAGCTGAACTGCTTAAGCTCTCCTTGTCAACACTTTGTCAGCTGAGCTCGTACGTTTGCAAGGACCCCCTCACACTAGTTGAAGATATTTGGAGACAAATAGTCCTCCGCATAAAGCATCTGTGCTCTGGTGGCTAGGTGAGGAGTTTGTCTCCTCGCCATCCTCGTAATGGTAAATAGAATGGCCTGCAATGGGCACTCCCGTACATCTTTAATGCAAATCTTCCCGCTAGATGCATGGGCGTTGGGACCAGAATGCTGTCGGATCAAATCTTCCACGGTTCAATCACTCCCACATGATATAGTGAGTGTCACATTGTCCCCCCTTCAGGATAAATGAGTCAAAAAATAGATATCTTCCACATCTATGTGAAGCTCATGCTCACCAATCCTGAAGTACTGTTGGGTTGTATCCCAACATTGGACCATGTGGATCAGTAGTGGAAGTTGGGATCTCATCCCTTGAATTCAGAAGAACTTCAGAGGCCCACAGTTTCTCAATGCTCCCACACAATTTGGAGCATTGGCAGCTTGTTCATCATCTAATTCATGTTCCCTTTCCCACCATTCCAAAACCATTTTGGATGCTTGGAACCTATCAACAGGAAGATTTTAACAATGTTAGGACTTGCTTCACCCATTGGAAGTCCCTCTTTTGAATTTTGTTTGAGTTTGGGGATGGACATCGTCGTCGTCGCACCCCGTTTTTGCAAATAGGGCGATGTCATCGCAGTCCATCTATACTCCATTAGCGACGACTCGGTCTCATCGCAGTTCCCGAAAGGGCCAACTGCGACGAGCTGAGGGCGCAATGGCCCTTCCCAAATCAAGCCAAAACCCAAAAAAATGACTGAAAATCAAAATTGTAAACCACTATGCTTTTGTTGGCTGAAGTTTAGGGTTACCTGTTCCTGATGGCAAGTGAAATGGTTGATCATAGCTCCCAGAATCAACAAGTCAATATTTGGCAGCAAATGCCACTATTCCTCCCAAATTTGGCAAATAGAACTATGGTAACTATATTTGGTTTTTATTTATATTTATAGAACAAATGGAATATTCCCTTTTCAAATATTTGATGTCATTATGCTATTTACTATAGTTTGGATCAATTTTATTATATTTGAACATTTGGTTGACTATTTGACTTATTTTCCGAGTGTGCAGGAGTTGTGAAGTGCCTTTCTACGCCATTTTCATATTGGAATGGTCATCTCAGGTATGAACACCCCTTATGAGTTTTTGTCGTTCACCCAATTTTTCATAAATTGCAATTAATGAGCTTACTCTTTGTTCTTTCTCGTGCTCTTGAAACTATGAGAATATGTTACCATGTTACGATTTATTACTTTTCTGGGCTTGTTAAACTCCTATGGAAAAGGAAACCCCCCGGAGTCTATCTTTAAGCTCTTTTCAGGCTCTCAAAATATGAAAATATTTCCAAGCAAACTTGTCGCGTTCATGCTTGTAAAAGAATTTGAATGGTCATCTTCTTGGTGATAGTTTACCCCTTTTTCGGACCAGGGGGTACTAGTTATGAAAAAGGCATACTCCAACCAATCATGGCTAGAAGAGTCCTCTCCCACGTTATTTTACCCTTTTCCAGGCAATGAGGCTAACTTTATGTAAAAGGACCGTTGGAGTCTTCTTTAGTTCTTTTCAGACTCTCTAAACATGAAATGATGACCGAGTTTACCTTCTATGGACTCGTTAAACTCTTACATTGAAGGGTCTGCCATGGGACGAACCCATCCTATCCCATGTTCAAAAAATATTTTGGATTGGACTCATCTATGAGATGAGCTATACCGAGCATCTGGTTACCCTCATCAAGCTCTTAAAAAACACATGAGGTACTCATCGTTCATGATGGGGAAAAAGGAAAGTTTTTGTGTTATGTACCTTTTTAGTGGTAGTATGTAGTCGTTCTTGAAAATGGCACTCGTCTGCATTTGCATACAGCACTTGGATCATATGTTTGTCCTCGAGTTCCACTTATTTCCTTAGTCTTGTTACTCCTTTGAGTCATTCAAAGAAAGCTTCCGTCATTAGTCGCATTAGGGATTGGTGTCATACTCGTCATGTCAATACCACCAAGTCATGCCATGCCCATGTTCAAGAATATGTCCATCATTTATCATCTGTAGTCAGTACACCCGCCATCATGTCAATCTACTCTGAGTCAGTCTTGCATGTTACTGTACCATCCGATCTACTCTAAACATTTTTGTCGTGTTTCATGTCGATTAATGGGGGATTCATCATGGCCCTCCTTCGACGGATTCATCCTTGTCAACATTAGCTCATCATCCGAGGATTGAATCTAGAAACCAATCAAGTACCTTGGCCCTGCATGCCTCAATGGCAGGTTACCTCGCTTTCAACATGAGTTTACCTCATTGACTCTTGATTGAAAGATTTCATCTTTCATTCAACTTCAACTCATTTATTCACGCTCGATGATATGTACTATGATACCTTGGGAATCATTGACATCAATGGTGATCTCCCTCGCACTTGTTAACGATTTACATCAATGGTCGGTAATCAATTGGTTTCTACCAAGTTCGACGTCAAGACATTTGTAATCACATGGATAGATTCGTATCATTATAGGTTCAGCTTGAAGACCCTGGGGAGTCATGTTTTACCCAGGTTGCGATGGATTTTGTATTGAGTTATATCACACGGATCCACATTTGTATTGGTCGTGGCTGTGTTATCATCTCATCATGGATCTACGCTTGTGTCCAGTAGCCATGGTTGTGTTCACTCGGTCATTACTACCATGGATCTACATTGTATTGGTCGGCAGCCATGTTGTACTTCATGTGAGATTGTCAGTTTAGATTCAGTTGTACTACAGTAGTGTCCTTCGTTCGACAAGTCTATTTCCATTTCTTCTATCAAAGCACTTCACATGTCTATCTTCAATAGCTTCATGCTTTCGGGGGCATTCTGTTACACCCAAAATCTACCCATCATGAGATTCAGTGTATACACCCCTGAAGATATCTTGACTGAGTAATTAACCTGGGAGGATTTGTACCCAGTTGTACCAGGTTTTGAGAGGTCGTCGCAAATTGCACTCATGCAACATGCGATGTCGCAGCTTGCTTCATTGCAAGGTGCGACGAAGTCATTTAATGGGAAAAAATAGCTTCTTCGAGGTTCTTCTCAAAACTTGCTGACTTGGGGCCTTATCCCTAACCTCTAGGGGAGTTGGTACTCGATTCCTAACACCTTGGGAGGATCCCCTATCTCTCTCCTACCATATCTCAACCTATCCTATCCATACCCTATCCACTTAGTCCTATATAAGAAAAGCTCTACCCCTCTCCAAAGGGAGGAAGTCTATGGTGTCTACATGCTGGTGAAATTACTCTTGAGAGATCTCTACTCATCCTTGAGAGACTCAAGCTTCCTTAGGAGGAAATCGCAAATGGCTTTGTTGGATAAGGGTTGCAGCATTAAACCTTGGTTGTAGTTCTATATCTCTGGTATGTACTTCCCTATTTTTACAGTAATACAAATGCTTTCCACCAATATTGTTCATGTGTGTAATGATATTGAGTAGTTTACCTGCTTAACTGTTCACTTAGATCTCTTATTGTATAGATGCCCTTTACTTGTTTCTCTTGTTTCTTTCCTTGACAGGTCTTGCAGCTTGAATCTGACGACCATGAGACGTGGAGCAGCATTCAAGAGAAAGGAAAGTGAAGTGAAAGGTAAGACATCTAGTACTTGATCCTTAAGTAGATCTAGGAAATGCATTCGTAGCCTGTATTATTTCTTCTAAACTCACATTGAGATAGGGAGATCCGACTCCCATCCGCTTGAGTGGATTGTCCGATAAATAGTCCATCCTCCGTGATGTGGGTTGGATGCCCTTTATCTCGGGACTAAGAGGGTCCAATACTGAAGTAGCCTTAGAATTTTCCAGGAACCTAAAACACATAAAAGATGAACAGTTTGTCACCAGAATAAGGTGACTACGTATCAGACTTGACAAGGAGGCAATTTCGAAATACACAGGACTTCCCATGGGTCTACACTATGGCAAAGATGACCGGGAAGCTAACCAGAGGGAAAAAGAATCCTTCTTCGGATAGGGGGAAGTATATGAGGAATACAAGAATGGAGTCAAAAGAATCACCATGCCATCACCCTGGGACGAGATAGCTTCGATTTTTCTGAAGTATATAACGTGCATAGAGAGATTTATCTATGTCCCGATCTTCCACTTATGAATTTTGGAGCTTCTAAGACATAGGGGCCATATTACACCAAATAATAATATCAGCATTCCTTACTACCTTCTTTAGTCTCTTGGAGAAATGAGCAAAAAGGTAGTGCAGGGTAAGGAAGATGCAATAGCTCACCATGGGCTAATCAAGTTGATAATTTTTGAAGAATTAATGGTAAAAATTCCAGAACTCTCATGGGAAGAGTTTTTGTTGGTCTTAGTTGAAGATGTGCAAAGAATGAGGGGTACACCTAATCCAGGCATACCCCTAGCCGCTGGATCAAAAGAAAAATCCACCTCTGCGTCAGGGGCTAAGCGAAAAAATTGACCTGGATAGCAACAATGAGGTTATGTCGACACCCTAATCAGAATTAAGCATTCAAAGGATGCCTCCCTCCAAAAGGACTTAGGGGTTTCTGCCAGCAGGAAAGGGTCAAAATGGGGAAGTAAAACGTTTGCACAACAAACCAAAAACGAGCATACAAAGAAGGTAGAAAAGGATCCCATCCCCATAATTCAAAACTTATCTGATGATGATCATTTCAGGGTAGAACAGGATGACCCTTCTACACCTAAATGGAACCCTACTAATGAAAATGTGAACCCTGGAATCAATGACCAGCTGGCTAAGGCACTAGTCGAACTATCAAAATTCAAGGAGGAGTTGGCTGCCTTAAAAATTGAGGCAAGGGTCCAAATAATCCATCCAGCTTCACCAGCACCCCCACTGTTTGTACATGAAAAGACCCATATTTTAAAGATGCAGCATGCATGAGAATTAAAGCTGGAAGAGCAACAAAATTTAGCCTTGAAGGAGAAATTGGGCCAAGCCCATGAAGAGTTGGCTCAGAAAGACCTGAGAATACAACAATTGGAGGATACCTTGACTACCACTGCTAAACTCTATGATGATATATTGGGACTCAGGCCACCATCCAGAATCTATACGGTTTAGCAAAAGGACAAGTGGGGAAAATTTCAGCTACAAAGGATAAAGCAAGGCCTACCTCTAGAATTAAACACTCCAAACGAATTCGTTGACACTTCTCTGAGATGCATAGAACTAGAGAAAGAACAATTATGCGAGTTTTTCTTGCATAACTTCATGGTACCGATCTCACCCAACTGGTCACTGAATCCCTACATGGGTGATTTCCAGTTGAGAGCACTCTGCTCCTGGATGAACCATGAGATAGAGAGAGCACAAGATGCTCATCTCTACCTTGCAGAGGAGTGGTAAAACCCGTTATGGATCAGGGCTGAGGCAACTCATCCTGAAAAAGTAATTCAAGACCACCGGACTATCACCACATATGAGGATTTAATTCCTAGCCTTCTTGAAAAACAACAGGAGGCAGTAACACATTTCAACCTCACCACTCAGTGCACGTACAAATAAGTTCATGAATCCATCGGTGAGAGTTGGGAAAGAATCGCAGAAGATTTGAAGAAGAGGGAGCCTCACTCCCCCCTCAAGCTAGAAACTACACTCACCAAGCTTAAGTTATACAGGCAATCTTTAATAAAGCACCAGCTCAGATGGATAGGCATGAAACTAAGTCCACCATTCTTTCTTCCTTTAACTATGAAAGAAAAGATCGATGAAGAGGAGGAGAAAAGAGCATGGACCAAAGATGACCAGACCCAGGGCTATTATAGGCAAGAAGGGACTCCTAGGGTCGTTTCCTAGGACATCAGAGAGGTTGTCCAAGAACAAGATGTGTCACCCAGGGATGGGTGACTCCTTCAGTTTGGGGGAGATGATGAGCCCCAAAATAGGTACTCTATAGTCTTTTTATGCCACACAAGCACAAGAATGGATAAGGAAAAAACCTTTGTTTGTGGGGAATAATGCATTTGTTTTGGTTATTCAATAAAGTAGTTTAGAGATTATTATTCTTATGCTTAAAGGCGCTTTTATGTGCTAATTATATCAAATAGGCATGTATGAGCAGGCGCAGGTGATCTAGAAAACAACAAGCAAATCGAACTCAAAGACTGAAAGATCACGAGTGGCTCAGCGCTCCCATTTTCTTGTTTTATAGAAGAAAAATCTTGTTTAACAGGATTGGCATTTACAATGTATAGTTAGGTCAAGAATTAGATATAAATATGGACCTCTGAATAGTAGAGTGCATGTTGACATTTTGAGAGAAACTATTTTCAGCATATTTTATTCAGGACAGTTCTGTTTTAAGTTTTTCCCAAGACATGAAGTTACGATTTTGATAATGGAAGACTAGTGTTATTTCGAATCCCTGAGTTTATAAGTCTTCTTCACTTCTGAAATATAGGTTGGGGAGGGCCCCCTCAACATGTATATCAAGAGCCTCGTTTTACTTCAGGTATTTTTCATGCGTTTTGTTAATGGGCTTAATCATTGTGACGTGTTAAACTACTTTGATAATTAGTTACATAGCAGATTTTGATTTCAGATTCAACGATTTTCTCCATAGTTCGATAATACCGATTCATTAGTTCTGTAACACGTTGTTAGTAGTCATGTACATGCATTCTGTGCAGGCATATTTTACATTTGTTTTCCATCCTTTTATATTAATTCTAGATAATGATTTAGATATGCAAATCCATGCATACTTTCCTTATTTAGGTTTGATTACATAGAAGTTAAATATTTCATCATTTTGATTTGAATAGAATAATGTTCATCGCTTTTAGTACTTGATTCGAACAGATAGCATTTAATTGTTTTTCAATATTTAATTTCTAGATTAGATTTCCATCTTTCAGTATTTAAATTTTAGATTATATTTTCTCAACTTTCAGCATTTCATTCCTAGACTAAATTTCCAATTTTTGACATCCAATTTCTAATTAAGTCTTCAGCAGAATTAGTTTAAAGATTTGCATCCTTTTTATATTTTCAACTCCTTATTTTTAGAGCAATATTTCATTTTCCCTCAAAGAGACCTTTAGGATACCTCCAACACCCTAAATGACAAAGATCACTCTATAGTGCACATACAGTGCTTAGCACCTGTTAACACCCAAAAAGTGCTCACTAGCTCATTTCCCTATTCAAATGACCCATTTGTCCACTTTTTCACCATCTAAGCCTCTAAAGCCAACAAAAGGTCACCAAAAGGCCTTAGTACACCCCTTTTCCCACTCAAAAAGATTATTTTTCCTAAAAAAACATAAAAAACCCTCAAAAAGGGTCCAAATTCCCCAAAAATATTAAAAAGGGAATAAAAATAATAAAAATATTCAAAAAAGGAAAAAGGAGGGAAAAGTACCTAAACCATGTTGGTCAATACCATTGGTTTCCACAAAACCACAAATGGTATTCCCCACCACCAAAACCTATAAAAAGGTGGTAGGGGCTCCTCATTTCAGATCCATCCATATTCCTATCCTCATGCTGCCAAAATCTCCCTTGAGTTTTTGGCCATTCTAGCAACCTTGGAGAAAGGACCCACTGGAGTTTGGAGCTGCTCACCATTGGAGCTTCTCAACTATCTTCATCATTCGGAGGTATTACTGTTGAAAGCACTCGCTTGCCCCCATTTTCAATACAAATTTATTTTCTACATTTTCTTGTTCTTGTTTTAATTCAAAATTTTATGATGATATGCACATGCTAGTTTAGTTTAGTTTAGATTTAGTTTATTGTTTTTTGCTTAATATTGAAACTGCTGCTACTAGTTAGCAGGTGCCCATAGCACTAAGCTTGGTTGCAAAACCAAGCCAACAGCACCTCTTAAATTTGCACGCTCCCTAGTTGATAATTAAAGTATACTCTCGGTATAGCTACCCTAATTAGGTACCCATTCCTGGAGTTCACCAATGAGCACAGATGAACCTTCGTGGGAAGACATCCACCATCGATCATCTTTCCTACCCTCATTGGATTTTGTGGAGAATGCTATCACAACCATTTTTACACTAGACGTATATCCTTTCCTGCAGTCACCGATACTCACTTGTGATATGGTCACTGAAGGAAAATTGGAAAACATCACTATTGTAGAAATTTCTCCCTATGGGTAGGTAGAAACTATCTTAGGTTAAAGTAGACTTAACTAACTCTAAACTAATACAAAAAGATATCAAATGCTACCTTGAATTCCTAGATCTAAACAAACATCTTAAGATTATATTGCAAAAGTCTCTTAGGTTAAAGTAGACTTAACTGACTCTAAACTAAGACAAAAAGATAACAAATGCTACCTTGAATTCCTAGATCTAAACAAACATCTCAAGATTATATTGCTGAAAGAAAGGGAAGAGATCTGACTGACCTTCGATTCAATTGCTTGTCCTAGTGGATGCTCCAATCTCCAAGTCCTCACGAATGAACCTGTCAGAATGAAACCAAGCTACAAGCATATACGATTCTCTAGCAACTTGAAATATGAGTTAGAATCTAAATCTATAGTAGAAACAAATCATATGATTGAAACAAGATCAACATACATGATTTGGGAAACAAGACAAGTTATGTTTTATTACCAACTTGAAGTCACCTACAATGGTTGCTTGATGTCCAAGCCAACTCCCAGCTCCAATTGCTTTCTCCTCTAACTATCTCCACAAAGATTCAAGATCATAGGTTTGATGTCTCCAAGAGTCCTCCCTTTTGCTCATGGAAGGCCTTTCTCTTATAGTGTGTAGTAGGGTTAACCAACAAGAGATAAGGATGGATCTTAGGAGTGTTTAGTGAATCAGGCCCACTAATATGAGAAAGTAAGTTAGGATCAAATCAGGGATACCAATCCTAAAAAATATCTCGAAGATCAAGATCCCACAAGCCATGGCAAAAAAGGATAAAAAAGGAGTATTGTGCCTCTTAAACTTAGCTTAGCGCGGTAGTATCGCATGGAAAAGAAGGAACATAGAACGGTATTGGGGCCTACCGCGCCCCTAAGCTGGAGCAAGGCACGGTAGTGTAGGTATATGAAGTCTCAGCTGGGTTGATTCTTGACAGGACATGTTTGTCTTCAAAGATCATTCATCAATTTTTTCTTCTGGGTGTTCTAAGCAGTATGGGAAGTGTCGTCAACTATTTTTATGGTGAAGATGCGACACTGTGAAATATGGAGGTATAACAGATGCCCCCTAAAGTGTGAGGTCAGAAGGGATTGATGGTCGAAAGACTTTACAAATACTGTGTGGAGATAGCATCGAGGAGAGCAACAAGGAGCTGAAACAGAAACAAAATTTCAGATATAACATCGAGGCGAGCATCCCCATGCTCGGAAACAATTGACTCAAAGCATGGCTGCCGACCAATACATTGCAGATCCTTGAGTACTGAGATGATAAAGACTGTAGACAAATCATGGCTACTATGAACAAGCGTAGATCCATGAGACAGTAATGACACAGCCATGACAAATACAAAAGTGGATCTGTGTGATGATACAAAAGATATCTCCATTGCAACCTGGACGTAATCAAAGTACAAATGTGTGTCCAGGGTCTTCTACTCAATCGCAAATGATACGAATCTAGCCATGTGATTAAAAAGTGTTGAAGTTGAACATGGTAGAAACCATTTGATTACCGGTCAATGATGTGAACCATTAACAAATGCGAGGGAAATCACCAATGATGATGATGATCCCCAAGGTATCTATAGTACATCTCAACGAAATGCGGATGAATGAGTTGATGTCGAGCATCCGAGAGATCATTCAATCAAAGGTCAATGATGTAAACCTACTGCCGTACATGAGGAAACCTGCCATTAAGGCATGCAGGTACCAAGGTACTACTGGTTGATTCCTAAGTCCAATTCCTGGATAGTGATTTGGTGTTGACGGGAATAGACTCATCAAGGGTGGAACATAATGATTCCCACATCATCGACACGAAATTGGAACGAAAGATAGTATAGGACAATGAAACGATAGAACATTTACTGACACAGCGGAGGTCTGACACAATGAATGACTCTGGACAATACAACCCTTTGAACATATAATGACATGTAATAGGACCTGGCAGCAGGGATTATTGATAGCAGAGGATAGACACCGAACGAGTAGGCTCGTGGCTAGAGAGACGACTCAGGATGATGACTATAACTCAGAGAGAATAGATAGCCAACAATAAACAAGGGACAGACACATGTCATGTTCAAAGGTGACAACTGACAAGCTACCAACAAAATAAACTCGACTTGTTTCCCATTTTCCCCCGACATGATAGACAAGCACCTCTTTGTTGTTTTATGAGCTTGAAGAGGATAACAGATGCTCAGTATAACTCATCTCATAGATGAGTCCAATCTCACATGTTTTACGAACCTGAGAAAGGAGGGGTTCGTCCCAAAGTGGGTCCTTCGATGTCAATTTTAACGAGTCCAAGGAAGGAAAACTCAATAGTTTTTCACATTTAGAGAGCCTGAAAAACTTAAAGAAGGCTCCAAAGTGTACTTTTTCATAAATTTAGTCCCTTGATCCCGAAAAAGTGTAAAACAATTCCTGAGAGAACTCTCCCAGTCAAAAATATACTGAGGTATACCTTTCTCGTAAATAGTCTAGACGGGCCGAAAAAGGGGTAACCTATCACCGAATAGACGACCTTTCAAATACTTTTACAAGTGTGAAAGAGACAAGATCACTTGGAAATCTTCTCAATTTTAGGGAGTCTAAAAAGAGCTTATCTATGGACTCCAATGGTCTTTTTCGTAATTTTTAATTATTCTGGTCCGAAAAAAGAATAAAATACAACCAAGATAATACTTTCCTCATCCTTTAACAAGCATGAGTAAAGCTAACTAAGCTCAACACCGTCTACTTGAGCTTGACAAGCACGATACAGGTGTAAAAGCGCTTGGAATCTTTTTCAAGTTTTAATCCAAAGCATGAAAAAGATAAAGTGGGCTCGAAATGAAGGTCAAATAATAAATGAACGCCAGTGTGAACATTTTTAAAGGAGATCATGTCAACAAATTCTCATGGAACCAGATATTAGTAATGTGAAATGGGTTTTAATTTAACCGGATAAAATAATGAGGAAAAAAAAATAAGTGAAAAAGTTATATAAGGAATAGGTAAATATGGAAAGTTACCATTTCACTTGTACATTTGCCCAAGGAGGAGATTTTACCCATTGAGGAGCAAAAACTTCAAGAGCTCATATCTGGAGATCCAGAGCACCGTTTCAAGAACCGTCTGCTCCAGGTAAGAGCTTTCAAGCCCCTCTCTCATTTCACACATAAATAACTTGATTTCAGTAAGTAGAAGTTAATTTTTAGGAAGGCCCTAATGGGAAAATTTCGCTTTCCACAGTACCGTGAGGCAGCTATGTTGAGAAACGCGGTACTGTGCAACAGTACCGCACTGTAGCGTTAAATAGGGGTGCGGTACTGTGCAATACCACGCAGTCATGTTTCTCCCAGGCACGATAGTGGCGATTTTTAAGATCAAAAAATTGATTTTTCTCTAATTTTTAGCTAAGGTCAAGTTATAATGATTAATGAATGTTTCCTATGACCTTTTGCAGGTGTTTGCAACTTGTTTGGGGCAAAATGGTCAGTTGGAAGGAAAGAGAGCATGAGGCGGATGATTTGCTAGCCGAAAATGACCAAAGAACTGTGACTGCATTGCGGGAATGCAGTTTATTGAAATTCTACAAGACCAAAGGTATCCGCAAGCAAGCCAAACTTCTCACCCATATTATTCAAATGTGGGACCCCAACATTCAAGCTTTCCGAGTTGGAGAACACACCCTCGAGATTGAACTTGAGGACATTTATTTCCTCATGGACCTCTCAAAGAGAGGGGCCCGAGTGAGTTTTATAGGGTTCACGAGCTCGAAGGCGAGCACCGATGCTTTGATCGCTCATTATTGTAGTCAAGGTTCGAGGAAGAACAGCGGTAAGGTGGTCATCAAAGATATTGTAGAGCTTCCTTTAAAAATTGTGTTGTTCACCATCACACGTGCAGCAGGGAGTACGGGTACCCATCAGGCATCCTATACACAGATGAATCTTGCAGTGGATTACATGGCAGGAATAGTGTTCAACTGGTGTGAGGCAGTATTGACCAACCTCAAAGAGCAAGTGAACAAGTGTAGGCTTGGATAGAACTCTCAGTTTGGGTATGGGAGCATTCTGGTCACCTTCTTCTTGGCGAGGGTGCCATTGTTGCATCCATAGCTGACTATGCCCGCCCGTCCATGCACCGAGCAGTGGATGGCTCGATGGAGTGAGTATGCAGGACGGCTTAGAGGGCCGCAGCGTTTGGCTTTCGGTGAGGATTTCTTCTCCTGGCTCGAGGAACATATTGTGATGATCGATGACTACCCTTATGCAGGGGTGGACTTCCGCGAGGACATAGACTTGGCATAGCCAAAAGATGAGGATTGGGACAATATAGGCATGACCGTTATTAATGTGTTTTTTAATTTTATAAATATATGATTTTTAAATTTTTTTTAGAATGTGTAAAAAGATTTTAATATATATACGTGTACATGTCGCAGATCGTGGACCACAGAGACCTGTAGGGTACTCGCCGTTACGCCGAGGTGGTGTTGATCACCGAGCCGCTTCGGACGAGGAAGAAGATGAGGATGAGGCGGGAGGGGTCCCGGAGATAGAGAGGAACCTACAGGGTTTAACCCATGGGGTCCCATCCATGAGGATGGATGACGTCCCCTTGCATCTCCAGCAGCATACCGTAGGTGTGCCTAGGCGTATTGGCCAACTCCTCCGTAGGGTGGCTCGGGCTATAGTGTGCTATCACCAGCAGCGTGAGGAATCTGAGGAGGAACATGATAGATATCCCAGATCTCCTTAGATGGTAGCTTTTATCTTTTTGCGGCATGTACATGATATGTGGGCTTTGAGAGCCAAATTTTTGTATGGGACTAGGTCCCAAATTTTGTCTTTAAAACACAAATTTTATGTATTGGAAAAAACACTTTTATATGCAGTTATATATACATGGACCTATTTTTATAACCTATTCATTTACAATGACTTGTGTGTTCATTTTATGATGTGTTTTTATGTATGGGCAAGATGCCAATCCAAAATGTAATTAGCTAATGAATCAGCTATACAATTGAATTCTCTTGGTATGTGTTGATATGAAATAAAATTAAAACATCGTTCCAAGAGGCATACCCTTCGAAATAAGCGAAGTAGGATAGGATCGCGAACTGTGTAAACATGATTCAGATGAGAAACCATGAGTTGCGAGTCTAGAAAGACTGATAGGGAGTCAATTACAAAGGAAGCAACCTCCATCAAGAGTCTGATGACTGCATGGTACTCTGCGATATTGTTGGTTGCGGGACTCAAACAATTGGCTCCTGAAGATAGCAACTCGCCAATGGGAGAATAGATTACCCATGCTGCGGAAGCGAGGTTCTGGGTATATCAGCTCGCACCGTCGACGAATCCGAAGTAGGTAGACATCTGCACATAAAATCACAAGTCAAGGTAAGAATGGATACATGAGATCCATGCATGCACACAAAAAATAAATGAAAACAAACTAGGTACACTATGTACAAAAAGTATCTCACGCAGGATGATCCTACGTGTAGAAAAGTTTGAGGTACAGCCCGTTGCGGGGTCGTGCCAATGGTGTGCCATCACAATCGACAAGTTCATAGGCTCCTTTCTCCAAGACACGTTTTACAACAAAGGGGTCGTACCTCATATATTCTAGCTTTCCTTTTCGAAGTTTATCATGCATTTGATCATATGTAAGTACGAGATCGCCTTCATTGAAAACCCGATGTTGAACGGATTTGTCATACTATGCTTTGACACGTTTTTTGTGAGCTTCATTAGCTAAAGCACCGTCTCGGCGAGTTTAATCTAGCTTGGCTAGGTATAGAAACCGTTCATCTTCGGAAGTGGTGTGGGTAAGTAGCTCCTAGGCTATCTTCAGTGATGGAATTTCACATTTAATTGATAAAATGGCTTCCGGGCCGTACACCAATTGGAATGGTGTGAACCCGGTAGCACTTTTTACTATGGTTCGGTATGCCTATAATGCTAAAAATAGAGTTGAGTGCCAGTTGGACTTATGAGTACCCACAATACACTAAATAATTTGTTTCAGAACTTTGTTAATGGCTTCGACTTGGCCATTAGCTTGTGGGTAGTATGGGGTTGAGTTTTCATGAAGAAAACCCAACTTGGCACTTAGTTCCTCAATCATATGGTTCCTAAAGTGGGAGCCATTATCAGTCACGATGGATTGTGGGACACCAAATCTAGCTATAATGTGATTGAATATGAATTGTACTGCTGTTTTGCCGTCTTCAACATAAGCAGGCATCGCTTCAGCCCATTTTGTAAAATAGTCGACAACTACTATGACATAGCTATGCCCCTCGGCTGAAGTGGGATTACAGTGCATGGAAATATATGCCCCATTTGGAAAAGGGGCCGATGGAAATAATAGGATGGAGTGGAGTAGGATGCGAGCGTGTCTTACTATGAAAGAATTGACAGGGTGGACATTTCTTAACCATTTCAATACAGTCTTTGAAAATTGAGGGCCAGAAATATCCCAATCGCAGTATCTTCTGGGCCGTAGCCATCCCAGAGAGATGACCACAACATGCTCCAGCATGGAAGTCATTAAGAATGCATTCCGCTTCATCTAAAGTCAAAAAGCGTCGAAGAACAGTATCGACACCATGCTGATAAAGGGTATCGTTGACTATGAGGTAGTACTTCGCGTGATGTTGGATACGTCGACGTTCATCGCAAGTGAGGTCGGGATGGAAACATTGGGTTTCGAGATATAATAAAATATCCCCGTACCATGGGTCAGATGTGCTAATGAGGAACAATGATTCATCAGGAAGCGAATCGATGGGCTCGGATTGCTCAGTAGCATGGGGCAAGTTACAAATCAACTTAGAAAAGACCAAAGACTTCTTGGACTTGGCTTTGGCAAATTCCAAGTCAAACTCTTGTAGGATGATGATCCAATGAGAATATTTTCCCCTAAGCACTTGATGCATGAGGATATAATACATTGGATTGAAATCCGCTATAACAGTGGTCCGACAGAGTAGAATGTAATGACAGAACCTCTGGACAACGAAAACTGTTGCCAGAGCCAGTTTTTCAACATGTGAATAATGAATTTCGAAGTTGAGAAGACTCTTACTAAGATAGTATACCACATGTTCTATGTCGTTGATGTCTTCTTGGACTAGCACCATACCGATGGTGGAAATCGAAGCTCTGAGATAAAGAATGCAATCCCGTGTGTAATTGGGGGGTTGAATCACAAGATCTTTAGTTAAGGCCACCTTTAGATTATCAAAGGAGCGTTGGGCTTCATTGTCCCAGATGAAGGGAGTGTTCTTCTTGAGAAGCCTCATATAGCCTTTTGTTATCTCAGAAAAATTACAAATGAAACAGCGTAGAAATTTTGCATGCCCTTGCAAACTTTGAAGTTCTGGAATGTTCGTGGGGGAAGGCAGGGCTAAAATAGCTTCTACCTTCGCAGGATCTAAGCATATACGACTTTTGGAGATTATGAATCCCAAAAGTTTTTCGGCTTCAACACAAAAGACGCACTTATGTGGATTCAAACGGATATTGTAGCGACGACACCTTTCAAAAATGGCACCTAAATGATCAGGATGGTCTTCCCGGGTCTGAGAATGAGCGGGAAGGTCATCAATATACGGTTCTACAATATGTTTGATATCGTGAAATGCATACAACATTTCCCATTGGAAAGTTGCCTTGGCATTTTTTAGGCCAAAAGGTAACTTTCGATATGCAAAAATTCCCCATGGGCAAATAAAGGTTGTTTTATGCTGGTCGACTGGGAGGATATCGATCTCATTATAGCCAGAAAAGCCATCCATAAATGAGAAGATGACACTCCCGATGCAGTTATTGATGATCTGGTCGATGAAGGGAGTTGGGTAGTTGTCCTTTGGACAAGCTTTGTTCAAGTCACTGTAATCGACATAGACTCTAATTGTTCCCTGTTTCTTGGCTACGGGAACGATATTAGATACCCATTCTGTCGGTGGGACAGGATAGATAAAACCAGCTCGCAAAAGCTTTTCAACTTCTGCTTTGATAGTGGCTGCCTTACAAGGATGGATGGGTCAGAGTTTATGCCGAATAGGTAGGGTGCCAGGAAAAGTTGGAATCTCGTGGACCACGATAAATGGGTCGATTCCTAGAATTTCTTCATAACTCCAGGCAAAAACATCGCGGAAGGTTTTAAAGTAGGCACTGTAGAACTCCATTTCGAGGGGAGTACATGTCTTCCCAATATGAATGTTTTCCACGACACCAGGCTTCACTGAAATGTTGATGGGAGTGGTTTCCATAAGGTTGGCCAAGTTTCCTTCGAAAAATACTTCATCGAGGGAAGTGGGAAACTTGGTTTGAACCATTCCAAGTGAAGGGCTAGATTTTGTATCGGGCTCAATCGTCTGAATGGTGGGGAATGAATATCGATGATGGAAATCTCTCCATGGTGGTTTATCACCACACATAACCTCCATGATTGATTCGTCAGTGGGAAAAATCAATGTGAGAGGATCGATAAGTGGTGGGGATGAATGAGTCTTAGACGAGAGCTGTGCCACGGTGTGATGGGTGGAACAATCGACCCAATCGGTGGCTGACTGGATTGCTTCATACACTGCAAGGTTTCCATTTAATGGCATGGAGTTGTCGTAGTTTTCAATCTCAGTGGGACTCGGGATCACCCAAGAATCATTAGAAGGGGTGACATTTGATGATATCATGTTGACTGGTTGAACGTGGAACCCCAGCTCTGGGAAAAATCTAATAAGGGAAGAATCCTTCATAAGACCAATGCCAACGTCTTGGAACTGGTACCGAGGCTGATCCAATAATGGGACGATGTTGGCGGAGTTCAGATGAGAGTCTAGGATACAGTAATCAAGCTGATCTATAGTGACAATTTTCCCTTCATGAGGAAATTGCACGATCCGGAAGATAGTAGATGCTATGGCGGTCATGGCGTAAAACCAGTTCCGACCAAGTAGAAGATTGTAATCTAATGGCGCATCTACGACTTTGATGTGTACTGATACTGTTTTTCCCCCCAGTTCAACACCAATTGCATGAATGAGTCCATAAGGTTGAAAACTGTGTCCATCAAATGCTCGGAGAGTAGTGGGAGACGACGTGACTTCAGGTGAGCCTAAGGCTCTCCAATAATTCAAAGACATAATGGACGTGGAGGCACCTTCGTCTAAGACAGTGCGGTGGATATTGTTTCCATGGATTCTTGTATGAACCTAGAAGGCTAGCTAATGGGAAAGCCGAGGTTTTACATACTCCAAGTTAAACATGATGGTGTTTGAAGTATCCGGGTCCATTGCCCCCAGTGTTGAAAGTAAGGTTCTACGCTGCGTAGGGCAGTGTTGAAGAACCTCGAGCATCAACATGGCGCAAGGTGCTTGAGCTAAATCCTCAACAATGTTGTAATTCTGGGCAGCTTGCACATTGGGATTAAATGTCGCCTTTCATATGGTGCCCTTGGGTGGGTGTAGCACTGTGTCCGTAAGTGGTCTCTCGATATGGAGATGGCTGTTAGGGGGAGGAGTAGGAGACGAATCTTTGATAGGAGACTTGCCTTTGGTTGTCTTTGATTGTTTTTTTAAATTTGGGGGGTTCTCATATGTATTTGAACGAGTGGTTATGTGAATCTCCTCATTACTCGTCATCAGGATTTCACTATTTGCGGATGTCTCTCTGCGAGGTGGGTTGCTCGGGTTGCCCCCTTGTGGGGTTTCTTGGGAAACCATCTGTTGTTGCTGCTAAGGGAAAGGGTCAGTTAACACTGTCAGACGAGAGGATCCTTTAATGAATTTGTTGACTTCGGGTAGTTGTGGGTGGGTTGTGGCTTAGGGTTCTCCTGCTGGTTCTTCTTGGATTTACCACAATTGTTCTTCTTCTTTCCTCTTGATGGTTGTGACGTAGATTGATCTGCGTTCACTTTGGAGGAGACAGCAGGAGAAGTAGAAGCTTTTGGAGCAGCTTGAGATAAAGCGGGGGAAGTAGAAGCTTGTTTCCCCGTCGAATTGGTGGCAGGCTGGGCGTTGACTGAACCGACAATACCATCAATGGGGGGTTCAGTGGCAGGTTTCATTAGATCAGTGGTAACGCAGGTGGCATAGGGAAGAATTTCGTGTAAAGTTCCGGATTGGGTATATACAAAATCCATGTACTGGGCTGCCAAGATGGCTTGTTCTTCCATGACTGGGCCGCACATAGCGATGTCCCTGGCTATGGGAGGCAAGAATGACTTTGTGAACCAATCAACGAGTAGCTGATCCGGAATGGGTGCCTTGATTAGCCTACGGCATCGATGCCACTCATGGATGTGATCCGAGATGTGCGTAGAAGTGGTTTGATGCAACGAGGTTAATAGTTCTGTTCCAGTCTCATACTAGATGGGGAGCTGGAAATGGGTCAGAAATTGCATAGCCAAGGTGTTAAAATCATGGAAAGAGTGTTGTGGCAGCTCGATGTACCATTTTGTTGCTGTGCCGGTAAGTGTACGCTGGAAGAGTCGTAGTCGAATGGAGTTGTCCATCAATGAGTTGGATGAACACCAAAGATGGAATGTCATCACGTGGTTCTTGGCGTCTTCCCCAGGCTTAGCATCGAACTTAGGAATGTCTGATGGAAGTTTGGCTGGAATGGGTGGCCAGTGAGGTTCATGCCATATAGGATCATTACAAATCGGGTAAATCTAGCGTGGCCAGAAAAGGAAGTTGACGGTTGGTCTAAAGGTATGAGTAGTAACCATATGGTGCAGGGAAACCTGGGGGGCCCTACATAGCATATTGTTGCGTGTTATACCCATATGTGTTTCTTGCAGGGTACTGCTGGAAGTTCTGGCAGTAGTAGGCCATCTGGTTGTTGGATGTTCTGCTGAGTGGGGATGGTAGGTATGGTACCCTGGGGTTGTTGTGTCCCAGGAATGGTTGCTGCTCCTTGTTGGGGAAAGGTTCCCTGGAGTTGTTGTGTTCCAAGAATGTTACCACTACTTTGAGTAAGTGGAGGGTTTCCTGTAGCAGGGTTGGGGGGTGGCTACAACAGTGGTGTCCATGGAATGTGGGTTCCACCTTGATGAAGCTATGGGAATTGAAGGGATGGGTTCCATGGAGTTGTTGCAACCGAAGGATAGGGGAGGCCAGAATTCAAGTTGGGAGGTATTTGAGATTGCCCCCCAGCTTGGTTCATGTTTCCAAAAAAAGAGTACCCCCCGCTCTGTGGGATTTGAGATCCCCAAGAAGGAAGCGTGCCTGACGAGGGATGTTGAAGATTAAGCCCGGTTGGAAAACCGGTATAAGGTTGTCCACTACCAAGTGTGTTGTACATACCATACTAAGCAGATTCTGCTGGTTGGGAGGGCTGTTGGATGGTGCCAATGGGTCGCCCTCCAGCAGATGGGTTGGATGGCCCTATAGGAGGAGGTTGTTGACTAGGAATGGGGTTCCCAACAAAGGGTTGTCCTCCAGTAGGTTGGGTTGATGGCCCAATGGGAGGCGGTTGGTGACAAGGAGTGGGGTTTCCAACAAAGAATTGTCCTCCAGTAGGCTGGGTTGTTGGGATCAGGGGTTGCAACAGTCGGTTGTCCACCTCTTGAAATGGTGTAGATAGTGGCCGAAGGTGAACCTCTGGTCAATATGGATGATCTAGCGGTATGACTTGGTGTTCTTCCGACACAAGCAAGGTGAGATAGTGTCAATTGGCCAATGGCACCAAAGGTGCCGATTTGTGGAGGGGGTGTTCCATATGTGATGGGCAGGGATGGAGAAAATACTGGGTTATCCCTCATAGAATGTGCGCCAAACATGCATGATGGCAGTAAATGTGGGGATTTTAACCTAGGGGTGTTGGGGGTTTCATCCATAGTGTCTTCAACAATAGGAGGACTATCGAAGACTGGGTCCGGGTTCGTATCCTGCAAAGGGTTTTCAGGATCCGGTGGGAATAGAGGTAGAGCAACGTCTAAAGGGCCGGAGCCATCTGCATAGGAGTGATGAAACTCTGTGCTAGATGGAACGTTGGGATCCCGATAGTCAGGAGGACGGGTAGCAGGGGGATATCTAGAAGCCGACGAGAGCATTTGATTTGTATCACGTTTAAACTGTGCCAACGCTAACGGGGAATTAGCTAGACTAACCATACTAGATTGGATGGAGGCCATGATCTCATGTCCCGAAGGAAGGTTGGGGAGAGATACTATACGAGGTATGTTGGTGGAAGAACTGGTTTCCTGTGGATGAACCCTGGATGGCGTAGTGATAGCAGGCGGAGGTTCCTCCTAGGAAGCGATAAATCCATAGTCAGGTTCTAAAGGTGTATCAGGAAGTTGGGTTTCTTTGATAACTTCAATGTATCCACCCAGGACTGCAATCAATTTGGATAAATCTTGGTCGGATCCTTCGGTGGTTCCAACAGATCCTTCTGTGACATCGTAGAAAGTCTCTAGTGGAAGGGAAGTGCTGACATCAGGGAGGATGATGGCCTCCGGTCTAGTATCTTGGGTAGTAGTAGTTTCAAACGCTATAGTGTTGTCCACTGTGACAGATATATCTGGAATGACAGTGGGTGAAGAGACAGTGGGAGTCTCAGGTGTACTGGTGGTAGCAGAAACTGCAAGAGGTTCTGAGACCATATTGTCAGTAATAGTTATAGGCAGAACTGAAGATGTAGTGCATATCGGCGGTGGAATGCTCCCTCGACCGGCACCACAGCCAAAAGGGGTGGGAATACGTGATGTAGGTGGACCAGAGGTCCGTGGTGGTGGTGGTGGTGGAGTGCTTTTGCCCTGTACTCTTCGTGATCTCCGTGGTGGTTCTGACATAATGGTGGGAATACAGAATCCGGGGGTAGTCTCGAAACAAAGAACTCAAAAACCCTAATGTAGCCGAGTGTGCAAAAGGGGAGCTAGAAAAAGCAAGACTCACAGGCCAAAAAATGCAAGCTCTAAAATCTATACTGAGACCAGCATCTCAGTAAGCGAGCTGAGAAAAACAATGGCCAGAATGCCAACAAGCAATCACTAAAAAGAAAAATGACCCTCTATTAAGATGAGACAACAAGAAACTCCTAACTAAGAGCTGGAGACCTCAACAAGTTGTATCCTTCACAAGGTGATGAAATCCAAGTCGAACAACACAACGTGAGAGACCAATATGAGAAGGATATCCCTCCACCGAAAGGGATCCTGGGTAAAAGAGCCCTAGTAGAAAAGTTACTAAGCTACCTTGTTCATGACACATTGGAAATGTTTTCGACGCTTTTGCCTTATCACCCTTGGATTACTATGAACACAAGGAAGACAATGATTGGTGTTTCCTGAGGGCTAAGTGGAGTGCGGCATTCCACGGAGTCCGTCTGGTTCTCAATCTCACGGCGGTTTAACCCCTGAAAGTTAAAAACAATCAGGAGGCCCCTCCACAAATTGGTCTATGACCGTGTCAATAAATATTAGAGGATTTTAGTTCCCTAGAGGACAACAACTATGTCTGAGATGATAATGACAAGGGGAATTATTTTGATTCCTATCCCTAGTGTCCTATCTAACGACCAAATTCTTTTGATTTCCTCAAGTGAGGTTAATGTTGGTTTAGTTAGGGAGATTAATTTTAGTGGTTGTATTACTCAATCGGGTAAAATGGACGTGAAACTTGGTGGTGTTGTGATGACCCAAACCATGCAAGTGAGAATGAATCGAAACAAGCCTTGTATTTGATGAAAACTAGCTATGGAAGAGAGAGAGTTCTTCGATCATAAATGCATGAAACTTTCACAAACGATGAAAAAAAAAAAAAAAAAAACCACTTCAAAACAATTTTTTCTTTTTTTCCTTTTCTAAGTAAAGCCAAATTGAAATAAACACTTCTTTCAAATTTCACTGATCTGCAATTAGAATGCTTCAAAATGAGAATTTATGTGGCAAATTGGATGGTTCACTTCCTAATGCACCATAATACTGCTAGATCATTTCAATCCAAGCAACACAAATGTTCTCCAATGATGATTTCCAATATAGATTTGAATAACAATAATGGAAAAGATAGTAGTTATAAGAACGATGTGATTATGAAAGATACACAATCCAATAAGAAAGGACAGTATTAACGGTTTGGTTGTGATGGGAAGATCAAGCCAATGCAATCAGACTGAAGGGGTGACCCAATGTGCAAATAATGCCACTTAACTCAGAAAATAATTAAGCTCATAGTGAGAAATAAACAAACCACAAAGACTGTGCAATGGACAGGATAGTGGTAAGCAACAGAAAACACCAAACTGAAGCAGAGAAAATCAAAAATTGACTCAGGAAACCAAACAGGAAAGAAAAATTGAAAAAATGCAGACACTACCGCATGGCCGAAACAGGCTATGACGCGGTACCAGTACACTACCACTCTAGGAAGAGTGCTGGGTACGCAATACTACCGTGCTGTATCCGGTGATGGGGGCACAGTACTGTGGCTAAGGTTGGAAAAACACAACTTTTGAAAAAGAATATGAATTTTTTAGGATTGCTGCAGACCCAGAGGACTCACTGATCACAGAGGGAGAGAAGATGTAGAGAGAAGAGGTGAATGAAGGTCAAACAGACCAAAATTCAGTACTAGTTTGAAGAGAAGGAAGAATCACAATAAAAAATGACTGAAAGTGAAACAAATCAATCAAATCGGATTTTCCCCAGCGGAGTCGCCAGTTTTTGTTGTATAAATTTCTCCCTATGGGTAGGTAGAAACTCTCTTAGGTTAAAGTAGACTTAATTGACTCTAAAATAAGACAAAAAGATAACAAATGCTAACTTGAATTCCTAGATCTAAACAAACATCTCAAGATTATATTGCTGAAAGAAACAGAAGAGATCTGACTGACCTTCGATTCAATTGCTTGTCCTAGTGGCTGCTCCAATATCCAAGTCCCCGCGAATGAACCTGTCAGAATGAAACCAAGATACAAGCATATATGATTCTCTACCAACTCGAAATATGAGTTAGAATCTAAATCTATAGCAGAAACAAATCATATGATTGAAACAAGATCAACATACATGATTTGGGAAACAAGACAAGTTATGTTTTATTACCAACTTGAAGTCACTTACAATGGTTGCTTGATGTCCAATACAACTCCCAGCTCCAAGTGCTTTCTCCTCTAGCTATCTCCACAAAGATTCAAGATCATAGGTTTGATGTCTCCAAGAGTCCTCCCTTTTTCTCATGGAAGGCCTCTCTCTTATAGTGTGTAGTAGGGTTAACCAACAAGAGAGAAGGATGCATCTTGGGAGTGTTTAGTGGATCAGGCCCACTAATCTGAGAAAGTAAGTTAGGATCGAATCAGGGATACCAATCCTAAAAAATCTCTCGAAGATCAAGATCCCACAAACCATGGCAAAAAAGGATAAAAAAGCAGTACCGCGCCTCTTAAACTGAGCATAGCACGGTAGTATCACGTGGCAGAGAAGGAGCATAGCGCGGTAGTGCGGACTACCGCTCCCCTAAGCTAGAGCAAGGCACGGTAGTGTAGGTATATGAAGTCTCAGTTGGGTTGATTCTTGATAGGACAGGTTTGTCTTCAAAGATCATTCATCAATTTTCTCTTCTGGGTGTTTTAAGTAGTATGGGAAGTGTCATCAACTATTTTTATGGTGAAGATGTGACACTGTGAAATATGGAGGTATAACAATCATGCCCACCACCCCGATTGACATCTTGGATACACCCGACATCATGGAACATATCCGCATCGGCTAGAACTGTTCTCCTGATGAGATCACCACATACACGGCCTTATTCAAACAATTTTGTGACGTCTTCACGTGTACCTATGAGGAAATGCTCAAGATCGATCTTGCCATTGTTGTGCATGATATCCAAACATATCCCGATGCTAAACTTGCCCACCAAAAGTTGTGACCAGTGCACCCTCGAAAAACTGCGGCAATTAACGATGAGATTGAAAAGCTCTTGAAGGTCGGCTTCATCTTCCCTTTCCTTTGACAGAATGGGTCTCCAATGTCATCCCAATGGACAAGAAGTAGGGTACTATTAGGGTCTATGTCAATTACAGGGACCTGAACAAGGCTTGTCCAAAGTACAACTACCCTACCCCCTTCATCGAACAGATCATCGACAATTGCGCTGGGAGTGTCATATTCTCGTTTATGGATGGATTTTCAAGTTATAATCAAACTGAGATCCACTCGGCCAACCAACATAAATCTGCTTTCATCTTCCCCTGGGGTACATTTGCTTATCGTAAACTCCCTTTTGGCCTCAAAAATGTTTGTGCTACATTCCAGCATGCAATGTCGTACACTTTTCATGACGTGAAGGACTTTGTGAAACCCTATCTCGACGATCTCCTTGCTCATTCGCAGCATCGTGAGTTCCACATCGATCATCTGATGGATGTATTCTTTAGATGTAGGCGGTATAACATCCACCTGAATCCTCACAAGTGTGTATTCTACGTTGAATCAAGACGCCTCTTAGGTTTCATCATCTCAAAGGACAATATCCGCATTGATCCCTTGAAGGTGGAAACCATTGTTGCTCTCCCACCTCCCACTGATATCACGGAACTACAAAGTTTGCAAGGGAAGGGAAAATAACTATGATGTTTTGTATGTAATTTTGTTGAAAAGACACAAGGCGGCTGCTGAAGAAGGACCTCCCTTTCATCTGGGATGACCGAGCCCAACAATCCTTTGACAACTTGAAATATGCCATTACTCATGCCCCTGTGCTCCAACCGCCCATTTACTATAAGGATAATATCCTTTATCTCGTCACTTCTGCCACCACGATCTCCATGGTCTTGGTCCACGAAGATGACAATGCCCAGCAACATGTGATCTATTACCTAAGTAAGGGTCTTATTGACTCTAAAACCCATTATTCACATGTCGAAAAACTCGCTCTCGGTGCGGTCATTGATATCCAAAAGTTCTACCACCACATACCACTCCGCACCACTACCATCGTTGTCGGCTCAAACCCCATGTACCACATCCTTACACGTCAGGTGCTCAGGGGAAAGTATTCACGCTGGATTGTGATACTTCAGGAATTTGATCTCCTCTTCGAGAAGGCCAAGTCAAAGAAATATTTGGTTTTTGTGGAGCTCATTTGCGACCTTCCCTGTGCTGATTCAGGAACTAATCCCATAGAATGCCTCCCACATGAGTCCTTCTTTCTCATCAGCATGTCTAACCCATGGTATGGTGATATCACATTATATATTCAAACCCACCGGTTCAACCCTCAACTTTCCCATGACGATTGTCATCGTATACGCCACCACTCTAAGTACTACTTGATCATCAGTGATACCTTGTATCGTCGTGGTGTTGAATCCATCCTTCGATGTTGTTTAACACATGAGTTGGTTGAACATATACTGAATGACTATCACTCTGAGGCTTGTGGCGGTCATCTTTCTGGGATGGCTACAGCCTTGAAAATACTATGCACAAGATACTTCTGGCCTTCAATCTTCAAAGACTGTATTGAGGCAGTTAAGAAGTGTCCCCCATGCCAACACTTTCAATTCAAAAAGCACTCCAATCCAACCCCTTTACATGTGGTTATTGCAGTCGGCCCCTTTTTTAAATGGGGCATAGACTTTATGCATTGTAAGCCTACCTCGGTCGGGGGGAATGGTTATGTCATCATAGCCATTGACTATTTCACTAAATGGGTCGAGGATATGCCTACATAAAATGAAGACGAAAAAACCGTTGCACTCTTCATGTTCAATCATGTCATTGCACAATTCGGAGTCCCACAAGCCATCATTACTGATCACGGATCTCATTTCCAAAACAAGATGGTGGATGAAGTAAGCGCTAGGTGGGGTTTTCTCCATGAGAATTCAACCACATACTACCCATAGTCCAATAAACAAGTAGAGGCCATCAATAAGGTCTTGAAAACCATGATTCAGTGCGTGGTGGGTACGCACAAGTCAAACTAGCATAACATGATTTTTCTGCCCTATGGGCATACAGGACCTCCATTAAGACTACCACTAGGTTCACAGCTTTCCAACTAATTTACGGATTGGAGGTAGTTCTACCAATAGAGTGCGATATTCCATCACTGAAACTTGTAGTGGAACTTCTCCCGAACACCACTGCTGAGGAAGAACGTTTCCTTCACGTGGAAAAACTCGATGAGACCCACCATGATGCTGCTCTTGCCAACGAAGCGCATAAGAAACACATCAAATCCCAGTATGATAAGTTAGTCAAACCACATATCTTCAATGAGGGGTATTTGGTCCTCACATATGACCAGAAACAAAATAAGTTGGGGGCAGCAAAGTTTGAGTCCATGTGGCATGGGCCGTACGTCGTAAAAAGTGTCTTGGAGAAAGGAGCATACGAGCTTGAGGATTACGATGGGATATCTCTGGGAGAGCCTCACAATGGGCTATACTTGAAGAGGTACTATGCCTGAGTCTTTCACGCATTAGTATCTTGTATATACTGTACATGGTGTGTGTTTTGTGTGGTGTGACACTTTGCTCTGGTATGTTAAGATCTTGATTTTACGCTTATATCACATTCTACCTACATGTGTAGATGGAAACCTGTTTTGGATTTGCTAACGGTGCCAGTTGGCATACCTGTAGCCTCGCTTTGGTAGATTGGGTACTTTATTCCCCTACTGGCGAGCTCATTAGTTTGGGAGGGAGTTGTATAGGGTATGCAACCAACAACGCTATCGAGTATCACGCGGTGATTAGAGTCTTGACTGATGCTCTTTCCGTGGGTATGGACCACATTGTCATCCACCTCGACTCACAATTAGTGGTCTACCACCTTAACCATGTCTACGTCATCTATGATCCCACATTACTCTGTCTTTTCAGAAGAGTACGTCTCTTGGAGAGGTCCTTCGAATCTGTTAAGTACCTGCACATTTCAAGAGACATGAACACTGTTGATGATTCCATGGCCAATTTCATATTGGACTGGTATATTTCACATACATGAAACATTCATAAATGTAAGAGTGGCATGACATGTACATAATGCATAAGAAAACACATACGCAAGATCCCATAATCATCCATAAAAATAGTGTATAAATCCGCCAATAAAGTTTTCGTATATCATGTCAGTATAAAGTACAAAAATGTAGAACTGATACAAAAATTTGAAGCATGTTAGATTTCAGTAAATACCCCCCAATACAAAATATGAATCCCATAGCTTTCAGTACATATGCATATACACACAATCCTAGTCCCCACGATGCTCATGATAGCAGATAATCGCCCTCGCTACTTTCCTAAGCAGCGAAACGAAGCGCTTGGACACTCCAATAGTCCGTCATTGGTATCGATGAGGTAATTCATGAACCATCGACTCTCAGATATATAGAGTCAAACACCAAAGGTTATCCTCCATCTCATCCAAATCCTTGACTGTGTTGCACGTTGTGGCATCCATCTCATGTTCTACTCGTCTCCGCGCAATCGGAGAGACACCAACTAGTCATGATGGTCCCACATTTGCATCAAACATATGTTAATCATCAGTGCTACTCCAAAAACATATAAAAATATAAAATTAAAAACATAGCAAAGTTGTCGTTCTTACCCATATCTCCCCACTGCATCCCCTTGGGGAGATCCAGGTTCGGATCCCCCATAAAGTCAGTGCCATAGTAAGGGTATTCCTCAACCATGACGAGTTGGCCTCCCAACCACCTGAAGAAAGGTGCACCATAAGTAATGATGGGACCGCCACCGCCGTGGCAAGCGATCACCTCTTACCAACGGACCATGTAAGGATCCCTCGGATCCATATCCTCTACCTCGACCTATGGGCGTAGATGTGGCACCCGCTCCAGAAAGAATGAGACTATGATTGATCTGTAGCTGAACTACTTTAGCGCACCGCGTTGACACTTCGTGAGACGATCTCGCAAGTTTGCGAGGATTCCCTCGCACGAATTAAATACCATAGGAGCCATACACTCCTCAGCATATAGCATGTGGGAATTGCTCGCCAGATGAGCAATCCTACTACCATCCACCCTCACGATGCTGAAAAAAATTGTACGGAGAGGTCGATCCCTAGCATCCTTGATGGGAATCATCCCACCAAGCATATGGGTGTCATCAGTGCACCACTGGTCTATCAGATCCTCTGTACTTCGGTCACTCCCTCATGGCCCTAATAAAGACACGAGACTCCCCCGTCGAGACAATCCCGTTAGAAAATAGACATCCTCGATATCTATAGTCAGTATGTAGACGTCGATCTAAAAGTGTTGTTGTACCGAGTCCCAACACTGGATAAAATACTCTAATAGTGGCCCTTGGGATCTCATACACGAAACATGGAAGTATTTCAGCAACCCACAGTTTCGCAATGTGGCCATGCATTGTGGATCATGTGTTGCTTGAGCATCATCAAGCGCATGCTCTCTCTCTCTCCATTCAACCATTGTGTCCACCCAAAACTTGTCCAAAAGGCAATAAAAACACCATTAGAAGCTTTCCCAACCATCAAAATCATCAATTTTTGTTTAGATTTTGAGTTTTCCAAACAAACCTGCACCAGCGCATCACGTCTTTGCAGACAGGGCATTGTTGCCGCAAGACTCTTTGTTGGGATTTGTGTCGGCGATCCCTTGGCGCATTTTTTGAAAGGAGACAGTGCGTCGAGCTGAGGGTGCAATTCCCCCCCACAATGCAAGCCCAAAACCTAAAAAATGGAAAGTAAATGAAATTCTAAACCACTAAAAATGAAGAAGGAAAGGATTAGGCTTACCTGATGATGACGGCACTGAAAATGACGGATCACAACTCTTGTAATCGGCAGTTGAAAATTGCACTCCAAAGGGTCACTTTCACCTCCCAATTTGGTAAAAAACAAATGGTAACTATTTTTACTATTTTGCCCTATTTATATTGAAAAAGGAATATTCCCTTTTTAATTTATTCTTTTTGCTAGTTATCTTACTATAGTTGGGATTATTTTTATATCTAAATACTCAATTAATTATTTTGACCGAGTCTTTGGAGTCCATAGGTGAATTAAAATTCCGCATTATAATATTTGGTCGCGATCGTGGCCATCTCGCACCCGTTGCCAGGTGTGAACAACTCTTCGAGGATTCTTTGTGTTATTATTTCGCTCATTAAAATCAAATATTAATGACACTAAGCTCACTCTTTGTCCTTCTCGTGCTTGTAAAATAATGAGAATAATTCACCAAGTTACATTTTATCGCTTTTTTGGGCTTGTTAAACTTACACCAAAAAGGAACGCCTTAGAGTACTTCTTTAATCTCTTTTCAGGCTCCGTAAATACGAAAAGATCACCAAGCAAACTTGATGTGTTCACGCTTGTAAAAGTATTTTAATGATCATCCTTCTGGTGATAGTTTTCCCCTTTTTCGGACCAGGAGGAACTATTTATGAAAAAGGAGCGCTCCAGCCAATCATCGTTGGGATATTTCTCTCTTGTGTTGTTTTACCCTTTTTTCGGCAAAGAGACTAACTTTACGAAAAAGCAACTTCAGAGTCTTCTTTAGTTATTTCCAGACTCTCTAAACATGAAATGACACTGAGTTTACCTTCTTTGGACTCTTTAAAATCTAACATCGAAGGGCCCCTTATGGGACAAACTCCTCCTATCCTAGGTTCGCAAAATATTTGGAATTGAACTCATCCATGGGATGAGCTATACCGAGCATCGGTTACTCTCTTCAATCTCGTTAAAAAGCAAAAGAGGTACTCATCAATCATGATGGGGAATGGGGATGATATTGTGTTCACTATAGTTATGGCGATACATAGTCACTCTTGAACATGGCACTCAGTTGCATATGCATTCATTACTTGGGTAATCTATTTGTCATCGAGTCCTGCTAATTCCATGAGTCTTGTCACTCATTTGGGTTATCCAAAGAATGCTTCCATCATCATTTGCATTAGGGGTTGGTACTATTCTCGTCATTTCAATACTGCAAATTCATGCTATGCCCATGTTCAAGAGGCGTTCGTTATTTATCATCTGCAGTTAGTATACCTTCCTTCATGTCAATTTACCCTGAGTCAGTCTTACACATCACTCTATTGTCTGATTCACCCCGAACATATGTGATCGCATTTCGTGTCGATGATGGGGGATTCATCATGGCCCTCCTTTGATAGATTCATCCTTGTCGAATTCAACACATCATCCAAGGAATGAATCTAGAAACCAATAAAGTACCTTGGGCTTGCATGCCTCAATGGTAGGTTACCTCGCTTTCGACATGAGTTTACATCAGTGACTCTTAATTGAAATATCTCGTCGAGTGTTCAACCTCAACTCATTAATTCACGCTCTATGGTATGTACTGTGATAACTTGGGAACCATTAACATCAATGGTGATTTCCCTCGTGCTTGTTAACGGTATACATCAATGGCCGGTAATCAAGTGGTTTCTACCATGTTCGAATCCAAGACATTGTAATCACATGGATAGATTCGTATCATTGCGGGTTGAGCTTGAAGACCCTGGTTTGTTTCATATTTCACCTAGGTTGTGATGGAGATTGTTTGAGTCATATCACATGGATCCACTTTGTATTGGTCGTGGCTATGTTATCATCTTATCATGGATCTACGATTTTGTTTCGTAGCCATGATTGTGTTCAGTTGGTCTTTTCTACCATGGACCTGCAATGTATTGGTCGGAAGCCATGTTGTGAGTCATGTGAGACTTGTATCTCAGATTCAGTAGTACTGCAGCAGCACCTTTTGGCAAACAAGTCCTTGCCATCTATCTTGCAAATCATATCACCTACACTTAGGAGTTAGTTAAGATCAACTTGTGTAATATATCCGTTAGGGATAGTGTGTTTATTTAGTATGCATTAGTATGCATTTGTAAATACTTAATCCGATGGTCACGATATGTTTCCGACATAGAGTGATCCGATGGCTCAACTTCTCTTAGATCAAACCTAACCTTGATCCATGGCTTAACACCTGATTGGTCCATGATCTCTATTTAAAGAGAATGGAGGGTCATTGTTTAGTTGATCGATTATGAGAAGTTCATTTGTAACTTTCTTTCTTTGCATAATAAATTGTCTCGTAGAAGCTATTTGGCCGGGGCCATGGAGTGTTTCCCTCAAGAGGGTTTAAACCACGTCAAAACATTGGTGTGTTGATCTGTGATCTGTTTGTGTGAAGTAGTTGCTCTTGGTGTTCGGTCCTTTGGTAGTACCCTGTGTACCCGAACATGGTATCAGAGCTTTTATGAAGTGCCGCTTCCGGTTATGATCTAGATCTTGAACTGATGTTGCCGAAACTCGAAAGGGTTTCTAGTTCTGGTATTTCTGTGCATTTTTGGGCTGTGGGAGGTGTTCCATTGCATCCGGAGTGTCGTTTCCATTGGAAAATAGTTTTCGTTTGATCGAAAACGGTTCCCGGTTGCTCCAGAAACGCGTATTTCATCAGATCTAAAGGTATAATGTTACAGTGACGCATTTTTTTATTTCGTTTTTTGAAAAGAAAAAATCTCATATTTCATTTTTTTTTACTGTTAGACTTTTTTTTGTTTCGAATGTTGCTTTCCCGTCTGCATATGCTCTTTGCCGTGCACCTTGAGAGATCTCGGCAAATCAGAAACAGAAAGGGAAAGGGTTTTTCTCGGCTGCATATGCTCTTTGCTGTGCACCTTGCGCGATCTCGGCAAATTAGAAATAGAGAGAAAACGTAGACTTTCCGGGCAAGCTAACAAAATCTAACTCCACAAGTGTGGAAATGTTTTTTTTGTTTCTATTTGTGGTTTGTTTTGCAGGAAAAAGGGCAAGCACGCAAACCGAGCAAGAAGAGTAAAAAAAAAAAGCCCCCTTCCTCATTCCCATATTTTACATACCTTTTAATCTAGCTCACATGGTTCAAAGTTGTTTTATTCCTTAATAGGTCTTGAGTTCAAGTCTTAGGAAGTTACTTTTAAAAGAAAAAGTGCATGCAATTTCTAATTTCAAGTTACTTTATTGTAAAAGTGCATCTCACTTAAATAATAAAAAATAAAAATATAAGTGAGTCACATAAGTTTTTTTATTGTTGCACTATTTAAAAGTAATATCATTGTAAAAGTGAAATCACTTATTTTACAAAAGTGGTTCACTTAAAGCAACTTTCATGTAAAGTGATTGTCAAAAGGTTCATTTTGGGAAGAGGGGGGTTCTTTTTTTTTGCTGGACATTCTCTAGCTGCCACGTCACTATTGGGGACATCTTCAATAGTTCTTTGTTCAAGCATAACTTCATCATACAGAGTCCGTTTTCAGTGCCGTTTTTTTTTAAACCGCCTATTTGTTTGAGCTCTTCACATCCAGACTATTGGTTTCTACTTTTACAACCATTAATTTACAAATATGGCCACCCTTTGTGATATTCTACTCAACAGTTCCAACTATATCTCATGGAAATCTCGTATGGAGGATGTTCTATGAAGTAGGGGACTTTTCAGAATTACAACAGGGAAAGAAAAAGAACCCATTGATGATGATAAGAAAATAAAATGGGCAAATAGATGTGATTAAGCTCGTGGATTGATTGGGATGTCAATCTCTACTGATTTGCGATTCCACATATTTGGAATTGATGAACCTAATGCTGCTTGGGACACGTTGGAATCTGTGTTTGGTAAACACAATGAAATTCGAGGTCACCAACTCAAAAATGAGTTGATTTCTTTAAATCCAAGTGACTTTTCATGCATTCAAGATTATTTATCTAAGTACAAAACTATTAAACTCTTATGTGCATAATGTAAGATTGAGAGGGAAGACAAACAATGCATTTATTATATTCTTTCCAAACTTGGACCTGCATATTCTGTTTTTGTATCTACATTTTACTCCATGAAAGAATCCTTGAATGCAGCTAGCTACCAAGAGCCTATTCTTGAATCCTTTTGTGATTCCTTGATTAGAGAACAAGATAAACTCATTCATCTTGGAATAATCAACAATGCAGATACATCTGGGAAAGCCTTATTGTCCCAACAGAAAGAAAAGTCCAAGCCTCCCAAGAAACAAAATTTTCGCAATGATAAGTCAAACAAGGGTCCAAAACCCTCTCAGTCATCTCCTTCTTTAAAAAATGACAAAGGATCAAACCCCAAAGGCAAGAAGACTTAGCATCATTGCAACTATTGCGGGAAAGATAATCATGATGAATCTAAGTGTTTCAAGAAGATGGCAGACTTGGAAGTAGCAATGAAGAAGCACCACATCAGCCTAGATTCGCCTTCAGAATCTGCCTCTCATGGACATGCACTTTTTGCTTCTGGTTATTCTTATAATGCATCTTCTTCTTCTACTTCAAATGAATGGCTCATTGATTCTGGAGCATCTTATCATATGGCTAAGGATCAAGCCATCTTTTCTACTATGCATGAATGTAACACCAAACAAATATTTGTTGGTGATGATAGATCTCTAAGTGTTGTAGGAGCTGGAACAGTTCCAGTAGATAATGGTCATTTTAGTGATGTACTATGTGTTCCAAGAATTTCTTGCAATTTTTTATTGGTCTATCAGATCACTCATTCTGGTGAAGGTAAAACTGTGACCTTTACACCTCACCAAGTTGTAATCAAGGATTTTAAAGATCCTCAATAGGTCTTAGCTACCGGAATTGTTGATGATATTACCAGGTTGTACAAGTTTAACAACTTTGGGTCATCACCTTTCCCTTCAGTTTTTGTTGCTCATAGTGATAACTTGAGCAAACTTTGGCATGAGCGATTTGGTCACTTAAATTATCACTCATTGCAACAACTATGTAAAGAAAATATGGTGACAGGTCTTCCGATGGTATCTTGCAGAGATGGTGTTTGTTCCAGTTGTGTACTAGAAAAACATCATCGGGACAGTTTTGACAAACGTGCCTCTTGGCACGCCTCGGTTCCCTTGGAGCTTGTGCATAGGGACTTGTGTGGTCCTCTTCCATCTGCTTCCTTTTCTGGTTTCAAATATTTCTTAACTTTCATTGATGATTACACCAGACGCACTTGGGTTTATTTCCTAAAACTTAAGAGCGAAGTATTTAACATGTTCTTGGCCTACAAGGCCCTTGTTGAAAAACAATCTAGTCATCAAATTATTAAGTTAAGATCTGACAATGGAGGAGAATATGTTAACAAACAGTTCACTACTTTCTGCACTGAACAAGGCATCCAACAATAGCACATTGGTCCATATACACCACAACAAAATGGTGTAGCTGAGCGGAAGAACCGCACTTTAAAAGAAATGGCTAATTGTATGATCCAATCTAAGGGACTAAGTCTTCAATTTTGGGCTGAAGCCATAAATTGTGCAAATTACATAGTTAATCGCACCCCCACAAAAGCATTACAAGGTATAACACCAGAAGAAGCATGGAGTAAAATTAAACCTGATGTAAGTCACTTTCGTGTGTTTGGTAGTGAAGCATGGGCTCACATTCTGGATGAAAAACGGAAAGCATTGCAGCCCAAAAGTGAAAAGTGCATATTTGTTGGATATTCTGAAGATGTAAGAGGTTATAGACTTCTTCAACCACATTCTCATGCTATAATCATTAGAAGAGATGTTAAATTTGATGAAAATCTCTTGGCCTGCGAGCCTAACTCGGTGATTGTGCCATCTTTGGCCTGCAAGCCTGATTCGACGTTTGTGCCTCCTTCTTCTTCTTCCAACTTTCTTGACAGATTTCCAACTCCAGTTTCTGATGATGATAGTGAGGATGAAAATCCACCTCCGCCTACTAATGTTCCTCCAGTTGCACCAGCACAAGTGCTTCCTCGATGGGTCCGTTCAACATGTGAAGCAGCTGGTGATCTTGCCGGTGATCCTAGAGATCAACGTCGAACAAGTTCTCAGTTTCAGCGAGCCTCTTCTCTTTTGGCTCAAGTTTCCAAGAATCATGATCCAGAAACGTTTGCAGAAGCTTCAGGGAATCCAGATTGGGATGCAGCCATGGATGAAGAATATTGTTCCTTAATGACGAACGATACTTGGGATCTTGTACCTCTTCCAAAAGGAAGAAAACTTGTCAGATGTAAATGGGTCTACATAACTAAGTATGCATCAGATGGAAGTGTTGAAAGACTTAAGGCAAGGTTAGTTGCCAAAGGTTTTTCCCAAGTTGAAGGGATTGACTACAATGAAACCTTTGCTCCCGTCGCAAAAATGAACTCCATCCGCCTTGTTCTTTCCTGGTGGATAGGAACTCCCTTGATAGTAGGCCTCCTGCCAGAGAAAACCCAGAGCCCCAAGCTTGAAATAACAATCTCAGAAGATCCCATGCCCCATAAGGAATACCTAGAGAACCAAGGAACCCTGACAATCATCCAATCAGACCACATTTTCCTGAGAATTTCATAGATGAAGAGGAAGAAGATACACCGTTTGAAGACCAAATCCATCTCTTTGATCAGGTCCAACCCTAGTTCTATTTAACTAAAGATGAACATGACCGCTCTTCCCTACAGTCAAATAATGTCCCTGGTGAATCAGAATCTGACCAATACCAAAGAGGGCTCCAAAATGCCATATTTGAAGTCGAAAGGAAACATAATTTGAGAAGTATAAAAGTAACAATAGAATGAGGAAAGGCTATTGTTGATCCATCCTCTTCTCAGCCACCAAGAAAGGAAATCCTTGGGAGAAAGGACCCAAAGGCTGCAATCTATAAGGAGATGCCTGGGAAGGGGGAAGAGCCTCCAAATAAAATCCCAGAAGCGAGAGGTGAATGTGACACAAAGATAGCAGAGAAGGTCCCTACTGCTTTCATCTTGGAGAATGAAATATCCAAGATTAAGATCTCCATCCCCTTGAATGAATTGGTCAAAAACTCAGAGTATAAAGACCAGATCCTAAAGGCAGTGAATGGTGGAGAAGAAAAGCAACCTTATACTCTCAGTCTACAAGATGACAAGCCCACCCTCCTGTTTTTCCCCCATGTAGAAAATGCCTCAAAAATTGATGTCCCTCCTTTCTATATCAGTCTCAACATACATGACCATATCCTGCACAATGCCATGTTTGATTCAGGAGCCTCTCATAACCTCATTCCTAGCTCAGTGGTGGAGAACCTTGGGTTAGAAATAACCATATCTTATAAAGATTTGTTCTCCTTTGATTCCAAAAGAGTTCCATGTGTAGGGATGATTAAAGACATGGTAGTCTCACTAAATCAAATACCTCAGAAGAATATGATCATGGATGTAGTAGTGGTTGATATTCCCCCTAAGTTTGGGTTGTTGTTGTCCAGCTCATGGACTGGAAAGTTAAAAGAAACCATAAAAATGGACGTGTCTTATGCCACCATCCCTTTCTTTGGAGAAAGCAGAAGACTGTACAGGGGGTATAGACTAGCATACATGGTGAGTGACAAGGACAGGCTTGAGAACCACCCCATATTTTCCATAGGCACGGACGTGGGTTCCTCAATTCTCTGCTATGATCCAGGTTCAGAAGGAGAAGATGTGAAAGCTGCTAAGTTACATGAACCGGATGGTGAATCCAACGATGTAAATGGGGTGCAATTCCTTGAAATATTAGCTAGCGCAGAGAATGATGGGAGACAAATGGAAGAGAGCAGTAACGAGAAATCAGAACTAGAAACAGAGGCCGTGGTCACCCTTCAAAAAGAGGATCACTGTGCCATGAAGTTCGATGGGGCTCTGAACAAAGAAGGAGCTAGAGCAGGGATATGGATCGTCCCTCCATATGAGATAATTGCATGTGTCAGGTTTCATACTTTCAAATTGATGTTTGACTATTCAAATAACATGGCGGAATATGAATCTATGCTATTAGGCTTGAATATACTCAAGGGTCTGAAAGCTAAAAATATCAAGGTCTATGGAGATGTAGAGATAATAATCCAACAACTGGAAGGAAACTATGAGGCTAAGCATCCCAGGCTAAAGGCTTACAGGAATGTTGTGTGGGACATGTTTGATAATTTCTTCACAGAACACAATATATTTTTCATTCCCAGAGAACAAAATACAGTGGATGACACTCTAGTTAGTTTTGCTAGCATATTTCAGCTCCCTACCTACCCTACCATAACTCACATGATCACTATGAGATATAGACCCTATGTCCTAGACAATAATAAGCACTGGCCGATATTTGAGGATGACCAACAGATAAAGAAGTTCTTGGAGATGACTAGGGAGTTTTCCAATATCCAGATTGCTCAAGAGGATTGTGAAGCGGAAGAATGGGAACTGTTGCTTGGTTTTTCAACCAAGCACATGCTAAAGCGCACCTGCTAACTTGTAGCAGCAGTGTCAATGTAAAAGTAAAAACTAATGTAAATAACAGTAAATATGATCTAACATGTGCAAAGAAGTAAAACTAGATTTAAGAACAATAAACAATGAGATCTATGAGAAAAACAAGAAATAAAAAAAAAAAAAAAAAATTGTATTACCTCAAATGGTGAGGATGGTGTTTTTTGAGCAGCACCAAGGTTGAGGTGCTCCAATGTCCAATGGTCTCTTCTTCTCCAATGCTTCAATGGGGATCTTCAAACTTGAAATGGGAGGCAAGGGCTCTCAAAGGGAATTTGGTAGGATAAGGATAGGATGAAATGTGAATGAATAATGAGAATCCCCTATCACCTTTTTATAGTTTTTTGGTGATGGAGAATACCATTATGGTTTAAGGAAACCAATGGTATTGACAAACATGGTTTAGGTCTCTTTTTCCCTCTTTTTCCTTTTTTGAATATTTTTTGAATATTATTCCCTTTTCATTGTTTTTTGGGAATTTTTGACCCTTTTTTAGGGTTTTTTGAGGAAAAATACATATTTTGAGGGGAAAAGGGTGAATTATGGTCTCTTTGGTGACCTTTTGAAGGTTTTAGAGGCTCAAATGGTGGAAAAAGTGGACAAATGGGTCATGTGTATAAGGGAATGAGCTAGTGAGCACTTTTTGGGTGTTAACAGATTTCCCCCTGAGGTGTGAGGGCAGGAGCTCATCATATGGCTGATAGACATCATAGTTCTTTTGTCTTTTTCCTGGGGCTTGGAGAAGAGAAGAGACCGATTGGAGACTGGAACAACGGTCCCTTGGAAGCTACAAAAACTGAAAAAATATATGGCCTCAAAATGAATGAGTAATAATCTATGATAATGGACGAGGCGGGCATACCCATGCTCGTATCAAGACATATACATAACAATTAGGCCCAAGAAGGGGGACCTGAATAATACATAAAAATTTGTTGGTACATCATAATGGTGCAGAGGAGACATAATGCTGGGATGTAGTCATGGTCATACCATGACTAATTTCAATAACTGATACACTAGAAAAGAGAAACAACCATTCTAAATAAGGTTTCAGAAGAGTTGATGAACTGTTGGAGCTGAAGGTGTCCAACATCTGTAAGGACTCAATGAATGCGAGCCGATTTCTGAGGAATTTATGTAACTGTATACTCGAGGGAGTATAAAACTGGGGTACATATGAAAATTGTCACCAAGCGCAACCCGGGTATCCATAGGAATGTGTAACTGGTTGTTTCCTCAATTAGACTCTCAAATGTGGTAGATTTAGGTGATAGCCAGGGTCTTCAACAAATAACTTAAAGGAATGATACCCTGTACTAGACTCAATGATGCGATCAAGGTGTTGAAGTCGAGCATGTGAGAAAAAATCATTTGGAGAGTCACTGGGGACTCCTTTCAAAATGATCCATAGGCACTCATCACTAATGGTGATGAGTCCAAGGCATAGGGACCTATAGGTCTATCCTCTGGAATAGATTTGGTTGGTGTCGACAGAGGGATACCAGCAACTACCAAGGAAATGATGTTTCCTTGATAGGAGCGGGAGGTGTACAACTGAAGTGTGATAGTGCTGATGGTAGGACTGACATACTGTGGGGATGGGGAATAACTGGGGTCATAGAGTGGGTGGACTCAATCTTCCTTTGTTCAGAGCATGATGACATGGTTGACGTAGCAGCATAGGAAACTGACTTTAACGTGTGGGGATCAGGGTTATGTATTCCATACTAGAGTGACTCTGGGGGGACAAGTTGATGGATGCTATTGGGAGACGCTCAGGGTGACATACTGTAGAATACTCTGAACAAAGGCGACCATAAGGGGGAAGCTACCATATGAGTAGACATGATCTGCTGTGGTGCCTAAAAGCACTGCTGGGTCCTTCGTAGTTTTAATGAGCTCCAAGAAGGGATACAAGTGTGCTCTGAAATGGTATTGTCCTGTGGATTTATGTGAGCCCAGGACTGTTCATGCTTGTCAGTACTTTCATTTTTAAGGATTCTAAAAATGATAACAAGACTCTGAATTGGTGGAGGAGTACCATCCTGTGCATTTGTATGGTCCCAAGATGGTAATTGCTCATGGTTGCTTTCAATTTTAGAGAGTTTGAAAGCGGTAAGTAGACTCCATTGGTGTTCTTTTTCGTATGTTAGTATCCAAGGCCTGAAAAAGCATAAAATGATGTAAATGGAGAACTCTTCTAGCCAATGTGACTAGAGTATTCATTTTTTGTAATTAGTCTAGAACGTCCGGAAAGTGGTAAACTTATACCAGGTAGACACTCTTTCAGATACTTTTAGCGAGCATGAAAGGAAGTAAGATTGCTCGATGATCTTTTCATTGATTTAGGAGTCAGAAAAAGAGCTTAAGAGAAACTCCCTAAGTGCCTTTTTCATAAAGGAATTGCTTAGCCCGAAAAAGGGATAAAATTATACTGAACAAAAAGGTATTGGTTAGAGCGAGGAATGATCTCTAGCATCATCCGTAGTGCAGAAAACTGAATCCGACGATGCAAGAAATGTTGAAAACAAAGGGTAGCGGCCGATGTGGCACGCAAACTGAGGCAATGAGGGGAATTTTGAAAGAATGCTGGAAAATTATGGGGGTGAGAGCGACAAATGATCTCAAGAATCATCACAAGCACGAAAAACTGAATCCAGCGATATAAAGAACATCAAAAATGGACAATGGCCGATGTGGCATGCAAACCGAGGCGACGACTGTGTGAAAAAATGTCCAAAAAATCTGGTGGTGAGAGTGAGAAATGATCTCAAGCATCCTTGCGAGTGTGGAAAACTGAATCCGGCGATATAAAGAACGAAAAAATGGACAATGGTCGATGTGACACGCAAATCAAGGTGACAAGGGGCATGTGAAAAAATGCCTAAAACGAGACCTTGTGGAAATGAGAAAAGGAGTGTACTATCATGAAGTTCTCGTTGTGCTAATTCTAACGGTACCAACGGTTTGAAAAACTGATGTCGTGTGATGCCGAAATGGTTGACTGAAGATTGGTCAAATTTCCATAAATAGCTAGTGGACCCAATGTGACATGTGTCATTTTCACGGTTGAGTTTGATAGAGTAATTTTATTTAGTCAGAGCATTTTCTTCATTTGCGGGAGATTTGGCCATCGATGTTTTATTATGTGAGCTTCAGGTAAGCCTATGTGCTCTAGCTTTTCAATTTATTTGCTTTTGCGGGGTCTCAGGGTCTCATAAGTGGCAAATATTCCATGTTGGCTTGCCAACGCGGAATATCACGGGTTTTGAGGCTTTTTGTGTGATGCACATCGCGGCTGTGGGCCTCACAGTCGCGATGTGCATCATGGCTATGGGTGTTTACAGCCGCGATGTGCATCGTTGCTATGGGTGCTTACAGCCACGATGTGCATCATTGCTGCAGGTGCTTAAAGTCGCGATGTGGATCGCTAGCTTTGGGGAAAATTTTAGGGTTATTTTTCTATAAAAATTTGTGTTTGGTTTGGTAGAATGCTCAAGAGGCCGCTAGCATCTTGGAGGGAGAGAGAGATCGATGAGGAGTTGATGGAAACTAGTCAGGTGAGTCCACATGTGCGAGCAGCTTTAGCTTTGGGCGAATGTAGCTAGGGTTTTCACCCCAGCTTGTGCAAATGAGCACCTACGAAGGAGAAGGGAATCCTTAGTAGTAGTTCAATAAACAGTAAATAAAAACAATAAAACATAATGAAATTTAACCTAGCATGAGCATTAACATAATAACAAAACATGAAAATATGGCAAAAGATTTCTCTTTTTGTATTAAAGATTACCTCAAGTGTAGAGGTTGGTGAAGCTCTTGCAGCAGTCCAGGAGGGTTGCTTCCAAGCTTCCAGCTTTGCTCCTTTCTCTTTCTCCAAAGGGTTGGAAATGGGCCAAAGGGGCAATCAAGTGTGAAAGTAGCTCAAGGGTGAGCTAGGGTTTCAAGAGTGATTTTGGCAGAGTAAGGGTGTATTTGACTGTGGATATGAAATGAGGGGCCTCCATCACCTATTTATAAGTTTTTAGTGGTGGAGTGTTGGCCCATGGTTTTGGGCACCATATGGTTTTGGTCAGCTGTATAGGGTTTTTGCTTCCTTTTTCCCTCTTTTTCCTCTTTTTTGTATTTTTTACTCCCTTTTTAGAGGGTTTTTGCTATTTTGGAGGAATTTTGGATTAATTTGGGGGAAAAAGGGGTTTTTTGGCCTTTTGGAGGCTTTTTTAATGGTTTTGTGGCTTTTTGGAGGCTTTTTAATGGGATTTTAAGGTTTTGGAGGCAAATATTGTAGGAAATATGGACAAATGAGTCATGCAATGGGGTAGATGAGTTAGTGAGCACTTTTTGGGTGTTAACCGATTGCCCCCTAATGTGTGAGGGCAGGAGCTCATCGTATGGCCGATAGACATCATAAGTCTTGTATGGTTTTCCTGGGGTGTGGAGAAGAGAAGAAACAAACTAGAGCCCAGAACAACGGTCCCGAACAAACTGCAAAAATTGAAAGTACATGACCTCAATAATGGATGAGGAATAATCTGAACATATGGACGAGGCGAGCATTCCCATGCTCATATCAAGATATAGAATAATAATAACAATGGGGTCCAAAATATGGTGACCTGAAATATACATGGCCTCAAATAATGAATGAGGAAGAATCTCAATATATGGACGAGGTGGGCATACCCATGTTCATATCAATATACATAAAAAATAACAGTGGGGCCCGAAAAGGGGGACTTGTAGGATACATAGAGAACCACTGTGTACATCATAAGGGTCTAGAGGGGACACAAATCTGGGACATTCTACTGGGCTGACCATGTCTGAGCTGAAGAACTGATACACTGGAATAACAATATTGCTGCTGAGTGTGGTACTAGAGGAACTGATGAGCTACTGGAGCATAGTGACTAGGAGTCATGTCCTCAATGGTACACTGAACTGGAACTGAACTGGGTACTCAAGGAAGCATATAACTGGATGGCTTCCGAATACAATTGCCAACGCAACCCGAACATCCACGGGAACATATAATTGGGCGTTCCGAAGAGACTCACCAATGTGCTAGAGTCAGGAGAAATTCGGGGTCTTCAACCAATAACTGAAGGGATATAAACCCTACGCAATTCTCAACAATGTGATCAAGGTGTTGAAGTCGAGCATGTGAGAAACAACCTCTCGTAGAGGCAATGATGACTCCTCTCAGAATGGTCCGTAGGCACTCACCACAGATGGTGATGGGTCCAAGGCGCAGGGACCTCTGGGTCTATCCTCTCGAATAGAGGGGCTGTCGTCGACAGAGGGAGACCTACAACTATCAAGGCAATGATGTTTCCTTGGCAGGAGCGTGAGGTGGAGAACCGAAGTGTGAGAGTACTGATGGTAGGACTAACATACTGTGGCAGATAACTGGCCAAGTAGAGTGGGTGGACTCAAACTTCCTTTGTTCAGAGTATGATGGCGGGGACGATCGGGCAGCATATGAAACTGACTGGTGGGAAAGGGATCATAGTTGTACTGGATCCAGGATAGTGACTGGGATGAGGAAAACTCAAGCTAGTGTAAAATGGCAGGAGACTACAGACTACTCTGAACAAAGGCGACCTGATTGGGGGTGTTGCCGAGATGATCGATCATAGTGCCAAGAGGCACGGGGGGACTTCTTCATGGGTTAAGGAACTAGAAGAAGTGTGTGTAAAATGGTACTGTCGTGTGGATTCATACAAGCCCAGAACAGTTCATGCTCGTAATTGCTTTCAATTTTAAGGAGTCTGAAAGCGATAAGAAGACTCTGAAATAATGGAAAGGTATTGTCGTGTGGATTTGTACGAGCCCAGGACAGTTCATGCTTGTGGTTGCTTTCAATTTTAGAGAGTTTGAAAGCGATAAGAAGACTCTGAAATAATGGAATGGTACTATCGTGTGGATTTGTACGAGCCTAGGACAGTTCATGCTCGTGGTTGCTTTCAATTTTAGAGAGTCTGAAAGCAATAAAAAGACTCCAGGGGGTTGCTTTTTCGTGTGTTAGTCTCCAAGGCCCAAAGAAACATAAAAGGATGCAATGAAGAACTCTTCTAGCCGGTGTGACTAGAGTATTCATTTTTCGTAATTAGTTTACCAGGTCCGGAAAAGGGTTAAACTTATACTAGATAGACACCCTTTCAGGTACTTTAACAAGCATGAAAGGAAGCAAGATTGCTCGGGGATCTTTTCATTGTTTTAGGAGTCAGAAAAGAGCTTAACAGAAACTCCCTAACTGCCTTTTTCGTAAAGGATTTGTCCGACCCAAAAAAGGGATAAAATTATAGCGAACAACAGGAATGGCCAGGCAAGGAGGAAGTGTTCAATCAAGGAACATTGATGATGACCAAGAACGAGGGTACGGGGGAACACTGGTGGGCCTCCTTGTGGGATAATGAATGGTGGAAAAATAACAAAATAATTGCAGTATGATAGGAGTGAAGGGCTCATGTAAAAAGGTGGAACAATTCGATGGCGGTCGATGTGGCGCGCAAATCGAGGCAGCAAGGTGTCGGGACACAATGGTGAAATTGTACCTGGTGAGAGCGAGAAATGATCTCAAGCATCATCATGGGCTCGAAAAAATGAATCCGATGATATAAAATATACAACAAAATGGAGAGCAGCCGAAGTGGCATGCAAACCGAGACAACTAGTGGTGTCTAAAAAAAATGCTCAAAAAATGATGTGAAAAAAAAAGAGAACAAGTTGACCATCATGACAGTCTCGTCGTGTTGATTGCAGTGGTGGAAACGGTTCGAAAAATGGACTCCGTATGGGTTCAGAATGGCCAAAACAAGAAAAAGTCAATGGACTATAAATAGTGAGTGGGTCCAACATGACAAGTCTCATTTGGACTTGTTGACTTTGACTAGTGATCAGAGTGGACCAGAGCTGAGTTGGTGTTTCTGGATGATCCGACCAGCCGTTTTCAGATCCGGGAGTTATAGATATTTCGACAAACTCATACCTACATTTTCATTGGGTTCGAGGGGGGGGGGGAGTTGGGTCCCAGGGGATTTTTTGCATGATCCACGTGGGGTGGACCGCGGGTTTGTGGGGTGGAACCGCGGTCGGGGACCACAGGTTCCAGGGCGGATCACGTCGATGGGGACCGCGAGGTTCAGGTTGGAATACGCAGTCTGGTACCACGCGTTCCGAGGATGGACACGTGGTTTGGAACCACAAGTTTGGCTCCCACAGGCGCAGTTCCGGACCATGACTGTAGCCCTGACAACCGCAGTTGGAAACGACGGCAAGGGGCCCTAAAGCCGCGATTGGGATCGAGCTTTTAGGGTTTCCCCTGGGGGGGGGCAGGTTTATTTCTTTGACATGAGTCTGATGAGTTTGCCTTGTGTGATTGACAAGATGTCGTTGGTGCTTTGGCAAGAGCGGGATGTCCCGGATGAGATAGTGGATGTCATCCGGAGGGATCGGCATGTGCGGTCTACGTTGGGGTTGTGTGGACTGCTGAAGTTCGCACAAGTGTCTATGATGCGTTCTGCAGCGCTGCTGCTGAACCAATTGGTGAGCTTTTGGGAGTCGGACATTGAGGAATTTAGGGTGCAGGGAGAGAAGGTGGATCTCACTCTCGCAGATGTATACTTCCTGACGGGGTTGCCCTGTCTGGGTAGGGTGGCAGATACGCAACCACGAGTATCCACAGATGTGGATATGGAGGATATGCTGGAGCGATACTGTGTTCCAGAGGCTAGGGTGCAGAGGAATGCACTCCGGGTATTGAACCTGCAGGAGCCAGCAGTACAGGCTATCACGGCATGCGTGGTTTGAGTTTTGGGGTCCCAATCACCTGAGAAGGTGTCCGAGGGCCAGATGCAGCTGGTGGAGCGGGTGCTGGATGGTGTTTATTATGCTTAGGGACAGATGTTCGTCACTTGTGTTCAATGACAGCTGACATCGGTGAAGGAATCTGGCAAGGGATTCTGTTATGGATCCTTTCTGTATGCCTTCTTCATGGAGCGGATACCTACACTACGGCCATGGGTGCCAGTCAAGGCAGGAGGACTAAGGGAGCCGTGCATGGTGCGGTGGGGAGAGATGATGCGCCACCGGGGTGGTGGTGACGTTGGGAGATACTTTACCCAGGAGCTCTGGCTCCAGTGGTTGCAGATTCCGCTGACACTAGATGATTATCCATACAGAGATATGGACTACACCGGGGATCTGGAGGCACCACGGCTGGTAGGGTAGGCGTGGGGACCAGATGGTACGTATGGTTTTGCTTGCATGTTATGGATGTCAAGTCTTATGTATGATAGTTGTTTGATATGCTGTTACTGACTGATGTGTGATCTACAGATGTTGGCCTGAGACCACCACCAGGACATGTAGCGCGCAGGGGGCATGTGGCGGTACCAGCCCTGCCAGGCCAAGGGGAGGTGCGTCAATGGGATGTTGAGGGGACTCTGGAGTCCGTACGGATGCTTCTAGATTGGTTGATGGTTGGAGTGACTGATGAGGGGTGGCGGGACGTGGATCCAGAGGTGATTCAGGACTGTCTGAGGGTGCCACGGGATTTTCGGTCGATCACGATCCGGGTGGCTATCTTGGCGGATAGGGTTCAGTCACAGGAGCCCGCAGGGAATGAGGAGCTGCCAGAGGAGGAGCGAGGTGAGGACTCGGAGGTAGCTAATGCAGGCAGTGACGCAAGGTATGACTCTCACTGGGGAGTGCAGAGGACTCCCCCCAATTTTGTAGCTACGACATGTATTCTATGAGGCGTATGGATGTATAGATATTTTTTGTATAGCTGAGTACGGGGGTACTCAGGACATGTGTAGCATATTGAAATTTATTTTTTTATATATATATATATGCACATGGATGCACCTTTTTGCGATGATGATTTAGTGTACGCACGTGGATGCGCTTATGGTTTCTTAGATGTTTGTACTGCATGTGGATGCAAGTAGTGTAGGATGATGGGCACATGGATGCCCCTTGTGTATTTTATGTTATGCAACATGATGTATGTAGGATTGGGCACATGGATGCCCCTCTATAGTAATGTGGTTTTATTTTTATTGCACATGGATGCAAATGTTTATGTGGTGATAGGCACGTGGACACCCCTTGCAATCTTTTTGGGTTTTTATATATTTTTGATGAGATGTTATGGGAGGATGATGCATGATGGAGGTTTTACATGGTGTGATTGATGTGCCAATCTAGGATGTTGTTAGCCATTTGATCTACGACACTATTTTGAGCTCTTGGGACATGGGTGAATGTTATGGATTCAAATTGTCGGCTGAGTTGTTTTATGCGCAGGAATTTTCTAAAGAGGCAGGGATCACGCACCTGGTAGCGGTTGTTGAGCTGGGAGACAAGTAGCTGGGAGTCAAGGAACACATGAAGGTGATATATTCCCATCTGGAGGGAAGCAGTCAGGAGACCGGTCACAGCATCATAATTTTCCTGGTTATTAGTAGCAGTGCCTATACATATTTCATCAAGGTGAATCAATTCATGTGAAGGGGAATATAAGACCCATGCTGCAGAAGCCAGGTTTGGAGACTAGCGGCTTGATCCATTGGCGAAGCCAATGTAATGAGGTGGAAGATGGTCCATCTGTGGTCATGCAAAAATGATGAATGTAAGATTGCAGTAAAAAAGGTGAAAAACAAAAAGAGAGCAAGCTATACAATACGGACCAATGGGGCCGCGGGTTTATTTAGGGATAAAAGCGTTTAAGATACAACCCATTACAAGGGTTGCACAAAAGATGACCTTCTGAGTCAGTTAAAATGTATGCCCCATTGCTGAGGCAGGTCTACACGATGTAAGGGCCTTGCCACATGGATTCAAACTTTCCTTTATCAGTTTTGTCGTGGGCTTGGTCATAGGCGAGGACGAGGTCCCCTTCATGGAAAGTTCGAGGATGTACATGTTTGTCGTAACCAGCTTTGGAGCGGTTCTTGGTGGCTTCAATGGTCTGGAGAGTGGCATAATGGTCTTCATCAGCTTTTTCTAGTGATAGAAGACGTTGCTCGAGTGGGGAGGTGTTTGGGAGAAGCTCGACGACGATGTGTAAGGCAGGTATCTGACACTCGATGGGGAGGACAGACTCTACACCGTGAACTAAATGAAACGGGGTAAAACCGGTGGTGCTTTTGGTGGATGTATGGTAATCCCATAAGGCAGGGAATAACATGTGGTGCCAATTGGACTTATGCCGGTCAACAGTGCGTTGGAGGATGGTTTTTAAAATCTTGTTAATGGCCTCTACTTGGCCGTTCCCTTGGGGGTAGTAAGCAGAGGAATGCTGATGTTCGAACTTCAGTAGGGTTGATAACTCGCACCAAAGGGAATCTTCGAAGTGTGAACCATGGTCTGAGACCAATTGTTTCGGGACCCCGAATTGAGTGATAACGTGCTTAAAAATGAAACGGGCAGTGGTGTCAGCTGTACAATTGAAGGTGGGCATGGCTTCCGCCCATTTGGTGAAGTAATCAACAGCGACAATGATGTACTTATGGCCGTTGGAAGATGGGGGTTTACATTCCATGAAGTCAATGGCCCACTTACAAAAGGGACCAACACTGATGACTGGGTGTAATGGAGTAGGTGGTGTCCGGGCCTTGGAGGCAAAAAGTTGGCAATTATGGCAATGTTTGACTGCTGTGATGCAGTCGGTAAAGAGTGTGGGCCAGAAGTAACTGGCGCGGATGACCTTTTGGGTGGTGGCCATTCCAAAGAAATGTCCACCGCAAGCACCACTATGAAAATCATTGAGGATGTGTTCGACTTGCTCATATGTAAGGCAACGACGGAGAATCGTGTCAACCCCTTGCCAGTAAAGGACATCGCAAGTATCACCGTATACGATGGCGATGGCATCCATCACGACTGATGTTGGGTTTGAACTTCTTCGTGCGAAGGTATAACAAAATATCATCGTACCATGGGTCATCAGACGAGATGATGAACAAGTGATTGTCCTGGTGACGAATACGATGGCGTCCATCACGACTGATGTTGGGTTTGAACTTCTGCGTGCGAAGGTATAACAAAATATCACCGTACCATGGGTCATCAGACGAGATGATGAACAAGTGATTGTCGGGTAACTCATCGGAGATTTGTGGGGATGGCAGAAGGGAGGGGAGATTGGTGATGAGTTGGGCAAGCGCGAGGGCTTTGCTGCTCTTAGGGGTTCTAAAAGTGAGGTCATATTCCTGGAGGATAATTACCCATTTAGCAACGTGACCTTGCAGGAGCCGCCAGTTTAAGAGATAGACCATGGGGTTGGAGTCGGTGACAACTGTGGTATGACTGAGCAAAATGTAGTGTCACAATTTTTGGACGGAAAAGACCACAGCTAGGGCTAGTCTCTCTGCATATGGGTAATGTAGGGGTGGTCCAGACAAGGTCTGGCTGATGTGATAAATTACATGCTCCTGGAGAGCAACGTCTTCTTGAACAAGGACTCCGGACACGGCATAATTGGATGCCGAGACGTAAAGGATGAAGTCCTGAGAGAAATCCGAAGGGGAGATCAAAGGGGCTTGTGTGAGAGCTTTCTTGAGGGCTTCGAATGCAGCTTCTGCCTACTCATCCCAAACAAAGGGTATGTGGGTATGAAGCAGGCGTAAGAAACCATGAACGGTGGTGGCATAATCAGGAACGAAGCGACGAAGGAAATTAGATCGCCCCTGCAGACTCTAAAGCTGCCAAAGCATGCGAGGAGAGGGAAGGTCTAAGATGGCTTGGACTTTCAGGGGATCAATAGCAATTCCTTTCTGGGAAACAATGAAACCCAACAACCAGCCTGCTGGGATGAAAAAGACACACTTGTGTGGGTTCAAGCGGATTTGATATTTGTGACAACGCAGGAAAACTTGCCGGAGGTCGTTAAGGTGGTCTGATCATTTCCGAGAACGAGCTGTAAGTTCGTCAAGATAGACTAGCAGGATATGGACCAAGTCGTGAAAACAATAGCTCATGGCCCGCTGGAAGGTGGCACCAGCATTTTTGAGGCCGAAAGGCATGACGTGATAGGAAAAGGTGCCCCATGGGGTGGTAAAGGAAGTCTTGTACTGATCCTCCTTACGGATCTAAATCTGGTTGTATATGGAAAAACCATCCATGAAAGATAGGACTTCATGCCCTGCACATGCATCGATGAGTTGGTCGATAAATGGTGTGGGGAAGTTGTCTTTGGGACAGGGTCAGTTTAAATCGTGAAAGTCAGTACATACTCTGATGGTGCCTTGTTTCTTGTTAACAGGGACGGGGTTTGAAACCCAGGTGGTATATGCAATAGGATAAATGAATCCTGCCTTGGGAAGTTTCTCAACCTCTGCTTTAACAGTGGGGAGCTTTGAAGGATGAATGGGGCACTGTTTCTAGTGAACGGGGGGTACATATGGCCATGTGTCAATGTGGTGCTCTATAATAGCGGGGTCGAGACCAGGCATTTTAGTATAGGACCAGGCAAAGACATCACGGAACTCTTGGAAAAGTTTTTTGTACTCTCTGATCTCATACTCACTGCAGGAGGCTCCTAATGTAATGATTTCAAGAGTACCAAGTAGGTCAGAGATATCGATGTGGATGACGGGTGAGATGTTGGCCATGTTACCTTCCTCAAACGCATCAGGAGCAGGAATGGGATCCTTAAACCAGTCGACTTTGCTGGGAAGGAAATCTTTGGACTCAACCGCAAATTGAGTAGCTATGGTGGAGGAGGACTCTTCTGGGAGGAAATAGGAACGATGGTGCATGTCATCCCAGGTATAATCTGGGGCAGTGAGAGCCTCTAGAATCTACTCATCATTGCGGAAACTTTGAGTTGTCAAATCGGTTAACAAGGGAGTGGTAGTCGAAGAGATCATATAAATGGTGTTAATCTCTCCGGATGGGGGTGATACTGGGGGGTGGATCTCCTCAATTGTGGGGGGTGCCGTCTCAAGGTCCAAATTATTCATCTTGTAGAGAGCTGCTCTGTAGTCCAGGAGATCAGGACAGTGATGTGAGTAATGACCATAAATACCGCATATTGCACAAGGGTGGTTGGTATGCAGTGATTTATCACGAGGCTTAGGGGTTGGATCGAGTTCGACAACCGGGATGTTGGGGTCGTCGTCAAGCATTTGCATGTGTTCCTGTAATGCAAGTAAGTGTGGACATTGATGAGTCAGATGGCCTAACTCATCACACAATGAGAATTTGGGGGGAGCACGAAACACGGAGGGGGGGGGGTTTAACTGTTTGGGGTGAGGGTACAACAGTGTATGGTTCTGGGCCTCTGCCCCTAGTGGGCTTGATAAGAGGAGGGGGATTCATAGATGACGAAGGGGTAGTGACACCAGGAGGTGGTTGACTAGTAGTGGCAATGGGTTGCACCGGTTGTAGGATGAAATTTGGTGTTGGTGGGGGAACGGGAGGCGAAATATACCACATGGGTAATCCCAAGGTTAACCCGGGGAGGCTAAGAGTAGACATAACCGGGGCGCTTACTATGCCTGAGGGAGGAAATAGGAAGGGGATTGTGTGGATGGCTGTAACACCAATATGACTAGGTACCAATGCTGGTTTGGGTAACAAGGGCGGTTGATTGTTGGGTGTTTGTGTATTGTGGGAAAGGGTACATAGGTCAGATACTTCGCTTGCGGGTGACGGGGGTGGAATGGATTGGAATGTTGAGGTCATCGGTGTATCTAAGTAAACTCCAGGTCCCACGGAAGAAACAAATGAGGTAGTTGCACCACAAACAGGTTGTTCAACCATGGGGATAACATTTTCAGGTGCAACGGGGGCATTGGGATCGTAATAGGTGAGTTGGTCGACCTTGACCACATGTCCGTCATGGGGGAACATCATATTACAAAAAATGGATGAGGCAACCGCCCGCATGGCATACATGTAGCTATAGCCCAGTAAGAGGTTATAATCAAGTTGAGCATTGATGACCTCTATGTCAATGAGCACGGTTTTACCAGCCAACTGAATGGAGACATTAGCTAAGAGACCTTGGGGTTGAGCCGAACGGCCGTTGTAGGCTCGCAACGCAGTGGTGGACTGCTAGAGAGTAGGGGATCCCAACTTCTGCCAAACGAATGTGGACATAATGCATGTAGAGGCACCTTCATCGATAATACACCGATGGATGACAAGATTCTGAATGGAAATAGAAACTTGGAGCGCTAAAGTGGAAGGCAGGCATGGTTCGGACTGGTCCAAATCGAAGGCCATCAGTCGTGAATCATTTGGGTCAATAGCACCAATGGCGGAGAGCAAAGTCTTGCGCTGTGAAGGCCAGTTTTTTAAGACTTCTAACACAGACATGGCTACGGGAGACTGGGCTAAGTCATCTACAATGTTGTAATTTGACGCAGCGAGAGCATTGGGGTTATTGTTGATGCGACGAAGTGGGAAGCGAGGTGCTTTGGAGGCGCCATCGAGTGCAGCAGGAGGTATATGTAATATCTGATCAGTGGGATGAGCATTAGTGTTTTTATCGGTGGGAGAGGATTCAGGGGTGGAGCCATATTGGTTCCGACGGGTTTGGAGGTTGACATCATAGGATGACATCATTAACAAGTGGTGGGTAATTGAGTCTAACATGGGTTGATCAGGAGTGGCATAAGTGATCTATTGTTGTGGTGGCGTGTTTCCTTGAGGGGGAGCCAATGGCTAAGTGTTCACTTCGCCTTGGGTTGGTAAGGGGTTTTGTAGCACCAAAGGTTGAGGCTGAGGTGGTGGGGGGTTGGGTGGCGACTGAGGAGCCGCGTGCCCTTGGCGATGGGATTCATCAGTCCAAAGTTATCGAGCTCGCTCCAAATGTGGGCAAGCATGTGTATAGTGGCCATAGACCCCACAAATAGAACAAGGATGGTTTGTTCGCAAATTAGGATTTTTGGCCTGCTTGGGCGGCCGATCAGGGTTCCAGTTGGCAGGTGCCGCGTTATTGTTGTTTGGGGGACTGGGAGGTTGACTGCCTTGGTTTGGAGGGGGGTTGTTCCCATGGTTACGGCCTTTGCCACGGTTTTTATGGCCCTGTTAGCGCTGGTTATTTTGGTTCTGCTACGGATTCTGTTGGGCGTATACTTGCCCTTGAGCAGTAGGTGGGTTCTGGGGTTGTGCAGGTGTGGGAGCAGGCTGTAAGAGGAGGCTACGGTGGATAATAAGTAGGGGGAGGCTGTGCAGGTGCTGAACCTTGTGGGGGTTACTGATACGTCTATGGAACGGGTTGTGGGTTTACCGCAGGGGTTGCCTGTGGTGGGTAATAAGCAAGTTGGGCTTGAGAGGACACAGGAGCTGGTGCATCCTGTAGGTGGTAATATGGCTGAGGTGCGACCGGGGGGGCGTAAGCGAGGGATGCATAACAAAAGCACTGAGGTGGACAAGAGGGTCCGTGGGAATGGTGGTGATGTGTCATGGGAGCATACGAATTGGTTGCTCCAGATTGAGATGTAGCCCGTGAAAGGTCGGGGCCATGGCTAGGACGTGATATGGAAAAGGGTTGAGGATGCGAGGCAACACGGCCAATGATGCCATCTGCGGCATGGGATGCCCCCGGTGCATCATGTTGGGAGGAATCACTGGGAGGGGCATCAATTATGATGGAATACAGATAACCCGACTAGGCGTAAATGAGGTCAAATTGCTGGGCTTTGAGGATGGCCTCTTCTTCAGACTGGGGTCGTTCGAATGCCACATCCTTGGCAATGAAAGGAAGGAGGGATTTTAGAAACCAATCTAAGAAGAAACAGTCGTCTAGCATGATTTTGCAGAGGCTGCAGCGTCGATGCCACTCATGAATGTGGTCAGTGATGTGGGTAGCCATGTTTTGTCTACAAGACAGTAGGATCTCAACTCCTACGTCATAGCGGACAGGTAACTGAAGGAACTGCAGGAAAGTCAAGGCAAGGGAAGTAAAGGTGGCATGGGTCCCATGGGGCTGCTCGATGTACCACTTAGCTGCAGAGAAAGTGAGGGTGCATTGTAACAGACGGAGGAAGATAGAGTCGTCCACTATGGAGTTGGAGGAACACCATAGATGGAAGGACATAATATGGTTCTGGGGGTCCTCACCTGCCTTGCCCTCAAACTTAGGGATGTCGGAGGGGAGCTTAGTGGGCATGTGAGGCCACGCAGGGTCGTGTCTAATGGGATCGTTAGTCAGTGTAGCTAGGTTAGGAAGGTTGAGGCTTGCCATGAATGGCAAACTAGTAGAAGGATGTGACATACTAGTGGGTTTGACCATGTTGGGGCCAATGCCCCCAAGTGGAGGGGCAGGGTTTGGGATGTTGCCCCCAAGTGGAGGGACGAAAGTGGTATGGGACGGTCCTGCACTGCCAAGGGTAGTGTGAGTCACTGATGGAGGGGGAATAGGTATGCCAGCAACTGCAATGGGTACAGTGATTGGAATGGTAGATGTGTGCCCCATTGAGGGCATACCCAAAGTAGGTGTGGTAGCTGGTGTGGTGGTGGATGCTCCACCAATGGTCCCTACAAAGAAAGGGGTGGAAGTCACGCCAGCCATGGGGCTAGTTGGTGCAGTGTAAATGCGGTTCTCGGACTCTGCCTCAGAATCAGAGGTAAAATAAGGGGCATCTAGATCGTGTGACGAAGTTCTATGCCATTGACGAGTGGAGTCAAGTGACAAGGCTCGAGATCTATGATGAGTGGTATCAAGTGATGAAGATCTATGTCTATGATGGGTGATGTCAAGTGAACCGTGCTATGGGGGCTCGCCCCGAAGGAGCCGAGAATGTCTCGGGGACTCAATGGTGACAAATGGTGTCAAATATCTGGGGGTTGTGTTTGAGTGAAAAAATAGCTCAAAAACCCTAATGCAATCGAGTGTGCAGAAGGAGAGCTTCAAAAAATATGGCACTCAGGCCAACAACCAACTCAAAACACTTACTGTAACAGTTGTGCTACAATAAGTGGAGTATCAATAGAAATGGTCAGAATACCAACAAGCAGCAGGTTTCCTAAAAAATAAAAATAGTTGACTCGCTAGACCAAAAGGAGGTAAGGGAGCATGCAAACACCTATCTAAACAGTATTATGACTCAACTAGGAATATCCTCTACAAGGTGATGAAATCCAAGTCAGACAATATGGATAGTAGAGCCAAGTGGCTAAACATACCCCCCTACCAGGAGGGACACCAGGTAGTCAATCCTAGAAGAAAGGAAACTAAGATACCCCATTCATGACATGTCCAGAAAAGGTGAATCTGCCGTTTGGTTCTATCACCGTTGTATCCCCATATGGGTGATACACTGAGAACTGCGAAAGGTATCCTTTGGTTACTGAATGGATTGCGGTATTCCACTTAGGCTTCCGGAACCAGTCTGGTGACTTCAACCCTCCTAGGGGAGAGGCCCTCTGATAAACTGGTTGTGACCGTGCTAAAAAATACTAGGGGATTTTGGTTCCCTAATGGAAAACAACTCTGTCTCAAGTGTAAGCAACTGAGGGGTTTTATTTGGATTCCTATCCCCCCGATCCTACCTAACTACAAAAATTCTTATGTGTTCCCCAAGTGGGGTTAGAATGTTGGTTGTGTTAAGTAGTATTTTAGGGCTCACTTGAATTAGGTGATAGAGTGTGTGTGTGTGAGATGATGAACCCAAGTAAAAGTGCCACGGGGTGGGCAACTTTCTAACTAAAAATAACAATGCAGAATTTAAACTTTGAAATGCAAAATTTTATCTTTTTCAATGAAAATGCTGAAATTTAAAAAATATTCAGTAAATGGAATAGAAATAATATTGCAGAAAAAAGGTTGTAGGGAAGTATGGCTGCAGATAGGACAGATGGCTGTGCAGGTGCAGAAAATATTGTAGCAAAGTGTTGGGTTCAAAACAAGGAAAAACGTGCAGAAAACAGACTGCGGGTATGTGGCAAATCTGGGCGGTCGGACCGCTGGAAACAGCTCAACAGTCGCGGATAGGTTGCGGGATTTTTGCCAAAAGATGTAGTCGGACCGCGGGAAATAGGTCGAAAGTCGCAGGTGGGTTGCAGGAAAATGGCTGAAAGCTGCAAGCAGGACAAGCGAAAAAGGCCGAAAGACGCCGGCGGATTGCAGAAAAATGGCTGAAAGACGCAAGCGGGACGCGGGAAAAAGGTCGAAAGACGTAGGCAGGTTGCAGAAAAATGGCTGAAAGCTGCAAGCAGGACGCGGAAAAATGGGTCAACAGCCACAGTCGGATCGCACCAAACAAGCTAATAGCCGCAGTCGGATCGCTTGTAACAGACTGGAATCTGTCGGTAGGTCGCCGGAAACAGTCTGAGAGCCGCGGTCGGATCGTAGGTAAATGCCTGAAAGATGCGGTCAGAACGCAACTGCGGGGGGTAAAAGACGCGGTTTACGGCAGCCGAAAGGGACAGCCGAAATGAAAGAACAGGAAAATATTGCAGAAAATTGAAAACGTTTAAAACTTTTAAAACTATAACCAGAAATTCAAAGGAACACAAGGGGAATCACTAAAACTGTAGCTAGGGTTTTCACCCCAGCTTGTGCAAATGCGCACCTACTAAGGAGAAGGGACTCCTTAGTAGCAGTTCAATAAACAGTAAATAAAAACAGTAAAATAGAATGAAATTTAACCTAGCATGAGCATTAACATAAATCACAAAACATGAAAATATGGCAAAAGATTTCTCATTTTGTATTAAAGATTACCTCAAGTGTAGATATTGGTGAAGCTCTTGCAACAGTCCAGGAGGGTTGCTTCCAAGCTTCCAGCTTTGCTCCTTTCTCTTTCTCCAAAGGGTTGGAAATGGGCCAAAGGGGCACTCAAGTGTGAAAGTAGCTCAAGGGTGAGCTAGGGTTTCAAGAGTGATTTTGGCAGAGTAAGGGTGTATTTGACTGTGGATCTGAAATGAGGGGCCTCCATCACCTATTTATAGGTTTTTAGTAGTGGAGTGCTGGCCCATGGTTTTGGGCACCATATGGTTTAAGTCAGCTATATAGGGTTTTTGCTTCCTTTCTCCCTCTTTTTCCTCTTTTTTGTATTTTTTATTCCCTTTTTAGAGGGTTTTTGCTATTTTGGAGGAAATTTGGATTATTTTGGGGGGAAAAGGGGTTTTTTGGCCTTTTGGAGGCTTTTTTAATGGTTTTGTGGCATTTTGGAGGCTTTTTAATGGGATTTTAAGGTTTTGGAGGCAAATATGGTAGGAAATATTGACAAATGAGTCATGCAATGGGGTAGATGAGGTACTGAGCACTTTTTGGGTGTTAACAGCGAACTATTGAAGGTTGTGCAGATTCCTCTCATGCGTTTAGTCAAGGACTTGCTGAAGAAGTTGATTGACTTCTAGGACCCAGAGGAGGTATCTTTTATAGTGCAACATGAGCGACTATATCTCACCTTTACTTATGTGTATTTCTTTACTGGCTTGCCTCGTTTGGGTGAGATAGGGGATACCCAGCCCAGGATCCCGGATGGTATGGATATAGAGGATCTCCTTGAGAGATTTTGTGTTCCAGGGGCCCGTGCATAGAATAGCACACCAAGTGTCTCAGATTTGCGAGAGACAAAGATGCAGGCAGTGGCGGCTTGTGTTTTGCGGGTGCTTGGTGCACAGGCGCCCCATCGTTTGTTGAGGGGGCAAACGATGATGGTTCATCGTGTCATGATTGGGACCTATTTTTCCTGGGGTCAGATGTTCCTTGCTTGTGTTTGGCGAGAACTGAGCAAGGTGAGGCGTGAGGGAGGAGAGTTCAATTATCCCTCTTTCCTATGTTGCTTCTTTTTCAAGTGGGTACCTACCTTGCGGCCACGTGTGCCGGTTCGGGAGGGACTGAGGAGTGAGTCGCAGATGGTGCGGTGGGGGGAGATGATTCCCCAGGGTGGTGGTGGTATTTGGCGGTTCTTCACGACAGACATGTACGAGCAGTGGGAGCAGATGCCTGTCATGATTGATGATTATCCGTACCAGGGTATGGACTTTCGAGGGGACATCGAGATGCCTCGAGCTCAAGGACAGGCTTGGGGATTAGACGGTATGTCTTTGTTTTTGTTGTTCTTATCATATCATGTTTTTTGTATATGTGTTTGTGATGATAGCCAGAAATGTATATATGATATTGACATGTTTTAGCGTGGTTTATTGTAGATGTGGGTCCGCTGCCTCCAGTAGATCATCAGGGCCGTAGGGGACATATGGTGGTGGTGGTACCTCCACCGGTAGTGGTACCTCCACCTCGTGCACGAGGAGTTGTGCATCACCAATATGATGCCATAGAGGATGTTCATGATACCTTTGAGGATCTATTGGGTGATGTACCTGATGATGGCTAGAGAGACCTAGATCGGCGTGTATTGGACCGTTGTTTCGATGCTCTACGTGAGTGGAGATCGATTTTACTAAGAGTAGCTATGTTGGCAGCTGAAAGGAGAGCTCAAGATTGGTATGATCTATAAGAGGAGGAGCAGGAGGAGGCGGCTGACCTTGATGATGATGATTAGGTTATCTTGTACCTGGCCCCAAATGTTGATGAGCATATGGGGACATTTTTTGTTGATATGCATTTTGTACGGCTGGTGTATTTTTTGTATATTTGGGTGCTGAGGGCATTCTTGTCATTATGACTATATGATAATATATATATTTATGCATATTGGTGCATTTTGATTATATAGTTGTGTATGCACGTGGATGCACATCTTGTCATTGCTTTTATGTCTTGTTGCATGTGGATGCAATTGTATGTTGTTTGTTTTCCCGTGGAAGCACGTTTGATCCACATGGATGCAATACTATTGTTTTTGTATGCCCATGGAGGCACATGTTATGATGATTTATTTAGTTTGTTTATTTGATTTTTTTATTCCTATGTGATGCATGTTGTGATGTCCTACATGTTTTGGTTGACGTGCCAATCTAGAATGTTGTCAGCCATTTGATCTGCTACACTGTTTAAATTTCTTGAGACATGAGTGAATGAAATGGATTCAAAGTGTCAAATCATTTTTTTAGTGCGCAGGAATTTTGTAAATAGACAGGGATCGTGTACCTGGTAATAGTTGTTGAGCTGAGAAACAAGGAGCTGGGAGTCCAGGAAGACACGAAGGTGACTTATACCCATCTCGAGAGCAATGGCCGGTAGACCAGTTACGGCGTCGTACTCAGCTTGATTATTTGTGGCAGCACCTATGCACACTCCATTGAGGTGGATCAAATCATGTGAAGGGGAATAAAGTACCCAAGCTGCAGAGGCAATATTTGGAGACCAACGACTTGCACCGTCGGCAAAGTCGATATGGTAGAGTGGAACAGGATCCATCTGTGTTCATGCAGGAAAAAATGAAAATGTAATGTTTTGAAAGTTTACAGTGAAAAAATGAATTAAAAAACTTGTACAATATGGACTGTGGTGTCCATAATATTTTTATGGATAGATACGCTTGAGGTACAACCCGTTACGGGGGTTGCGCATGGGGTTTCCTTCTGAGTCTGTCAAAAGGTAGGGCGCATGTCCAAGGCAAGTGTGTATGATATATGGGCCTTGCCACATGGATTCGAACGTTTCTTTGCCCATTTTGTCATGAGCTTGATCATAAACGAGTATGAGGTCTCCTTCACTAAATGATCGTGGGTGAACATGTTTATCATAATGAAGTTTTGATCTATTCTTTGCGGCTTCGATTGTTTGGAGATCCGCGCAGTGATCTTCGTCGGCCTGCTCTAAAAGAAGTAAGCATTCTTCAATTGGTGAAGTATGCGAGAGGCGTTCTATGGAAATTTGTAATGTCGGTATCTGACACTCTATGGGGAGGACAGATTCCATGCCATGAACCAAATGGAAAGGGGTAAAGCCGGTGGCGGTTTTGGTGGACGTGTGGTAAGCCCATAATGTAGGACAAAGCATATGATGCCAATTGGATTTATGTCTGTCGACAATGCGCTGGACGATGGTCTTCAAAATTTTGTTAACAGCTTTGACTTGGCCATTCCCTTGGGGGTAGTAGGCAGAGGAGAAATGATGTTCAAACTTAACGAGTATTGACAATTCTTGCCAAATAGAGTCCTCGAAGTGAGAGCCGTGGTCTAAGACGAGTTGCTTTGGTACTCCGAAACGAGCAATAACATGGTTGAGGAAAAAACGGGATGCAGTGTCGGCTTTGCAATTGTAAGTAGGCATGGCTTCCGCCCATTTGGTAAAGTAATCGACGGCCATAATAAAGTGTTTATGGCCGCCAGCTGATGCAGGATTGCAATCCATGAATTCGATGGCCCATTTTCAAAATGGTCGAACGGTGACGACTGGATGAAGGGGGGTGGGGGGGGTTCTTGTCTTGGGGGCAAAGAGCTAGTAGTTTTGGCAATGTTCGACTGCTATGATACAATAAGTGAATAATGATGGCCAAAAATAACCTGTGCAGATTACCTTTTGGGCGGTGGCCATTCCAAAGAAATGGCCGTTGCAGGCACCGCTATGATAGTCATTAAGGACTTGTTCTGCTTCTTCTTGGCAAAGGTACCGTCGTAGGACTTTGTCGACACCATGCTGATACAGGACATCACCTAAGATGAGATAATGAGGGGCATGGTGATGAATGCGACAGTGCCCATCATAATTGATATTGGGTCGAAACTTCTGTGTGCGGAGGTATACCAAAATGTCATCATACCAAGGGTCGTCTGTCACATACCCCAATTTTATTAAAATAATGTAATTATTTTTAAATATTCCTGAGAACATTATGTTAAATTTAATGCTAAGTAGGAATGGATGACTCAGCAGAGTCTCCAGAAATGGAATGTAAATTCTGAATAATTATTATTAATAAATAAATTATGGAGACAACAACATGGGAGAGCTGTTAAAAGAGGTTACTGGTGTAACTGGTGGATGGAATTAGGTGGAAGGACAAAAGACAAGTGGCAGCATCCTCAAACACTTCCTGAGTTGCAGGTGGCAACTTCCCTATATTTTGGGGTCATGATTCCCCAAGAAAGTGGAATCTGAGCAGGTGGCTCATTAATGACAGTTAGCCCAACTAAGACCTAGGCAATCTTTTAAATACTACTCAATGAACTGAGCTGGGGGTTCAGCAATTGTTCTAGAGGGAGGATACATTCAGGTGAATGCTATTCAGGAGTCCCATTGAGGAAGTGGGAAAACAGTAAGGAAGTGTTTTGAGCAGGAAGTTGCAGTAACTTGGTTCCAGTATAGCTGTATTGGCTGAGGGAATTATTGGCCGTACTTAGATTTCCAGCCAGTTAGACCAGAGCAAGCTCGGGGGTCCTGAGAAGTGCTGTCTGGGCACTCTCCAGGAATTGGTAGGGAGGAACAGCCTCCCATTGCTGTTATTGTCTACCATCTACAGGTTCTGTCACTCTTCCTGTTGTTGGTTTATTTAATTTTCCTATGAGATAGACTAGTACAACTACGTTTTGATTGTATTTAACTTCAGTAAATCATTCTCTGTACTTTCCTTTGGTATAAATTTCAGAATGCAGATGTTGTAGAAACTTCCTATTTTTATTTAAATAGAGTATTTATCTTATACAGAACCTATTTGTTACTATTACAGTTAATAAATACTATGCTTATGCATATGCTAGAATTTCTGTTAATAGTTTAATAATAGACAGAAATATTAGATAATAGATATTCCAGATTTATAGCTATTAAACAATCATAAGAATAAATCTAGATAAATCTTAGTTTTACTTTGAGCTAATTTCCTGTTAGAGTAAGCTACATATATATATATATATATATATATATATATATATATATTGCATTTTTCAGTCAACTTTAGTTTCATGTCATTCTTTTATCGAGTTAACAGATAAACAAAACTTATCATAAGGTATTGTTCTTACTCGGAACATGTTTGACAGCTGTTGACTAACCGAAGGGGCGACTGTGATAATATTTCATTGTTACCAGTTTCTACATAATCTTAAACATTTACACAGTAGTCAAGTAAAAACACTAGCAACTGTAGATTATTATTTTCCTTCTATCTAGTATTAGAACACAGTAGTCATGTCATTATAATAGAAATAACAGAATTGTTTTTAAACAAAACAAACATATTAATACAACAGAGAAACGGTCGACGAACGCAACCATCATTGGCTGTTACAAATCATCCTAATTTATACACAGTAATAATATTTTTTCAGTTTAAATGTCTCCTTTGGAGTAGTCCCCAAACCCTACACGGCCGTAGCCATACATTATCTCTACAACAGACTGAAAAACAAATGAAAGAATGCCTTATATGGCAGACAGACTTACAGTATCTTATTACATAGTTCTATGTTTATATTATTCTATCCACAGTGGCGTTTAATAACAATACAAGAATCAAAATAAACACTGTTACAATTCATTCCCGGTCGCTATCAAGTTAACAAACTCCACATATATAGGTTGAACACAAAACAGAACCCCATTTCGCCAGAACAACCCTATGCTTATAAATATTACAGTCACAGTCGAGGATTATCCATAAACTTTATTTAACATTCCAAATCGAAGTAAAACACAGAAAGACAATGATAGGGTTTCTTTAAACAGAGCTTTCATCCATTGCAGGTATCGAAGAACCCATTTATCTTTACATTTAAAAACATTGTAATATTTAACAAAACACAAAAATGAAACACGGCCATGATAGGCCCAGTAATATATTAAGTATAAATCTCTTACAGCGAGGTTAGAACCCTACGCTCAGCAAATACAAAGTACAATAACCGAAACCCTGGCCTCATACAGTTGGCCGTGAATGGCTCTCCATAAACTTAACAGGGTTTTAAAACCCCATTTCATTTCAAACATAACAATTACATACATATGACTGCACCTACGAACATCAGGTCGATAATGACCTCAACACACAAGAGTTTCCCTCCAAGACTCAACCCTAACCACAAAACCAGCAAAGGAAGAGACAGCCGTGGATAACCAGGCTTACCCGGAGAAGCCTGCGCGGGTGATAAAGCCCTGTACACCTTCAAAAGCCACGTGACCTGCACATTAACGAATGCCGAGGGTTTTTAGTCACCATTTTGAATGCAGAGAAGAGAAATAAAAACGTAAATCTAATTAATGATTATAAAACATAACAACTGGAAAAATGTGATTATCTTACCGAGACAAGGAGGAAGGTAACAGTGGACAACCGGTAGCCACAAGCTGAACAAACATAGAAACCCCATCATCTTCATCAGATGGGTGAGCAAACAAAACCTTCATAACATTTCTTGACAGCCGCGACAGACAACCCTTGCAGACGAAACCCTCACGCTGGGATTGGCCAGTCAAGAAACACACCCAAAACCCAAATGCATCAACCCTCTCATAACTTAAAGACATTATCAAAACTCTATCTCATATTCGCATCAGCACAGTGAAGGATTGTAGACAGCTGGGACTTAAACCACAAAGGAACAACAAGACCACGAGACAGTGAAAACGATAGCAAACGCCATCACCAGAGCCGAAGACTTATCTTGCTACAGATTGGAACCACGAGGCCATAACCACCACACTCTGCACTTTGTTACAGTGCCTCACTACGAAACTCAGACATGGAGGGTTTCACCCTTAGGACCCGAGCCCGGAGGCAAAGACAATAACATGGTAGGGTTTCGAAAACAGGTTATATATCACCAACTGCATGGAGGAGAGTGAACCACGTAGCATCCAAATAAATCAACGTAATATGGGTCGAGACCATATAGTTCCATTGCCAACCAAATCATTAATCATCGATTGCAAAAATCATTTCGTGGATACAAGTCAAACTCCAACGTATGGAATTATAATGTGAAATACATTCAATCAACAAATAGTGTTTGCCTGCAATCGAACTTTCAATAATTCCAAGGTACGTGCTATGTATAATCCCTACAACAATATAAAGGAGATATATTCAACTTCAACCATAGAGTTTCTTAACCTAGTAGGATAATTACAACCCTTACACTATAATGAATATAAAGCTTGCCAACGTATGGGAACAATATGTTTGTGGCACAAACATTATATTATATATATATTGAAACCAAGCCATAGATTAATGCCATGAGCATAATACATTCCCATGTGCATATAAGCACTAAGATAGTCAAATGAAAATACCTTGTTATTTAATACTTGAAATATTACCATGTCTTTATGACAATGTATACATTGCCATTATATACTATCATCGGATTTGCTACCAATACTATTGTTAACAGTAACAGTTGAATAATAAACCTCTATTATTAAAATGGTGAAATAGAGTTTCATCTACAGGTTCACATCGTAAAGGTAGTTAAAATCAAGGCACAGTCAGGTAACATAAGTTAAACTCTAAGTAGACATTGGACTTCGATGCATAGGATTATATTGAAACAACGCTAGAGGCGTCACCTTCTACTCGCATTATCAATGCATGAACAAAACAGTAGTCACCGGTATTAAATTGACAACAGGTCACATGATGCAAAAATACTTTATACAGCCAATAATTATGACATAACAATTGTCTCATTGTTAGTTACAGCAGTAACATAGCATAATAATCATAAAAACATAATTATAACTAAGACAATGTAAATCTTCGTAACACCTGACGATACTAGCTGAATAAGAAATATCATGACGATCATTAAGTTTTAAAGTACAGGGAGTATTGATGCTCACCCAGTTTAACATACAGTGATCCTTACTTCACTGGCGCACCTGAGAAACAAAAGACGACATATGCATTAGCTCGTAAGCTAAGTAAGCCAGTCAACTACGACTAGCTCTTCCCTTGCGGTTCAAAATAAAACAGTCATTAATTAAAATCACCAAAATCAAAGTTTTTAAGAAGACAGAGTCTTTAAACAGATTATGTTAGTTATTTAAATTAAAACAATATCAGAAATACTACCTAGTTAACATTTATTGTTACAAATAAAATTTTTAAATTTTTCAGAAAAATCGGGTTGTGTCATGTGGTATCAGAGCATGGTTCAGACACTAGGCTTGGATGTGACTCCACAAAACTTCCGCAACAGTGAATATAAAAAAAAAATTTTTTTTTTTTTTTTTACCAACATATATTTCGGTTTCATGTACAGAACAGAAAAATTTTCTTTTCTGAATTTTACAGACAGGTATGGAAAAACTGGGAGAATATGCTGAGGAGGAATCTCCCAATGCTGTGACAAGACAGATGTCAAAAGAACTTGAGACAAAAGAAGAAACTGCTCACACCATTGAGCTGATGCAGACCATAAGAGGATTAAAGACAGAAATGGAAACAGTTAAGAGGGATAATGAAAGAATTCTAAAGACTCAGGAACAGCTAAATCAGCTATTGATGGAAAAATTTCAGACAGACGGAAGGAGCAAACCAGCTGACTCAGAAGAAGTTAATCATCCAAGAGGGTCAAAAAGGACAAAACCAACTAAATCTGACAGCAGTTCCTCATCTGAAGAAAGAAAGGGACAACCCAGTTATCACACTAGCAGTGACAGCAGTGAAGCTGAGATACACAACCGAAGGAAAAAGTACAGGCCTTATGAAGAGATTTCCGGGGAGTTTAAGAAGATAAAGCCCCCAACTTTCAATGGAGAAACTGAAACTGGAGAAGAGGCAGAATCCTGGTTATCCGGGATGAGAAAATATTTTGAGATCTATAACTACTCAAATCAGCTAAAGGCACGAATGGCCATCTACAACCTCTCGGGAAAGGTGGACATATGGTGGCAAGACCTGAGAAGGGTCAAAGGGATCAAAGGAAGAGAAGTTAATTGGAGTACCTTTAAAAGGTATTTCAAGAAGAAATTCCTGTCCGAGCAGTATTATGAAGAAAGGGCTAAAGAATTTTATGAACTAAAACTCGGATCTATGACGATGAAGGACTTAAACAGTAAATTTTTAAGTCTGTTGCGTTACGTACCGTATTTTGTCGAAGAGAAACCAAAAATACAGCGGTTTCTTAGTTGCCTGCCTTATCATATCAAGGACAGAATTGAATATGACAACCCCAAAACACTGGAAGAAGCTATGCGCAAGGCAAATTTCTGTTACGAACAGAATAAAAAGAAAGAGGGGATAGCCAGCTGGAAAGCCAAAAAGAACAACAATCTGATCGAGTACAAGAAAAAGGAATTTGTTCCCCATAAAAGTTTCAAGAATGGCAAAAACGGGAACCACTTTAATAGTAAAAGTTTCCAAGGAAACAAAAATGGAGCTGTCAGCCATTCAAACAATTACAAAAACAGCAAAGAGACTCCTAATAACCATGGAAACTACACCAAAAATTTTGAGCGAAAAGAACCTGTCAAGTGCTGGGAATGTAATGGGCCACATTATGCTTCAGTCTGCCCAAACAGAAAGAAACACGTCAGCAATATTCATACTGTTCAAGATGAAATGACAGTTGGAGATTTTGCAGGAACTATGCCCCGAATCAATGCAGCGTTGGAAAACCGCCAGGCTGACTACCAAACTTCCATGGTGGAAGTAGGAGGTATGATTAACAAAACCCCAGTTACTATATTAATAGATCCAGGTGCTAGTCTTAGTTATATTTCACCTCAACTGGTAGAAAAATATAATTTGACTGTTGAAAGGTTTGATAATTCTTGGTCTGTACAATTAGCTACTGGGGCTAAGAAGAAAGTAAACTGTTATGTAAAAGAATGCATCTTAAGCATGAATGATTTTAGAACTACAGTTAAACTAAACGTTTTACCACTTGGCTCTTATGACATACTTATTGGAATGGACTGGTTGGAACAACATAGGGTCGTTTTAAACTGTTTTGACAAAACTTTTAGGTGTATAAACAGTAGTGGACAGCCTGTAACTGTTAGGGGTATCCCTAGGAAAACAGTAGTTAGGCAAATTTCTGCATTACAACTTAAAAGAGCAGTCAGGAAAGGGTGCAAGACCTATGCTGTAACAATTACAGACGAGACCGATAAGTCTGAAAACAACCAGAAAACAGTAGATAACATTCATGTCGTCAATGATTTTATTGACGTTTTTCCTGAAGAAATCCCAGAATTGCCTCCCAAGAGAGAGCTTGACTTTACAATTGAGCTGGTACCAGGTGCTGTTCCCAGTTCAAAAGCCCCGTACCGTATGAATATTTTGGAGCTTAACGAGTTGAAAACTCAGTTGAAGGAGTTAATAGATAAGAACTATATCCGACCCAGTGTATCCCCTTGGGGAGCACCAGTTATTTTCGTTAAAAAGAAGGACGGAACTATGCGACTTTGTATAGATTATCGTCAACTAAACAAGATGACGATCAAAAACAGGTATCCGTTACCTCGTATTGATGATCTGTTTGATCAACTACGTGGCGCTACGGTATTCTCTAAGATCGATCTGAGATCGGGTTATCATCAGGTAAGAATTAAAGAAGAAGACATCTTCAAAACAGCCTTTAGAACAAGGTACGGACATTACGAATTTGTCGTAATGCCATTTGGACTTACTAATGCCCCAGCTGTTTTCATGTGCTTAATGAACAACATAATGCACAAGTACTTAGATAAATTTGTTGTTGTATTTATCGACGACATTTTAGTCTATTCTAAGAGCGAGGGGGAACATAAAGAACACTTACGTATCGTTTTACAAGAACTGAGAGAACAACAACTTTTTGCGAAATTTAGTAAATGTGACTTCTTCAAAGATGAAATCCAGTACTTAGGACATGTAGTCACTAAGGAAGGGATTTCAGTGGATCCCGAAAAGATTCGGGCGATTGAAGAATGGCCAGTACCTAAAGATGTGACGGACGTTAGATATTTCATGGGAATTACCGGTTACTACCGGAGGTTTATTGAAGGCTTTTCAAAAATAGCCAATCCAATCACTTCTTTGCAGAAGAAAGGTAAGAAGTTTGATTGGAATGCGAAATGTGAAGAAAGTTTCAAGAAACTTAAGACCTTATTGACAACTGCACCTATTCTTAGAATAGCGGACCCAAATAAAGATTTCATAGTTTGCACCGACGCTTGTAATGATGGTTTAGGCGGAGTGCTGACTCAAGAAGGGCATGTCATTGCTTACGAATCTAGGAAGCTGAAAATCCATGAAAAGAATTATGCCACTTATGACCTAGAATTAGCTGCTGTAATTCATGCTTTAAAGATGTGGCGACATCACCTAATAGGCAGAAAATTTACCTTACTAACAGATAATAAAGGTCTGAAATATCTTTTAGACCAGCCAAATTTAAATGCAAGACAAGCCAGGTGGCTGGCATTCCTAAGTGAATACGATTTTGAAATCCAACACATAAAAGGGAAGGAAAATAAGGTGGCTGATGCCTTGAGTAGGAATGCAAAACTGAATTTTATATCAGCTAGCAGCACTTATACCTCTGATTTAAATGAACAGCTGGCTGAAGGGATAAAATTAGACGAAAATTATCAACATTTACAAATTACAGCCAAAGAACAGCCCACAGAAAGTTTGATAAAAGGGTATAGTTTAAACGAAAACGGATTTTTGCTGTTTAAGGACAGGCTGTATATCCCTAATGCACCTACAGTTAAGCTGTTAATTTTAGACGAAGTACACAAAACCCCTTATTCCGGGCATCCTGGCTATCAAAAGACTATCACTATGATGAGAAAAGAATATTTTTGGCCTAACATGAAATCTGAAACTGCTGAATATTTAGCTAAGTGTTTGGACTGCCAACAAGTAAAAACAGAACACCAACATCCAGCTGGGTTGCTGCAACCTTTACCTATTCCTAGCTGGAAATGGGAAATAATCAGCCTGGATTTCATTACAGGTTTACCCAAAAATCAACATCAGAATGATTCGATTATGGTAGTGGTAGACAAATTAAGTAAATCAGCACATTTTATTCCTGTTAAAACCACATACAAGGCTGCAAACATAGCAGATATCTTTCTAAAACAGATTTTTCGGTTACACGGTATTCCAAAAGTTATTATATCAGACAGGGATCCTAAATTTACAGGAAATTTTTGGAGATCCTTGTTCAAAGGATTAAACACCACTTTGAATTTCAGCACCTCTTTCCATCCTCAGACTGACGGACAAACGGAAAGAGTTAATCAAATACTAGAAGATCTGTTAAGGATGTATGTTAAAGATCAACCAGGTAAGTGGGAGGATTATTTACACTTAGCTGAATTTGCATACAATAACAGCTATCAATCATCAGCTAAGTTTAGTCCTTTTGAGGTTTTATATGGACGAAAATGCAACACTCCTATCTCTTGGAGTAATCCAGTAGATAGATTAGTGTTAGGACCTAATTTATTGAAAGAAATGGAACAGATTGTGAAACAAGTGCAGGAAAACTTGAAGATTGCCCAGGATCGGCAAAAGAGTCAAGCATATTTGAAAAGAACTCCTAAAGAGTTCCAGGTAGGTGAACATGTGTTCATCAAGGTAAGACCAAAGAAAAGCTCCCTAAGACTAGGAAGTTGTGCAAAATTAGCACCACGTTACTGTGGTCCATTTGAAATTTTAGCTAGAATTGGTCAAGTTGCTTATCAGTTAGCATTACCGCCAAATTTAAAAGTACACAATGTTTTTCATATCTCTGTTTTGAAAAAGTATGTTCATGATGCTACTCATGTTATTGATTGGAACATTGTGCAGGTAGAACCAGAAGGGGAAGTTCTGGTAGAACCGGATTGTATCCTCGGGAGGAGGGAAATTACTCTACGGAACCGGATAATTGGACAAGTGAAGGTGCAATGGAAGCACCTTAGTCCTGAAGAAGCTACCTGGGAGCTGGAAAGTAAGATGCGGGAAGCATATCCCCATCTATTCCAGCAGGTGGCTGAAGACGAAGAATAAGTAACATCGAGGACGATGTTACATTTTAAGGGGGTGTGTATGTCACATACCCCAATTTTATTAAAATAATGTAATTATTTTTAAATATTCCTGAGAACATTATGTTAAATTTAATGCTAAGTAGGAATGGATGACTCAGCAGAGTCTCCAGAAATGGAATGTAAATTCTGAATAATTATTATTAATAAATAAATTATGGAGACAACAGCATGGGAGAGCTGTTAAAAGAGGTTACTGGTCTAACTGGTGGATGGAATTAGGTGGAAGGACAAAAGACAAGTGGAAGCATCCTCAAACACTTCCTGAGTTGCAGGTGGCAACTTCCCTATATTTTGGGGTCATGATTCCCCAAGAAAGTGGAATCTGAGCAGGTGGCTCATTAATGACAGTTAGCCCAACTAAGACCTAGGCAATCTTTTAAATACTACTCAATGAACTGAGCTGGGGGTTCAGCAATTGTTCTAGAGGGAGGATACATTCAGGTGAATGCTATTCAGGAGTCCCATTGAGGAAGTGGGAAAACAGTAAGGAAGTGTTTTGAGCAGGAAGTTGCAGTAACTTGGTTCCAGTATAGCTGTATTGGCTGAGGGAATTATTGGCCGTACTTAGATTTCCAGCCAGTTAGACCAGAGCAAGCTCGGGGGTCCTGAGAAGTGCTGTCTGGGCACTCTCCAGGAATTGGTAGGGAGGAACAGCCTCCCATTGCTGTTATTGTCTACCATCTACAGGTTCTGTCACTCTTCCTGTTGTTGGTTTATTTAATTTTCCTATGAGATAGACTAGTACAACTACGTTTTGATTGTATTTAACTTCAGTAAATCATTCTCTGTACTTTCCTTTGGTATAAATTTCAGAATGCAGATGTTGTAGAAACTTCCTATTTTTATTTAAATAGAGTATTTATCTTATACAGAACCTATTTGTTACTATTACAGTTAATAAATACTATGCTTATGCATATGCTAGAATTTCTGTTAATAGTTTAATAATAGACAGAAATATTAGATAATAGATATTCCAGATTTATAGCTATTAAACAATCATAAGAATAAATCTAGATAAATCGTAGTTTTACTTTGAGCTAATTTCCTGTTAGAGTAAGCTACCTATATATATATATATATATATATATTGCATTTTTCAGTCAACTTTAGTTTCATGTCATTCTTTTATCGAGTTAACAGATAAACAAAACTTATCATAAGGTATTGTTCTTACTCAGAACATGTTTGACAGCTGTTGACTAACCGAAGGGGCGACTGTGATAATATTTCATTGTTACCAGTTTCTACATAATCTTAAACATTTACACAGTAGTCAAGTACAAACACTAGCAACTGTAGATTGTTATTTTCCTTCTATCTAGTATTAGAACACAGTAGTCATGTCATTATAATAGAAATAACAGAATTGTTTTTAAACAAAACAAACATATTAATACAACAGAGAAACGGTCGACGAACGCAACCATCATTGGCTGTTACAAATCATCCTAATTTATACACAGTAATAATATTTTTTCAGTTTAAATGTCTCCTTTGGAGTAGTCCCCAAACCCTACACGGCCGTAGCCATACATTATCTCTACAACAGACTGAAAAACAAATGAAAGAATGCCTTATATGGCAGACAGACTTACAGTATCTTATTACATAGTTCTATGTTTATATTATTCTATCCACAGTGGCGTTTAATAACAATACAAGAATCAAAATAAACACTGTTACAATTCATTCCCGGTCGCTATCAAGTTAACAAACTCCACATATATAGGTTGAACACAAAACAGAACCCCATTTCGCCAGAACAACCCTATGCTTATAAATATTACAGTCACAGTCGAGGATTATCCATAAACTTTATTTAACATTCCAAATCGAAGTAAAACACAGAAAGACAATGATAGGGTTTCTTTAAACAGAGCTTTCATCCATTGCAGGTATCGAAGAACCCATTTATCTTTACATTTAAAAACATTGTAATATTTAACAAAACACAAAAATGAAACACGGCCATGATAGGCCCAGTAATATATTAAGTATAAATCTCTTACAGCGAGGTTAGAACCCTACGCTCAGCAAATACAAAGTACAATAACCGAAACCCTGGCCTCATACAGTTGGCCGTGAATGGCTCTCCATAAACTTAACAGGGTTTTAAAACCCCATTTCATTTCAAACATAACAATTACATACATATGACTGCACCTACGAACATCAGGTCGATAATGACCTCAACACACAAGAGTTTCCCTCCAAGACTCAACCCTAACCACAAAACCAGCAAAGGAAGAGACAGCCGTGGATAACCAGGCTTACCCGGAGAAGCCTGCGTGGGTGATAAAGCCCTGTACACCTTCAAAAGCCACGTGACCTGCACATTAACGAATGCCGAGGGTTTTTAGTCACCATTTTGAATGCAGAGAAGAGAAATAAAAACGTAAATCTAATTAATGATTATAAAACATAACAACTGGAAAAATGTGATTATCTTACCGAGACAAGGAGGAAGGTAACAGTGGACAACCGGTAGCCACAAGCTGAACAAACAGAGAAACCCCATCATCTTCATCAGATGGGTGAGCAAACAAAACCTTCATAACATTTCTTGACAGCCGCGACAGACAACCCTTGCAGACGAAACCCTCACGCTGGGATTGGCCAGTCAAGAAACACACCCAAAACCCAAATGCATCAACCCTCTCATAACTTAAAGACATTATCAAAACTCTATCTCATATTCGCATCAGCACAGTGAAGGATTGTAGACAGCTGGGACTTAAACCACGAAGGAACAACAAGACCACGAGACAGTGAAAACGATAGCAAACGCCATCACCAGAGCCGAAGACTTATCTTGCTACAGATTGGAACCACGAGGCCATAACCACCACACTCTGCACTTTGTTACAGTGCCTCACTACGAAACTCAGACATGGAGGGTTTCACCCTTAGGACCCGAGCCCGGAGGCAAAGACAATAACATGGTAGGGTTTCGAAAACAGGTTATATATCACCAACTGCATGGAGGAGAGTGAACCACGTAGCATCCAAATAAATCAACGTAATATGGGTCGAGACCATATAGTTCCATTGCCAACCAAATCATTAATCATCGATTGCAAAAATCATTGCGTGGATACAAGTCAAACTCCAACGTATGGAATTATAATGTGAAATACATTCAATCAACAAATAGTGTTTGCCTGCAATCGAACTTTCAATAATTCCAAGGTACGTGCTATGTATAATCCCTACAACAATATAAAGGAGATATATTCAACTTCAACCATAGAGTTTCTTAACCTAGTAGGATAATTACAACCCTTACACTATAATGAATATAAAGCTTGCCAACGTATGGGAACAATATGTTTGTGGCACAAACATTATATTATATATATATTGAAACCAAGCCATAGATTAATGCCATGAGCATAATACATTCCCATGTGCATATAAGCACTAAGATAGTCAAATGAAAATACCTTGTTATTTAATACTTGAAATATTACCATGTCTTTATGACAATGTATACATTGCCATTATATACTATCATCGGATTTGCTACCAATACTATTGTTAACAGTAACAGTTGAATAATAAACCTCTATTATTAAAATGGTGAAATAGAGTTTCATCTACAGGTTCACATCGTAAAGGTAGTTAAAATCAAGGCACAGTCAGGTAACATAAGTTAAACTCTAAGTAGACATTGGACTTCGATGCATAGGATTATATTGAAACAACGCTAGAGGCGTCACCTTCTACTCGCATTATCAATGCATGAACAAAACAGTAGTCACCGGTATTAAATTGACAACAGGTCACATGATGCAAAAATACTTTATAAAGCCAATAATTATGACATAACAATTGTCTCATTGTTAGTTACAGCAGTAACATAGCATAATAATCATAAAAACATAATTATAACTAAGACAATGTAAATCTTCGTAACACCTGACGATACTAGCTGAATAAGAAATATCATGACGATCATTAAGTTTTAAAGTACAGGGAGTATTGATGCTCACCCAGTTTAACATACAGTGATCCTTACTTCACTGGCGCACCTGAGAAACAAAAGACGACATATGCATTAGCTCGTAAGCTAAGTAAGCCAGTCAACTACGACTAGCTCTTCCCTTGCGGTTCAAAATAAAACAGTCATTAATTACAATCACCAAAATCAAAGTTTTTAAGAAGACAGAGTCTTTAAACAGATTATGTTAGTTATTTAAATTAAAACAATATCAGAAATACTACCTAGTTAACATTTATTGTTACAAATAAAATTTTTAAATTTTTCAGAAAAATCGGGTTGTGTCATCGTCAGACGAGATGATGAATAAATGTTCGTCAATTATATTATTATGGATAGCTGGTGATGACGATGAGGATGGTAGGTATACGATGGCTTGGACCTTTAGAGAGTCGATGGTGATCCCTTTTTCTGAAATGACGAAACCTAACAGAGGGCATGTTGGAATACAAAAGACAAACTTGAGTGGGTTCAAGCGGATTTGGTATTTGCGACAACGTAAGAAGACTTGTCGGAGGTCGTCTAAATGGTCGGATCGTTTCTTAGATCGAGCTGTGAGGTCATCTAGATAAACCAATATGATGTTAATTAGGTCATGAAAACAATATGTCATAGATCGTTGAAATGTGGCTCCAACGTTTTTGAGACCAAAAGGCATGACGTGATAGGTGAAGATGCCCCATGGGGTAGTGAAAGTGGTCTTGTATGGATCTTCTTTGGGGATTTGGATTTGGTTATACCCGGAGAAACTGTCCATGAAAGATAGTACCTCGTGCCCCACACATGCATCGATTAGTTGGTCGATAAATGGTGTTGGGAAGTTGTCTTTGGGGAAAGCTAGATTGAGGTCGCGAAAATCAGTACAGACACGAATGGTGCCCACTTTCTTATTCGCTGGAACTGGGTTGGAAACCCAAGTGGTATAAGCAATAAGGTATATGAAACCTGCTGCTCGAAGCTTCTCAATTTCGGCTTTGACGGCTGGAAGCTTGGATGGGTGAATGGGAAGTTGTTTTTGGCGGACCGGAGATATGTTGGGCCAAGTGTCGATATGATATTCTACAATGGTAGGATTAAGACCAGGCATCTCGGTGTAAGACTAGGCAAAGACATCTCGAAATTCTTGGAAGAGTTTCTTATAGGATTGGGTTTCCTTTTCAGTGCATGATGCACCTAAATAGATAAGCTTGGGTTTTCTGGGGGTGGTGGAGATGTCGATTTTTATGATCGGCGAAATGTTGGCCATGTTACCTTCTTCAAAGGCTTCTAGAGTTGGGATAGGATCTTTGAACCAATCCACCTTGGTTGGTAAGAAGTCTTTGGATTCAACGGACAGTTGGTTCACCATGGTGGAGGTAGATGCCTCAGGGAAGAAGTATGATCGATGGTGCATATCATCCGAGGGGTAGTCTAGTGCAGTAAGAGTTTCTAGGATTTCCTCATCGGTGCCGAAGTAGTGCGTCATTAAATCAATTGGTTCAGGCTTGTAGGTAGTTGAAATCATATAAATGGTTTTGATTTCTTCTGAACGGGAAGCTTCTGGGGGGAATATTTCCTCAATGAGCGGGGGGGGTATCTACAGGTTGGCATTATTCAATTCGTATAGTGCTACTCTATAATCTGGGAGATTGGGGTAGTGATGTGAATAATGGTCATAGATGCCAGAGATCGCACAAGGGTGGTTCGTACGTAGCAATTTATTGCGAGGTTGAGGGGGTAGCTAAAGTTTAACAACCAGAATGTTTCTATTGTCATCCAACATCTGCATGTGCTCTTGAAGAGCTAGTAATTGTGGACATAGATGGGTAGCATGGCCTATATCATCGCACAAGGAGCACTTGGGGGGTATGTGGATTGTTGGGGGATTCTTCGCTAATTTGGGGGTCCCTCGGGGGGTGTGAGTTGTGGGTCCAGTGGTGTAGGTTTGTGGACCTCTACCCCCATTGTAGCGAGATTGAGGGGGAACATAACTAGAGGTTGATGTAGTGGCCCTGGTTGGAGGTGGTCGGTTTTGGGGGTTTGGTATGCCGGGTGGTGGACGATTGGAAGTATTGATGGGTTGCACTGGTTGTAAAATGGCATTCGGTATCGAGGGAGGGGTTGGCGCAGGTAGGTATCACACAGGTATTCCTAATGTTAATCCTGGGATATTAAGTGTAGCCATGACTAGTGTGTTGATGGCGCTTGAAGGGGGAAATAAAAATGGGATAATATGAATTGGTGTGGCTCCTATGTGACTAGGAACTGTTGGAGGTTGTGGCAGTGGTTGAGGTTGTTGAGTATGTTGTTGTTCATTGTGCGAGAGGGTGCAAAAATCAGATATTTGAGTTATCCATGGAGGGGGTGGGATAGATAGGAAAGTGGTGGTCATGGGAGTATTCAAATATATCTCGGGTCAAACTGAGGAGACGAATGATGTTGGTGCACTCTGAATGGGTTGTTCGATAATGGGAAGAACATTTCCAAGAGCTGCGGGGACATTGTGATCATAGTATGTTATCTAGTTGATTTTGACTATGCGTCCTTCGTGAGGAAACATCATGAGGCATAAAACTGAAGAAGCGACATCTTTCATTTTATACATGTAGCTTCCTCCCAAAAGGAGATTGTAATCAAGTTGGGCGTTGATGACCTCTATATCTATAAGAACCAGTTTGCCCCACAACAATATAGGTACGTTAACTAATAGACCCTAAGGTTGAGATGCACAACCATCGTAAGCTTGCAATGCGGTAGTTGATGGTTGTAGTGTTGGGGATCCAATATTTTTCTAGACAAAAGTCGACATAACGCAGGTGGAGGTACCTTCATCGATGATGCATCGATGAATGACAATATTTCGAATGGACACAGAAACCTAAAAAGCTAGTGGAAAAGGCAGACGAGGTTCGGCTTGGTCTAAGTTGAAAGCCATCATATTGGATTCGTTAGGTTCTATGGCACCAATGGCAGACAACAACAATTTTCTCTGTGCAGGACAAGTTTTTAGGATTTCTAGAGTGGACATAGCAGTGGGGGACTGGCTAAGTCTTCTACGAAGTTATAGTTCGAAGCTGCACGAGTGTTAGGATTGTTGTTGATTCATCTTAAAGGGAAACGAGGTGCTTTTGGACCCCTGTCCATGGGCATATTAGGTATGCGTAGTGTCTGATCAATTGGGAGGTTGCTCGAAGATGGATCAGTGGGCGTGGTTTCAGGGGCTGAGCCACATTGGTTTCGATGAGTTTGAAGGTTGACATCATTTGATGACATCATTAGCAAATGGTGAGTTTTGGGCTCTATATGCTAGTAATCAGTTGCTACATAGGTAATTTGATGTTGTGGTGCAGCGGATCCTTGTGGGAGATCCATTGGACGTGTGTTTACTACTCCTTGGTTGGGTAGAGGATTTTGCAATATCATGGGTTGTGGCTGAGGAGCTAGTGCTGGCTGTGTAGCATATCCTTGTCATTGATCATCATTGGTCTAGAGTTGATGTGCTCGGTCCAAATGGGAGAAATTATGCGTGTAATGGTCATAAACTCCACATATGGAACATGGTCAGTTTGTTCTCAAGTTAGGATTTTTGCCCTATTTTGGTCGACGATCCGGGTTTTGATTTGCAGGAGCAGCGCTATTGTTATTTGTAGGATTAGGTGGCTGTCCTCCTTGGTTTTGTTGTTGGTTATTGCCATGGTTGCATCCTCTTCCATGATTTTATTGACCTCCTTGATTACGCTGGTTGTTATGGTTTTGAGGTTGGTTTTGTTGTGTGTATACATGCCCTTCGAAAGTAGGTGGGTTTTGAGGTCGTATAGGCATTGGAGCAAGCTAAGGTGGATAGTAAGTAGGAGGGTTATGAAGTGGACTTGGTGCTTGTTGTGGTTGTTGGTAACCTTGAGCTATTGGAAGTGTTGGAGCAAGAGGTGCTACCTGTTGAGGGTAATAAGCCGATTGGGCTTGTGGGTGAACCAGAGTTTGATTGGCCTGTTGGTTATAATATGGAGGTGGTGCATAAGCTGATGGTGCTTTTCCATAACACTGCGGTGGACATGAGGGTCCATGAGTGTGGTGGGTGTGCATCACTAAAGCATACGAAGTTGTAGCTCCAGAATGAGATGTAGCCCTAGAAAGTTCTGAGGCATTGTTTGTACTCATCATGGTGAAAGGTCTGTTTTGTGCCATAACCTAGGCGATTATACCATCGGCGGCATGGGATACCCCCACCGCATCATTCAGGGATGGATCGTTGCGCGGGGTGTCAGGTACTATTGTGTATAAATATCCAGACTGGGCATATATCAGGTCAAACTGTTGAGATTTTAAAATGGCTTCCTCTTCCGACTGGGGTCGTTTAGAAGCTACATCTTTGGCTATGAGAGGAATGAGTGATTTCAGGAACCAATCCAGGAAGATACGATCGTCTAGTTTGATCTTGCAGAGACTACGACATTTAGGCCACTCATGGATGTGATCTGTGATATGGGTGGCCGTATTCTATCTACAAGACAGTAAGATTTCTACTCCTGCATCATAGCATACTGGTAGTTGAAAGAACTATAGGAAAGTTGAGGCGAGGGATGTAAATGTGGGGTGTGTCCCATATGGCTGCTCAATATACCATTTGGCTTCCGAGCCAGTGAAAGTTCTTTGTAAAAGTCGGAGTTGAATAGAATCATTGACTATGGAGTTTGAGGAACACCATCGGTGAAACGACATGATATGGTTTTGGGGGTATTCCCCAACCTTCCCTTCAAACTTTGGGATGTCTGACGAGAGCTTTGTAGGCATGGGGGGCCAAGTAGGGTCATGTCTAATGGGATCATTTGTTAGCCTTTCCAAGTCTTGTAGCTTAAGGCTATCCATAAATGGAAAACTGGCGGAGGGGTATGACGTTGTCATGGGGGCATAAGTGCTAGTGGTAGAGTTATCTATTTGGCCACTACCCCCTAGGGGGATATTAGCCATGAGAGGTATGTGCCCTCCACCCAAAGGAGTGTGGGAGGGGCCTGCACCACCAAGTGCAACGGGAGTTACAGATGGGTTGGGAATATGTCCAATAGGTGTTGGAATCTTAGTGGTAGCCGGGATAGTAAGCATAGTTCCCATAGTGGGCATGCCTAGGTTAGGTGTGGGTCCTATATTAGGCAGGGGTCCCATGTTAGGTATACCTAAGGGAGTTGTTGGAGTAGTGGCCAATGTGGTGGCCATTGTGGTGGAGGGTGTGGTGGATGTTCCACCAACAGTTCCTGTGAAGGAGTCAAAATGCGACCCAGCCATGGGGCTAGTGGGTGCTATGTATGTCGGATGCTCGGATTCTTCCTCAGTGTTCGATGTAAAATGAGGTGTGTCAGAATTAGATGACGAGGCTCTACGTCGAGGACGTGTAGAGTTGAGTGACATTTCTCTTCATCTATGACGAGTGGTGTCAAGTGAACCATATTATGGGTGTTCACCCCCGAAACGTTGAGAACGTCTCGGGGACTCAATGGTGACAGTTGTGAATTAAATCTACTAGGTGGTGGTGAGTGGAAAGATCTAAATCCCTAACGCAACCGTGCGTGAAAGAGGGGAGCATAAAAAATAATGGCACTCAGGCCAACAACCAACCTCAAAACACTTACTATAATAGATGTTTTTAGTATGTGGAGTAATAAAAAAATGTGGTCAGAAAACCAACATGCAAACAGCTCCTAAAAATAGAAAAAGGTGTACTTACTAACCAAAGGAAGGTAATGGAGCATGCAAACACCTAACTAAAAGTATTATAACTCAACAAGATATATCCTCTGCAAAGTGATGAAATCTAATTCAAACAATATAAATTGTAGAATCAAGGCTAGATATCCCCCTATTGGGAGGGACACCAGGCAGTCAATCCTAGAAAATGGGCCACTAAGATACCCTGTTCATGACACGTTCAGTTGGGTGAATCTGCAGCTTTTGTTCTATCACCGTTGTACTCCCACAAAGGTGGTAGAACGAGAACAACGAGTAGGTATCCTTCGATGACTGAATGGATTGCGGTATTCCACTCAGGCCTCCGGAACCAGTCTGGCTACTTCAACCCTCCTAAGGGAGAGGCGTTCCTGGCGAATTGGTTTTAAACCGTGTCAACAAATAATAAGGTATTTTAGTACCCTAAATTTCAACCACTTTGTCTCAGAATGTAAGTGAGTGAGGGGTGTTATTTGGATACTTATCCCCCTAGTCCCACCTAACTACAATATTCTTTTTGTGTTCCCCAAATGGGGTTATGATGTTGGTTGAGTTAAGAGAATTTTAAGGCTCACTTGAATATATTGTGACAGATTGTGTGCTGGTGTGGTTGTATACCAAAACAATTTGCCTCACATGGGTGATTTAACCACAAACTAAAATAATGATTTCAATTTGCAAAAAATGAAAGACGCTTTCAAATGTAAATGCTTGTTTCAAAAAATATGGATTTTTCAAAAAACAAATTAAGGTAAAGCATATAACATATGCAGAAATAAGTGGATTTCTAAAGCTTTTCTTGGGGAAAATATTGAGCAATTGAGAATTATGATTCTAACTTTGCAAAGTATGAAACTTACAACCTAAAAAATACATAACAAATCTTTTTTTCACTTAACTGAAAATTTTCAAAAAGAATAGTAAAGCATATAACAGAATATAAATTTATAACGCTGCAATAATAAAACACTATGCTGTCAAAAAATTGCAGAAAATATGGCTGGAAAAAATGGGCCGAATGGCCAAAAACTCGGGAAAAAATGGGCCGAATGAAACACGCAATATCACAACTGTGAGGCAAAAAGCCGCGATGTGGGAAAAAACCACGATGTGCAGCATGAAAAAAGGCCAAAAAGCAGCAATGGACCATGCAGGAAAAAGTCGAACAGTCGCGAGGGACCGCGCAGGAAAAATCTGAACAACGGCAATGGGCCGCGCAAAAAACATGCGTGAGGGCGTGATGTGTAGCATGACTGTGGGTGCCGAAATCCGTGATGTATGGACGGAAACAATCACCAAAAAACGAACCCAAAAATTGAAATTTTGGGCTATTGTGGGCTGTAGAAAGGGCCAATGGCTAGGGCAGCTATCAAGAAGCTGACTAGTATGGCAGATCTACAATTTTAAATGGAAAAAATGACTAAAATATAGATCTAAATCAAAGATTTAAAGTTTGAAAACCAGCGGAGTCGCCAAAAACTATTGCTTGGTTTTTCAACCAAGCATGTGCTAAAGAGCACCTGCTAACTTGTAGCAGCAGTCTCAATGTAAAAGTAAAAACTAATGTAAATAACAGTAAATCTAATCTAACATGTGCAATGACGTAAAACTAGATTTAAGAACAACAAACAATAAGATCTATGAGAAAAACAAGAAATAAAAAAAAAAGTTAATCTTTTGTATTACCTCAAATGGTGAGGATGGTGAGTTTTGAGCAGCTCCAAGGTTGAGGTGCTCCAATGTCCAATAGTCTCTTCTTCTCCAATGCTTCAATGGGGATCTTCAAACTTGAAATGGGAGGCAAGGGCTCTCAAAGGGAATTTGACAGCATAAGGATAGGATGAAATGTGGATGAATAATGAGGATCCCCTATCACCTTTTTATAGTTTTTTGGTGATGGGGAATACCATTATGGTTTAAGGAAACCAATGGTATTGACCAACATGGTTTAGGTCTCTTTTTCCCTCTTTTTCCTTTTTTGAATATTTTTTGAATATTATTCCCTTTTAATTGTTTTGTGGGAATTTTGGACCCTTTTTTAGGGTTTTTTGTGTTTTTTGAGGAAAAATACATATTTTGAGGGAAAAAGGTGTATTATGGTCTTTTTGGTGACCTTTTGAAGGTTTTAGATAGTGACCTTTTGAAGGTTTTAGAGGCTCAATTGGTGGAAAAAGTGGACAAATGGGTCATGTGAATAAGGGAATGAGCTAGTGAGCACTTTTTGGGTGTTAACAGGAACCTGATCCACCAGAGCTCGAAACCATTTTGGGAGGCAAAGAAATTCTGCAGCTAAAGAGAAATTAAATACCCAAAGGGATGGTCCCACTGGAAAAATTGTTTCATGAAAATGCTGTGGCCAGAGATCACAAGGTGGCTCCAAACCTGAAATAAGTGGAAGACTGTAACATTGGGAGCAATGAAGAGCCCAAAATTGTCACACTGTCAAAGTCTCTAGCCCCAGGTGTCAAAAAGGACTATACAGATTTGATGAGAAATTTTTTTAATGTATTCGCAAGGTGCTATGAAGATCTGAAAGAATATGACACTTATGTCATCTAGCATACCATACCAATAAAGACAGGAGAGAAGCCATTCAAGAAGAAGTTGAGGAGGATGAATCCCATTTTGCTCCCACTGATAGAAAAATAGGTAAAGAGGTTGTATGAAGTGAAAATCATAGTCTCTTTGAGGTTTTCCCATTGGGTTGCCAACATAGTCCTGGTGAGGAAAATGAATGGTGAAATCAGACTATGTATTGACTTTAGAAATCTCAACAAGGTGTCCCTAGAGGATAACTACCCCTTGCCCAAAATGGACCACATTTTATAGAAGGTTGTAGGGGCAGCAAGAATGTCGATGACGGATTCAGGATACAATCAGATTAAGGTGCATCCAGAGGATCAGAGCAAGACAGCCTTTACCACACCTTGGGGAACCTTCATGTATGCTAATATTCCCTTGAGTTTGTTGAACGCAAGGACACCTTCCAAAGAGCCATGGACAAATATTTTGCAGGAGAGAAAGAAAACTTTGTGGTGGTCTACATGGATGACATCACATAATACTCTAAATCTGATGCAGAACATCTGAAACATTTGCACCAAGTGATCACCAAGTGTAGAAAGTTTGGAATCTCTTTGAACCCTAAAAATTCTAATTTTTCAATGCAAAAGGGTAAATTGTTGGGCCACATAATATCTAAGGATGGAATCAAAATTGACGCAGACATAATAGAGGCAATACAAAAAATTGATCTCCCCAAGAGTAAAAAGGAAATCCAATCCCTTCTAGGCATGGTGAATTTCATAAGGAGATTTATCCCCAATTTTGCAAAAATCATGAGGTTAATCACCTGCATGCTTTTTAAAGACAATCAAGTCAGGTGGAATGCGGAAGCTAGACGAGCATTTGAGGATATAAAGAGGGCAATTGTTGAAGCACCTGTACTGATCAACCCAGATTTTAGCAAGGAGTTCCTTATGTTTTCTTTTGCCTCTGAGCTTTCCATAGAATGTGTGCTTCTACAGAAAAATTAGGAAGGAGATGAGCATCCCATAGATTTCTTCTGCCAGGCTCTCAGATATGTTGAGCTCAAGTACAACATTATGGAAAAGAAGGCATATGCCACGATCAAAACTCTGAAGGACTTCAGGGTTTATGTCCTACATTCCCATGTTGTAGCCTATGTTCCCAATGTTGTTGTGAAGGATATATTGACACACCCTAATCTAGAAGGTAGGAGAGCAAAGTGGATAGCTACTCTACTAGAATATGACCTAGAGATCAAACCTACAAATCTTATTAAAGGGCAATGCCTGGACAAACTCATGGCTAAGTCCAATTGGGATTCAATGAGTATGAACCTGATGTGACACATATAGGGAGAAGCTTACCAAGATCTACTACCTCAGGTATCAGACAAATTCTTGTCCTCTCCTTGGTATTTTGATGTGGTATATGTTTTGCAGAACTTGCAAGCACCACCTGAAATGGGAAAAAGCAAAGCTAGATCCACCAAGATGAAGGCTACGAAGTATTGCATACTGAATAGTTGTTTTTATTAGAAATACCCTGGGGGTGTACTCTTGAATTGCATTATGGAAGATGAGGCCAAAGAAACACTAAAATAGTTTCACAAAGGAGTTTGTGGAGGACATCATTACTGGAAAGCCACTATTAACAAAATTCTCAAAGCAGGGTTCTATTGGCCTACTATGTTTAAAGATGCTTATAAGGAAATAGCTAGCTACCATGAATTCCAAATTTTTGAAGGAGAGAAGAAGCTCTTGTCATTGCCTCTTAAACAAATATTGGTGGAAGCCCCTTTCCAGCAGTTGGGAATGGACTTCATTGGTGAAATTTTCCCCAACTCCTTTGGGAAGCACAAATGGATACTGAATGCCACTGATTATTTCACTAAATGGATCGAAGCAGTGCCTACCAGACAAGCCACAGATACAGTCATCATCAAGTTTCTGGAGGAGAATACCATGTCCAGGTTTGGATGTCCTGTTAATATCATCACTGATAATGCACAGGCCTTCAAATCCAAGAAGATGGTCAAATTCTGTGACAAGTTCATCAAATTAGGCCATTCTACTGTTTACTACCCCCGGGGGAATGGATTGGAAGAATCATCTATCAAAATCCTTGTGAGGATAATCAAGAAGCTGCTGGAAGAAAATAAAAGGGCTTGGCACACCAAGATGACCATTTCCCTGTGGGATGATAGGATCACCTCCAAAAGGTCCATTGGAACTTCTCCTTTCAAATAAGTATATGGAACAGAGGTGGTTTTCCCTGATTCCCTAAGATGGGCCACAATGATATTGTTAAAGGAGAAAGAAGGAGAGCCAAACCCCGAGTTGAGGAGAGCTAATTAGCTGGTGGAAGTGCAAGAAATTAGAGAAGGGGTGCAGGCTGAATCCACTAAGGCTCAAGACCGGATAAATAAAACATTTCACAGAAAGGCCAAGGCAGATGATTTCCAAGTGGGGGATCTGGTATTAAAGTGGGATGCTAGAACAGAAGACCGGGCCCAAAATTTTGATAACCTTTGGAAAAGACCCTATACAATCGTCGCTTATCATGGGAACAATTCTTTCTTCCTACAGGACAAAGACGATGAACCAGTTGGCAAGGGAGACAGCAATGGGCGGTTCTTGAAGCATTATTTTAAGTAAAGAACAAGTCCACCGACCCACCCCCATTGTACATTGTCATTTTCATTTTCAGTTAGTCATGTTCCATTTTTATGATACCAAGGGAGAAGAAAAAGAAAAGGAATAAGGGCCAGTAGTCTACATGTTCTTGCTACCTCACAGGGAGGATAACATCCCCGGTTGGAGCCGTTGTTAACCCTTATTATGGTTTCCACCAAGGAATGGGAAGGAAATCCCACACTCAAATCCCCGAGGTCAACCATTGGCCGCTTGCATCAAATAAAGAATCTGAAAACCCAAAATTGGCTAACTGTCAAACAAATCCAAGCCAAATGGTCAAGCTGCAGTGGGAGAATGGGAAAATACAAGGCAGGAGGGCCCTTCCACAGGAAAAGCTAGAAGTAAGAGATTCTTCTACAACCAAAGAAGATTGGATGGATAAGATCAAAGAGCAGATCAGATCAACGGTCGAAAGTGCATTCCGCAAGCCTATTTCCAAGCTCCACATCCGCATTGCAGATTGCGGATTGCGGGAAGCAATTTCCCAAGCAACGCAAAAGACAAATTTTTGCATTCCACAATCCGCAATGCGGATTGCGGAAGATAAATCCTCCAAGGGGGCGAAAATATATAGTTTCTGCATCCCGCATCCCGCACTGCAGATTGCGGATTGTGGAAAGATCATCTTCAGAAACACAAAAGGTAAGTTTCTGCATCCTGCATCCCGCATTATGGATTGCGGATTGCAGAAAGGTTATTCCCCAGAAAAGCACGAGGCCGAAAGACCAATCCCTGCATACCATGTGGCTAATTGTGGGTTGTGGAAAGGACCATTGAGAATAAATGATTTAGGTTGCTAGAAGGGAGTTAGATCTGCAACATATCAATCTATCTTACTAAGAAATGGTGAGTTTCTATGGCATTGAATGAAAAGATTATCACATGTTTCTAAATATCTATATTCATTCATCAAAAGTCATTAAGATCTAAAGCCATTTGAGAATTAAATTCATACATGATAAGCAAAATTCAAACTCTTAGATGGTAGAAAATTGAATCCATTCATATTAAAACAATGAAGAGTTACTTCCTTACCATGGATCTTGGTGTGAATCCCCCCTCCATTGCCATGAACTTCCATTCCTTCACCCTTGCTTTTGAAGAATTTGAGCTCTTTCTCCTCCTTCAAAATCTCTCCAGCATGCCTTTGCTCTTCCTTTGTGTACTCTACAATGCCTCCCATGCCTTTCTTTTATAGCATTGGGAAGTGTGCTCTCAAGTTTCTCTTTTCAATGTGGGATTGTCCCTTTTCATCTTTTTTTATTATTTTTGCTCAAAAACCCAATTTTCCATATTTTTTAGGCTTTTTTGCACAACTTAGCATATTTTAAGTACAGTTAATGAATTCATCTTCACTTTTTGATTGGTGTAGCTTAGTTTTGGACCTTTTTATGAGCAGTTCAATCACTGAACTTGGTCTCCTTAGGTTCTTACTATCTTCACCTAATCTTTCCATTTATGGGAGAAGTGATTAGATCAGAGAGGGCTTGTCACTGAATGTATTTGTGTTATATCTTCATGTTGCGGGCACATAATAAAAATGTGCTTCTTCCTTCACATGACTAAGGGTGTTAATTTGATTGTTAACAAATGCCCCCTAATTTGTGAGGTCTGAAGCAGAGCTAAGGACTGAAAACATTTCTGAAATTTATACTCTTTATACTGATACTCTTTATCATTCAAAGCAAGGATGAGGAAAGAAAAACTCGCAAGCATGGGATTGAGGATCATAACTACAAAACATAGCAATTTCTCAAGTATGTAATATCTTCCTGATGTGGGCATACCTATGCTCAATAGTAAACAAGCATGGCCACGAACAATACACAGTGGATCCATGTCAAAAGTAAAGTTTTCAGAACTGTAAACATGCACTTTGATGAGTGCTAGAACAAGGTCTTTATCGAACTTCTAACATGGCAGTCTAATCTTGTGCAGCTCGGGCAATGCGTCGATGAGTGATACAAGTGTTTTTCCCAAGGTCTTCAATACAAACTGACGATAGTACAATTTTATATCATGTGAATAAGTGATCTGATGTCAAGCATAATAAAACACCATCTGATTACCTATCATTGATGTATACCATTAGCAGATGCGAAGAGACCCACCGATAAGGATGATAGACTCTAAGGTACTGAGTACAAACTAGCAAGTGTGAATAGATGTTCTGAATTCAAACACTTGTAGAATCAAACAATCAGGGGTCATTGATGTATACCCACTGTCATTTGCGAGGAAACCTGCCACTAATGCCTGCAAGATCCAAGGTACTCTTGGGTTTCTAGATCCATGTCCTAGATGATGATTTGATTCCAATAGGAATAGATCCATCGGAAGGAGGGAAATGATGAATCCCACATCAACTGATACGAAACAAATATCAATAGTCTGATATAATTTGGTAGAACTATAAGATCCAACACTGTATACTGACATAAGGAAGGCCGAAATGATTGGTCAGGAATATTTGAGGAATGTTCGACTCAGTTTGAACTTCCCTTGAACACATAACATGATGCAAAATGGACAATTGGCAACATAGTACTTTGAGTAACCGACCTTAATGAAATCCACTAATGCTAGATGCATTAACGAAATCTCCATTGATGATGGGACGGATAACCCATCGGTGGAGATCTATTCAAAATAGTAGTATAGTTTCCTAAGGAAAATGTAGATGGTGTACTGACAGCGGATACAAAATGATATGCCGTGTTCAAGGGAGACAAGGACAGACTGTTGCCATTTTCTTCGAAGTTTATAATATGAAGTGATTCAAGTCTCTCCCTTTTTGGATTTTTGTGTTTTCCAATTTTTTTAATCTTTTTCATTCATTTTTTAGCTTGAAAAACGAATAAAGCATGCTATGATACATTAGAGGAAACGAGTGTCTCAAGGGCATGCGCCTAAATGTCAAGGGAATGGGTCAGGCCAAGGAAAAGATCCATATTGCAAACAAGGGCTGAGCTAGTTATGTAAACTCTTATAGATGTTTCCTACATGGGTATGGGTCAAATATACAGAAGCAATAGTTTATAGGCATCTTGAAACAAAAATTGATTGCAAAGGAAAATACACAACATAAGCAATAAGCAACGAAGCAGTTTGCACAAATGTTCAAGTGGATATTTTAACACACGCTTATGTGAAATGACAAAAAATTGGGGAGCCCATCAGGATATGGTCCGAAATGTATGAAAGAGAAATATGTGGTCTCAAACTCCAAGTCATGATGGGAATAATAGGGCTCCCGGTCCTATGAGAATAATTCAGCATGGGCACCAAAATGGCAATCGGGTGCTGACTAGGGTGTCCCATGTTTGGTAGGCTCTACTGTCGAAATGGTGGAAAATACAGGTATGAAGGGCTGACCCACCAATTTCCAACAGGTTTGACCCTATGGCATGTTTGGGTTGCAAAAGGTTCAAATACATCTTCACAAAGGGATAGCCTAAAACTATATGCGAGTTCCCAAATGTACCAGATAAGATCGAGGAGCATACAAATCATGCTCCTATACTTGGGTAGATTTATATCAAGTATGATCCTAGTGGCCCCACAAAACATGTCCTTAGGTGGGTACAACCAAATGTTTACAACTTTAGGGATATATTCATCTGATGATAAAATGTAATCCGAGAAATCATGTGAGCTGGGAGATCTTACAGCCCAAATGGGCCAAGTAACCAGATCATATTCTTCCATCAAGGGAATATTTTGATCTGAATTTACCGAAGTTATTTGAGTAGCTTGGTATGAAACTTCTACAACAGATAGGGGTGATCCAAATGCTTGCCAACATTTAAATGGCATTACACAAGCTGACATCGTTTCATCCACTATGGTTAGACAGATGTTCTTACCATGAGTCATTACTTTAATCCGAAAAGAAATTTCGGAAAGAATCCTACATATTGAATGGTCGATGTCTGATGTGATCAAAGTCTCATCGGATGGATCAACAACACCAATTGTAGACGATAGTTCCTTTCTTTGCATAAAACGACATTGCAATACCCCAAGGCTGACATGGCACATGGTACTTGAGCTAGGTCCTCACGAACATTACCGTTCTAAGCAGCTCGTGTGTTAGGATTATGCATTGTTCTACGTAGAACACCTTTGCGAGGGTATGGTACTAATTCTATGGCTGGTTTCTCAATGTAGAGATAACCACTTGGCTGTGATTCTTATTGATCCGATGTACTAGGAGAGACATCACAAGAATCAAGTCTTGTTTCAATGTTCATCACATGATCACACATGAAGACATTGGCATTAGGATCATTTCCCCCTTGCGGGGGGGTTGGATGGATGCGCCCTGGCGGGGGTACCGGTGTCAAAATAGTGGGTTGTTGTTTCCCACTGCATTGAAGCATAGTTGGTGCACCTCTATTCCTAGAGTTAGCATTTTGCTTGCTCTTGTGTTTCTTCTTCTTGTCCCTAAGGTCTTTGGACTCGACTATAAGGATTTTAGAATTCTGGGAAGGATTAGCACTTTACTTACCCTTATACTTCTTCTTCTTTCCTCTAAGTTCGGGCGATGAGACTATGAAGATTTCATAATTGTTGGAAGGATTAGCAGGTTGCCGCATTGCCTGGCCAGCTGTGGGTTGCAAATTCTGAATATAAACTTGTCCCAAATGTGGGGTAATTTGTTCAAGTCGGTTGAAAGAATCCAACAAACCATTGGCATGAGGGCCATGTGGCAGCCTAGCTGGATCAAATGCAGGTCTTGCAGGTTGGTTTTAAAATGACTGGTTACTTTCTAGAACCTGACCACACCATTGTGGAATGGAGATAATGGTTGGATTGCCCCCTTGCGGGGGTAGGCCCAAAAAATATTGATTGCTTTCTAGAGCTTGGCCATTCCATTGATGTCGTCCTTGGGTGTGATAATAATTTCAAGGTGGGGTTCTCCTTTGCGTAGGTTGACCCCAAGAAGTTTGGCTACTTCCTAAAACATGACCATTGGGTGGATTGCCTCCTTGTAGAGGTGGGGTCCAAGAAGATTGGTTATTTCCTAGATCCCAACCATACCATGGTGGTTGAATTATTATTGAAAATCATTCCAAGGTTGAATTCCTCCTTGTGGGGGTGGCATCCAAAAAGATTGGTTACTTCCTGAATGTTGCCCAGTCCATTGTGAACTAGGTTGCATGTATGGATTTCCCCCTTGCGGAGGTAATTTCCATTGAGATTGGTTACTTGGTAGAACATTAAAACTCCAGTGCGGGATAGGATTAAAGGGTGGATTGCCCCCTTACGAGGGAATGTTCCATTGAGATTGGTTACTTGGTGGAACATTACCACTCCATTGTTGGTTGGGGTTCATGGGTGGATTTCCCCCTTGCGGGGGTGGGCCCCAATTAGATTGGTTACTAGTTGGAATCGGACCACAACATTGATTTTTTCCTTGGTTTAGATAAGCGTTCCAAGGTTTATTTCCTCCTTGCGAAGGTGGGCCCCAAGAAGGTTGGATACTTCCTAAAACCTCCCCACTCCATTGTAGAATGGGGTTGATAGGTGGATTTCCCCTAGGCATTGTGCTAGGATAAGTCGGACGATAACCCCCCGGGGAATTTCCACTAATCTGAGGAGCATAGCCCCAATTGGCATAAATGTTCCATGGTTCATTGCTTCCGCCAGGAATATTATCATTCCATGGTGAAGGGTTTCCCCCAGAAGTAGAATCTGGAAAAGTGTTTTGTATACCATGAGGATTCTGGATTACTCCTTGTGTGTTTTGACCCTGATTAGTTGAACCATATGGAAAACCAATGTTTGGTAAGGCATACCCTTCAGTAGGGATTCCTGCAAACAAAGTGGATGTACTTCCGGGATTACAACCCGAAACTATACCAACTAGCACTGAAGTGTTGGTTGAACTTGTGCTACTAACAGGTATACTAACTGGTGGGATTGATGTAGAAGCCAAATTGGAAGTATTGCTACTTCTAGCAAATGTTTTATGTTGTGACGATGTATTCCATTGTGCTTTTGATGAAGCCATAGGGTCACTTGTTGAATTTTGCATGTCATTCAAACTTTCAAAAAGAGGTTTGATATCACCAGTGACTCACGGATAGTAAGTGCATCTGGTTCTGAAAGACTCGTCAAAGGTGAAATTACATGAGCATTTATGTGATTTTTCAATGTTTCAATTTCAACTAGAGTAAGATCACCAACTATGTCTGTATTTAGTTCGTGAAGTGACGATGAATTCTCAGTGTTGATTTAATGTTGTTCTTCTCTAGTAATGTTAATTGAATTTAAAATTATTTCCATTTCCAAGTCATTAGGATGTGGTTTTTGTATCTGTCTCTGCAATGTAGTAGGGCCCTCAATTTCTGGTGAATCACCTCGCTGCCACCTTGACTGGTGGATCGAGAGAGTAGCCACTTCTAAGAAGTTGATAAAAGGATGTGTTTAAAATGATAGTTTGAATCAAACAATCCTAAGGCAATCTAGACTCAAAAAATGAAAAGTGTCCACATAGTAAAAATTTCCTAGATATTTCAAGCATGCAAACTTACTCTTCCAAAGAACCGAAGCTCAGTGAAAAGATGGATTAGAGGGCCTTCTGAAACTAGTAGCTACTGAGGGATCTCAAGCCTCAAACAATTCCTAGCAGTGAAGGTATGAGAAACAATTACAATAAACTTTAATTTCCAAGGGTGCAAGCGTTGGTTCCTGACCAATCACCCTCCCAAGGAGTAAAAGTTCCAAAGTCTGTCTCAGGTATTGCAATTGTTTCCCACTCACAATTGCCTATGTGATATCCTAGGAATAGCCACTAAAGTTACCACTTCACAATCGATAGTCAGACAGATGTTACATCGTAATCTTCCACCTTGTGAGCATCAGCATTCTTTGGCCTGTAGGATCCATTTCACTAACTCAGATCCACTTTATATCCTTCAGACATACTATTTTCTCATTTTTCCTTTGACCCGCTTGATGCATCACTATAGAAAGCATACCCGCGAGTGATGCAATCCTCCATGAGTTGTGAACCCTTTATGTTCACCTTCCAAACTCCTATCTAGTTTGAGTTTTCCATTCATGGAGGATTGAAGTGGTGGAGGCACAAGTGGATTGATCTAGATATTGGTTCAGATTGGTTGCCGGCAAGAGGTTGTATCACTTTGTACTTCTTCTTGTTCATTAATAGAAATGCTTATATAATCGTCCATTCATGGTGTGAATGTTGTTTATTATACATTGGGTTACATTTGCTTATGATACTACGAACCATTGTTATTGATAATGTTAATGTCAATTATATATTATTTGTACTTGTTGGATATTGGCTGTCAAGACTAATTTGCAGATTACAAGTGCATGGATTGAAAGCTCCAATGGGGATCTACATCAAACGTTTGGATCGAAGTTGGTTACATTTCTCCATTATCTTAACATTGTCATTTATAATAGCATTTCTTTGAGAATTGAGTAGATTTCTGGTAGTCATCTGTCTGTTGTGGTATTCCCAAGCCATAGTGAGTTTTCTCCAATACAGAAATGGCGACTCTACTGGGGAAAACATCCATGTTTGGGAAATTTTTTGAGCATTAGTCCATAATTAGAATTGTTGTTTATCAAAGCTCTGTGTCACTGATTGGCCGTTAAGATACATTGTAGAAAACTTGCTTTTTCCTGAGCCCTTGGACTCTTTATTTTCCCATTTTCCTTTCCTCACCCACGGGCTAGCTTAGCTCAGCTCACGTATACCCGCCTTTGTTTACACTACTGCTAGTGGGTACCCGCAGGTATTCCTTCGACAGTAGCGTGTAACTACGAATTTTGTTGGTTTATGGCTATTGGTTGTTGTTGGGTTGGCTTTGTTGGTTCCTGAGTCTTTGTTGGCCTCTTTCTTGACTGTTTCATGCCTTGGATGTGACCAGATCTCTTTGTTTCTCTTGGTTGATCCTTCTTGGTTTTTTACCCAACTTTGGATTTAGCCTCTTGGTTTTTTCCTTTTGCAATCTTTCCTTTAGCTGAGTCTTGTTGTTTAGGATCTGCTGGGTTGTCTTAGTGATCTTCTTGGAACTTCAGTGACTGAATAGTAGGATTTTGCTTGCATTTTTCCATTCCATTTATATTGAAAAAATACAAAAATATACATCTAGATTTTTGCATTTTCCTTCTTGTTTATAAGCGAAAATACAAAAATATTTTACTTTCATGTACTGCATCTTGCGTTGAGTGCTTGTTGCCTTCATTTAGGTTCTGCTTGTGCATCGAAAAGATAAAAGTTTGCATCTTTATTTCGGAATTGTTGGTTGATTTTGCATATTAGTGACATTGTTTTATTGGATAGATGAGTCTAGGATTGGACGATTTTGCATACTATTGAGTCTACACATCACTAGTTTCACGATCATATCCCTTGAGTAATCACAGCTGTCAGGTGAGTTATATGTCGTAATAATTATGTTGCAGTAAGTTGCCCAACTATTTACTTATCAATCCGGGGTACGTAAACTGACGAAGCACGTGCACTGTTTGTGCAGGACTGAAGTAGATCTAATCTAACTTAATCTAATTTGCTGAAATCAAATTAATCTAGGAAAGCATGGAAACACTAACTAAGAAAGCATTGAAATTGCGTAAGAGAAATACAACATGTGAAGAGTTAACAACAACGACACAAGTGAGCTCACATCAATAATCAAATGACAAACATGAAAGCACAACAATGGAAGCTTAAATCACATTAAGAATCTCAAATCAAAGACTAATCTAACAAGTACAAAATCCAATCCAATCTCATTACAACCCTCTTACAAGCTTAATCTAACCTAATTCCAACTTAATGGAATGGAGAGGGAGCACTCTCCTTTTATACATGAGAGTCCTTAAGAAAAAGATAAGAATGCATTAATTACAGATCCATTATTCTCTCAACTACTCTCAACCACTTTCCTATTATTACAAGATATGGTGCCTTCAAATCCTCCATATATCTCTCATGAATCCTAGATAAGATATGCCAACCAAATCTTCCATGATCTTCTCCTTAAGAATAGGCTTGAATAATTATCTCCTTTGGAATGGTGTAAGAGATATTTGAGAAGTCTCTTTGATTTAATCATTCACATATTCCTACACATTACAAAGCTCACACATAATTGAGATATATATGAAAACATGTATATTTTCTAATATTTAATCATAAATTCACTTTTAATACTAAAATGAATAAAGTGGAAAATAATAATGTGAAACCCAAATGTATTTATGCAAATGATATGATGAAGGTTTAATAGGGTGATGATATGTAAGGAATAGTGAAGGGAAAGGTGGATGAAAATACGACATTTCTGAGTCCTAACATCCTCCCCAACTGAAGGTGTTGCATGTCCTCATGCAACCATGCATGGATCTTCTGAAGAACCTTTGGCATTTAAACTTTGGCTTTGATTGATGATGTCTTTTTAATGATGAATGTTTCCAAGATATGTGGGAGACATGAGTAACAACTGGCATTTTCTATGGTTGGTTCTTGTGTAACAACCATGAATATAAGAATGTTGGTTCTTGTGTTAACAACATTCTTTTTTTTTTTTCTTTTTTTTTTTTCCGCTTGCTGTTATGATAATAATTGTAACCACACACTTCACTGGAAATCATAAGCTATCAATGTGCATAAGAGAGCATCACTGAGTATAAGAAAGCCATTTCTCAATTTGGTATGAATCATGCCAATGTATATCAATGCATGAAGTAAAGTGCATCAGGGGATTGTTGGAAAAGAAATTTTTGGGAATGGTAAATGGGATGAAAATGGAATGATGATAAATGAAAAATGTGGTGATTATGACAATAGTTCCCCCTCCCCAACTGAATCGGTTGCATGCCCTCATGCAACATAGTGTAGGTCATGGAAGGGAAAACGAAATGAAGTGTGGTGAGGGAATTTTCCAAAATATTCAAGTCAGCATAGAAGGAATTTCATGATCAAAGCTTAGAAAACAACATACCTCCACTCACCCAAAATGTAGATGAACTATGCAATAGAAATGTAGTTGTTGCAGCCGCTGGAGCAGAAAATCATGACTAGTACTGTAGCTGCAACTACTGTAACGGCTGGCAGAAATAATATGGGACTGCAATGACTGGAAGATGGAAGGTGTCACTGCTGTAGGATCATGTGAAAGGAGACTGCTACTGTAGCAGTACTACTGTAACAACAAGTGCTGGAACGGCTAAAACAACAGCTGCCGGAACTGATGTAACTAATGGAACAGCAACTGCTGTAACGATGAATGCTGTAATAGCAACGGCTGGAACTGCAGCGATGGTCACTACTGAATCAGGGCATGTGAAGTGGAGAGATCTGAACTGGTGCTGATGAATCATGAAAAATGTGGAACTGCCAAACTCTCATAGATGGATTCAAGCTGCTGGAACTGCTGAGGGAATCAGGAAAGAGTGTATAGTCTTCACCCGCTACAAACCCGATGGTACAATTCTAAGCATGCGAATGGATGTGTCGATGTCGAGCATGAAGAGAAATCACTGGATTACCGACCATTGATGAATGCCGTTAACTAGTGCGAGGCCAACTCACCATTGATGTCAATGAGTGCCAAGGTACCCGAGTACATCTTGCGAAGTGCGAATGGATGTGCTGAGGTCGAGCCACTTGCAAGATCTGATGATCAAGGGGCATTGATGTATTCCCATGATCGTCAGCGAGAGAACTTGCCATTAAGGCATGCAAGTCTCTAGGTACTCAAAATGGACTCTAGTCTATATCCCAGATAAGGTGCTGAAGTCGATGGGGCAAGACTGTTGAAAGGTGGGCCTTAAGGAATCCCACATCAGTCAACGCGAGTTTTTACAAAAAGATTGGTAGGACTATAGAAAAGATCTTAGTAGCAACAATGCTTATGGCAAGGGAATGTAATTATGGAGAGGGAGCGGAATGGTTTTATTGGCGAGGGAAAAGATGAACTGAAAAATGGGGTAAACTGTATGCAATTCAGAAAAATAGGCATGTGTGAAGTCATGACAGATAAGGTAATGGAATATTGGACTCCAACAGGGATGACTAATGGGCTTTGAAGGAGAAATGTGGGTAAACAAATCATGACGCAATTGGTTTATGTGTAACTGCAAATGTCATGAAATGTGCGATGAGAAGCAGCTCCTTCAAGTTATCAACAAATCATGTTTTCTTTTTTCTTTTCTTTTTTTTTTCTTTTTTTTCTTTTTTTTTGAATCACTGCAGCATTAAAAATGATCATCTGTGAATCTGAAAAGAAACTTAGTACCAATTCTGCATGAAAACTGTCAGAGTTTCGAAAATAATATGCAAAAATAAGTATTAATGCGGCAGAAAAAAAAATAAAAGACATTGTTACCTGTTGCCGTTGCGCTTGCGCAGCTGTTCAACGCGCAGCTACACTCAAATGGTCGTTTAACGTGCATCTCTGTTCAATGCGCAGCTGTTCAATATGCAGCTGTTCAATACGCAGTCGTTCAATGCGCAGCTATACAATGCGCAGCTGTTCAATGCGCAGCTGTTCAACGCGCAGCTGTTCAATACGCAGCTGTTCAATACGCATCCGTTCAATGCGCAGCCGTTCAATGCGCAGCTAAACAATGCGCAACTGTTCAATACGCAGCTGTTCAATGCGCAGCTGTTCAATGCGCAGCTGTTGAACGCGCAGCTGTTCAATACGCAGCTGTTCAATACGCAGTTGTTTAATACGCAGCCGTTCAATGCGCAGCTGTTCAACACACAGGCTGTTCAATGCGTAGCTATTCAATACGCAGCTGTTCAATGCGCAGCTGTTCAAACGCGCAGCTGTTCAATATGCAGCTGTTCAATACGCAGCTGTTCAACATGCAGCTGTTCAATACGCAGCTGTTCTATACGCAGTTGTTCAATACGCAGCTGTTTAATCAAAGCATGTGTCTTTGAAATTTTTTTTGTGATTCTCGAAAATCATTTTGGCATGAAATGTGATTGTCTCCGAAACCTGAAAAATGTGAGTACTAATCCTGCTGCGAATTTTGTGTGAGAGCATCGAAAAATATAAAATGCAGGAAAAATATGTGTTTTTAGGAAATCAAATTCAAAATAAAATGAAATGCATTTTTACCTGGCGGTCCTGGCGAATCTAGTTTCTTCGTCAAATCCTGTTTGAAGTGACTTGAGAAAAACAAATTAGCGTGAAGCGTAAATAACCATGCATTTGTATTGTTTTCAGGAATGATGGAAATTTTTAACATTTTTGATAGAAAAAGATAGGCCGTTATTGTCAAATTGCAAAGTGAAGCAGTAAAAATAACTATCGAAATCATGAAAATCATAGCAAACCGTGCATTTCTTCTTCTTTTCCTCTTTGATAGTTTATGATTTTTATTGTTTTTGTTCTTCACACAAAAATAAATTTAAAAATGATGCAATATGTCAAAAATACTCAAAATCAAAGAACTGATCTGCAGATCTGCATGCCCTCATATCCTTAAAGCTTCCAACAACACTGCTTGTCTCAGCTTCATCAAATCTTCCCATGGACATAAGTAACGGTTTTGTTGATTCTCCTAGCAATTATCTCATCCTTAAGCCTGTCAGTTTTGTGCATGTGGAGTAATCGCCAAGATCGTGGGAGATTGGATCAGTCAACAAATATTTTGAGATCCTTCTTTCAACTCGTCTCCTTCATTTAATGGGTGTTTTGTGTTGCTGCAGACTTGGAAGAGTACACCTCTTATCCCTAATGGATGCATATATCAACTTGGCGTTCCTTTGGCTGTCAAGTATTCGGAGCTCCTTCCTTGAAACTTTCATCGTATGATTGTATCATCGCATCAAAAACATTGTGTAATTCTCCCTGTGTATCGGTGGACGTGTATCAGCATGTATTATTCCCCTGAGTAACTGAGTAGAAGGGACTTGTGATTGCTTCTATTCCAGAACAGTGGCGGTATTGGGATTTCATCCACAACTTTCAGACTCCCCCGTTGTTCTTGGAACTACGCCCCCCGTAGTAATTGCTTCATCCGCACGAAACACTGCAAGCTTATACAGTTTTCTTTTAATGAAATCGTCCTCATCTTCTTCATTCAATGTTTTTCGTTAATTCAAAGACACTTTAAAGAGGACAGATAAGCAAAATCAAACCTGTGCTTGAAGGTTTTCAATGGAAAGCTTTTACCTGTAAGAATCATTGTATCCTTCCGGTCAAAGTTCCTGAGCACAAGACATACCTGTGCGTGATCTCATTGCTACACGCATTTCATGGAATTAAGACTTTTACCTCGTCATTGCCACTTTCAAAAACTCGAAAAATAGGTGTACCCAAATAGTGCAGGAATCCAGCATGTATCCTCATTGATCTTACCCTGAATCTTGTTTTCTGTGCATATAAACTTAGAATTCACTTGAAAATGGTTAGTTGCAAGCTATGTTTCGGTACTCGGCTCCTTCAAAAGAATTTTGTACTGTTCAGTACATTGAGAACCTCGTCGAGGACAGTGACCTGGAGTTCTTTGACTGTGTTCGTTCTACCTGCAGTGACATTCTCACGGATTCATACATACAGAAATTCTCAGAAGCTCTCTTTGTAAGAAATATATTACATAACCATTTTTATATCTTTTGGCTCCCTCGTGATGCTGGCAGGTCCACGATTTGTCAAATCCAAGGAATCAATCTTTGTCACGTGAAAAGTTATGGGTATATCGCTTATGCCCTTGACCACAGCCAGAGTTCTTTGATCTTGGCAAGGGGAGATTAGATATGGAGAGGATACGATCAGTATCTATCCTTGATGCAAAAAGAAACATTCGCGATTTGAGCGACTAAGTAGCCATTATCGTGCCAATCATCCTGATGCAGGTGCTAAAATAGACTCAAATTATGGCTTAAATTTTCGTTGAACACCATATTGCGACCATGGCAATCTCATGCCTCTACCATTTCATATTTTAGAGCTTTATTTTGACGGTGCTCCAGCTGCTGAAAAGTGCTCTTGATGTTGTTACGGTAAATATTTTGCTCCATTCACAGCTCATTGATGCGAGGAACCCATTAACAAGTTGCAAAAGATTGGGATTTTTCAAAGCTGCAGGAACTCATTTTTTTGTCATTCAATTACTTGTTGACGGAAGCCTCAAAGGCATGGGAACCAACACCAACATAGATGCCAACCTTGTAATGTGCAGGGAAAAAAAAACACAAACCAATGATTGCTGCCGTACTACAATACTACACAGTGGGTGTGAAAGTTATCAATATGCGTCCAAGTTTTTTTCTTTTTTTATCCATTATAACAGATTACTCAGATAGAACGCTAAGCTGTTCCTGATGTCTCTATATATGTCGAGGGCATCGAAATCATTGGAATTGGTGTCCTGGACGAGTCGCTCTTGTTTTCTTTCGATTGCATGCACTACAGGTTTTGCATTAATCAATATCCAGCAAATGCCACTGCTGGTCTCATCATCACCGTATTGCCCAGATTTTATCTCTCTCGCAGAGGTCTTTCCTTCCTCCTGCACACTTCACTCATCCTTTTGACGTGCCTGAGAGTGAAACCAACACGAAATCACACTCTTGTCTTATTTGCAATCTAAATGACAGACAACGTCTTATTTAATGACTCCAAACGAGGGCCATCTTTCCTTTTCTTTTTCTCAGCATTCAATTGACGTTGTGTAGTCTCACGCTGTCCACCAAGGGTTTTCGCAACAGTAACAAGTAATGTCACAAGCTGGAGTCCAACCCATGTTGTAACCTGTCGAAAAAAATTCTTGGAGGGGTACGTGAAAGAGCAATGACATAATCTATGCATTTTGCTCTTGATCAGATGACTAGACTACCTATTCCTTCCAGTGAATGCATTACCACAGCAAATGGATGTTTTAGGTGGACTTACAATTTGGAAAGAAACAAGACTTCCCTTTTATAAAGTATGGCCTGCAAGGACCGCCTACCTGGATGCGAATAAAAGCAAGCTCGACAACTAAACTTATCGTTTAAGCCTATGATGTGTTGCACGTGAACGAAAGCTGGACTTCATTTCTTGGCAGTATTAGGACAGGGATTTTGAGCAATCTTAAAGACTGTTTAGATTTACAATTGGGATTATTGTGCTCTCCAAGCTGTCAACTTAGGTTTTCATTAGAGGTGAGCCTCGAGACTGATAACGCAATCAGGTTTCCTTTTCTTTATTAGGGGCATGGCTGAAAGAAGATCCATCTTTGGTTTTAATAGCAATGTGTTTGATCACAGCGATGAAAGGTCCCACTGTGGCAGATAGACACATTTCTGAATAAGTTAGAACCAATAAAAATTAAAATTGTACAAATTCCACAGCATGTACAAACTTCCCCCGCTTGTAAATCACCTTCTGCGTTCTACACAATGGGCCTCATATCCAATTTCATGTTTTATGATTCTTCTATCATATTGTTCCTTATTAATTCTGCACCTTCTTCTGCGATCACAATTTTCTTGCAGCATAATCAACACAGAAATCAATTGCGTCACGAATTGGAAAGTAGATATTAAATTAGCAAGGATAATAATACGCTGTCATTATGATGCACATATACAAGGATTCATTGTTGGAGGCTTATACTTCCATCATTTTCATCAACCGCATATAAGGAGACTAAGCCTCATCAAGCTCAGACATTCATCGATAACATTCAAGTCTCCCGAGAGCGTACAATCCTGCCTCCCATGTTCACATGAACAATTATGAAAAACGCAGAAAGTATTCCAAGTTGGAAGATCATTGAGAAATTCAAACAATCCAAAGTGAAAACATGGGGGCATCTTCCTCATGCATGACAACCATTCACTGCCGGGCTAAAAAAACTTATCAGTACTTTGACCCGGCTAGGAACAGAAAGATATCCCATTATGTTTTTATCGAATCTCAAGAACAATTATAAAGCAGGAATAACGTGACAGCTAGAAACGATATCGCAGATGTTAAGTCTGGAAGAGATGAAATGACAAGAAGATTGCAGCAAATTTTAGTTTTGCAACCACCGGCAGAAAAATCTCCTTGTACAGTTAAATGTACGAGTGGATCCTCGTCTCTGCATTTATTTAAAACTTATGAGCACTACCATTTCAAACTTTGGCAAAGGATGGGAATTCTGCCAATAATCACAAGAAATCAGAGGGCCGACAGATGTAGAGCAACAGATGCATTTTGTGTATCGACCCTTATGCGGTGGAAATTGCTGCGGAGGCGGATTAGCATAGCAGGTTCAGTTTCAAGGAAAGTTACTAATAATTGACATGCCGACCCTTCCTCCTAAAAATGCTAAGTCGTTGTCGATAATAAGATTAGATCTATCACCCTCAGATGCAATCCCTTATCTGTCCTCCTTCTAATCTGTTGTGAAAACTCGGATCAATTATCGTGCCACAGCAGTAAGATGGTTATCAGGATTTGTTTATCTTTTAAGTGAGCTTAGAAATTCTAGCAGTAAAAACCACCATAACCCGATCATTTAAGTAAGCGCACAGATCTTGGTGGAGTTGTAACGAACTCACCCCAATTAACCTATTTTTTTCTCTAACTACCTCCGTAATAGTTTCTTGTTGCTATTCATTTGATTGACCATTTTGTTCAGGTTGCCGCGTGAATGATGAAAGCAAAGAGAAAACAGTGCTAATTAGATTCATGGGGAAAAAAAATTGTTTTGATTTGCAGGTTTATTATTTGCTGGGCTTTATTCGAAGTCAAAGGATGTTCGAGCAGGTGGACGAAGTGTGCTGATACAACAGATTACAGAAATGGTTTGGCCAGCAAGCTTCACACAGTTTCAGCCATATAGTTGCAGCATGGAGTGACAGTTACAACCTAGAATTTTCAAAGAATGAATGTTTCATTTTTCATGTGTGTTGTAGGTTATAATTCAAGGGGTGCTGCGGCAACTTAAACCAGAAACTATTGCAGAAGGAAACACATTTTTGCACAATTAAATGGAATTCAATCAACCACATAGTTCCAGCATTCGTTTGTGCAGGCCATTTTTTTTATTTATTTATTTATTTATTTATTTTAACAATGGACAGAAGAAAAAGAAAAAGAATGCGACAGTGCTGCTCTTACAGCAGTTGTTCCAACAGCTATCCCAGCAGCACATTTTTATTCCTAATTTGTTTCATTTTGCAAATGGAGTTAAACTGTTTTACAAATTAAAGACGAAATCAGCTAGGCATGTTTGCAAAACAGTAATTTATTCATTTCACTTAAAGGCATCCTACTTTCTGATCCTCGCGATCGCACGAAGCGCGGAGGAGAGCATACTTATTTTAAAAAAACTTGAAAACAATTCCCTACCTACACTATGCTAATTGGAATTTAAAAATTAATTATGTGTAAGCAAATTTCCAATGGAACCATGCACGTAAAAGTAACAGCAACATGTTCAGTGGTAATTTTTCAAATAAAAGATGAAAATTTAGAAGAATGAGTGAATCTTCTTCCTGTAATGGAAAACTAACCAAAAAAAAAGAAAAACTAAATTGATCTAATTGTGTACTTACCTGGAACCATCGTTCGATATGGCTTTCGTAAGCGCATTTTCCCTCACTCAGATCATGCTGCAGCTCCTTGTCATCTTCCTCAATCTTTTGTTCGAATGATTGTTCGTCATCAAATATGCAGGAGTCTTCAGATGCTGATTCCTCGTTTGTTTCTGAAGGAGTATTTAAACTTTCGGCTGCTGTCAGGATCTCCTCTTCCAGAGAAGAGGAGACTCCGATTTTTGCAAGGATGTGAGCAAGTTGTTCCAAGCTGATACTCATAGTTAAATCATATTGTAAAAGGGGTTCTTACATCATCCAAATCAAAATCTGAAAACTAAAAATCACACTTGCTGAAAATAAAACACTCTTGTTAAAATACATGAAAACCTCTTCACAGTTGCAGAAATTGAAATTGCAAAAACATGCTTACAGAAATTGAAATTTACGCTAAATTGCAGAAATTGAAACACACTTGCTAAAATTGAAATTTACACTAATTTGCAGAAATTGAAATTTATTCTAAATTGCAGAAATTGAAATTTACGCTAATTTGCAGAAATTGAAACACACCCTTCATGCCTTACCCATATGTCACCTCAGAGTTAGGAGCATGAATAATCACACTTGCATGAAAAATAAATAAATTAATACCTCAATCCCTTATGCTTCCCCGGCAACGGCGCCAAAATGTCAGGTGAGTTATATGTCGTAATAATTATGTTGCAGTAAGTTTCCCAGCTATTTACTTATCAATCCGGGGTACGTAAACTGACGAAGAACGTGCACTGTTTGTGCAGGACTGAAGTAGATCTAATCTAACTTAATCTAATTTGCTGAAATCAAATTAATCTAGGAAAGCATGGAAACACTAACTAAGAAAGCATTGAAATTGCGTAAGAGAAATACAACATGTGAAGAGTTAACAACAACGACACAAGTGAGCTCACATCAATAATCAAATGACAAACATGAAAGCACAACAATGGAAGCTTAAATCACATTAAGAATCTCAAATCAAAGACTAATCTAACAAGTACAAAATCCAATCCAATCTCATTACAACCCTCTTACAAGCTTAATCTAACCTAATTCCAACTTAATGGAATGGAGAGGGAGCACTCTCCTTTTATACATGAGAGTCCTTAAGAAAAAGATAAGAATGCATTAATTACAGATCCATTATTCTCTCAACTACTCTCAACCACTTTCCTATTATTACAAGATATGGTGCCTTCAAATCCTCCATATATCTCTCATGAATCCTAGATAAGATATGCCAACCAAATCTTCCATGATCTTCTCCTTAAGAATAGGCTTGAATAATTATCTCCTTTGGAATGGTGTAAGAGATATTTGAGAAGTCTCTTTGATTTAATCATTCACATATTCCTACACATTACAAAGCTCACACATAATTGAGATATATATGAAAACATGTATATTTTCTAATATTTAATCATAAATTCACTTTTAATACTAAAATGAATAAAGTGGAAAATAATAATGTGAAACCCAAATGTATTTATGCAAATGATATGATGAAGGTTTAATAGGGTGATGAGATGTAAGGAATAGTGAAGGGAAAGGTGGATGAAAATACGACATTTCTGAGTCCTAACAACAGCCACTAAAATTAACGCTTAATCTTAAAATTGATTGGACTGATTTTATTTATAGGGTACACCAACTAGCATAGGTTTAGAGTCTTGGAATAGATCATTGTGAGTTAACAATCCAAGACTACTAGACGAAACATTAGGTGTCTGACCAGGGAGTGGAGGAATCCGTGGTATAGATTGGTGTTCTCAGGAAGCTCTATTCAATCTAGAGTTAAGCACGAGGTCACAGGAGGTTGGTTGAGGAGATATCCCTCCGATACCTTCTGAACATGGGAGATATATCCAGGATTTGTTCGTATCTGGGGGTACCGGAGGTTCTTCCTCTTGTGGTTTGGGCTTAGCTACCCTTCCCATACGACGGGTCCCACCTGCGACTGTCCCCCTGAGCATTGGTTATATTGCGGTGAGCATAGTTTCCTTACCTAGGTACCACACAGGGTACTTATAGTGGTTATGTTGTTTGTGTCCTGATTCAGATAGGGATTGGACAACACAGTTAAGTTTGTGCAGTGGACTTCACCCTATCGACGCAGTGAAGCCTGGGTGTCTCTATAACTAATTCTGTTACCTCTGGATATAGTTTGGGAGTCTCAAGCCTCTCCTAGGAGAGACATACCGGCTCTAGTGTTGGGAGCTCATTTAGCCACTCTGTTTGTCTTCTCTTGGCTGTAGTTTCTCTAGGTGTGTGCTTTTGATTTACTGTTTTTGATCGATAGTTGGCCTTTAGGGGACGTTTTGGTTACATATTCTCTCTGGAGATATCGTGGCATGGAGCCCTACTCTCCGTCGGTCCCATCGTTTGGCTGGTTTAAAGCCACTTGAGTTTTCACGTCGTGTTGCTAGAGGACGCTGGAGGGCCCCTCTGAGTCTTCAGATTCATACGAGACTTACGTCCAAGACGTCATGGCTGCACATCCTGATACTGAGGAAAAACCTTTGACTCCTTGGGGTAGAGTTGACCATACTTCCGATCCCCATACTCCTCGTGAGGAGTGGGGAGGTGATCCACCTGAGACTCAACCTGGTTCTATTTGGCATAATCCACTTGATCGAGATCCATTTGATCCTTCGAATCCAGATAATTATCTTTACGGGATGCCTGAATTACCCGACGATGAACAATAGGACGAGCCTTTCGTTCCTTCGTTTCCACGTAGTTATAGATACAGGATGCCTGAATCACATAATGACACTACGATCAACCCCACTGCAATCTCTTTTGGTATGCCTAGTCATAGTACTGTCGAACCTTCCACTACAGTTGGTAGTCACGCTGGCACTACCCAAAGTGTTAGCCATACTATACCCACTGGGGGCACTACCCTCGCTGGGGGCACTACATTTTCCACCCACACACATAGTATGGGGACTGGTCATGTTCCTCCAAATAATGCTAATGTTGGAAGATGACCACCTCCTAGGATTACTCGACCTAACCGGAATGTTGTTTGGAATACGACTCGCCATCCACCACCTAATACACATGCCGCTACCGGTCAACCTGGGACTACTTTTACGAATGATACCGTTCCTCCCAACCACGGGGGTGGACATATACCGCATACTTTTGCGTCCACTGCTGCCACTAGTAATGCTAATGTAGGGGGTGGGAATATTTCCTATCCACATGGACATCACACCACCAACCATGCTACTAATCAGACCAATGTTGGGGCTGGGAACACTTCTCATGCTTTGGGCCACCACACGACTGCTCAAGCTAATCCTATTGCTGGCGGTGGGAACATACCATACCATTACAGCCATTACAACACAGTTCCCACTATGAATAGTACAAAAATGCCCCATACTCATGGTGGCAACCCTTACTACAACACGGTCGGTGTTGGCCACCAGTATCACCCACCACCCCAATATGGTGCCCAAAACACGCATATACCTGCTTACTCTCAAATGGGTTAGGTAAGAGGAGGTTATCAATCTTATGGCCATGATAAAGCTTATGGTCCGTCAAGTCCTCATTATTAGCAGTTTAATCCTCATCGTCAAGCTTTTGGTCCATCTTATAACACAGTTCCGTTTAACCAACCTTTTATGTGGGCTTATAATCAAGCTTTCCAGCCTCATTTCCTATTCCTTGCACGCTTGAATCTACCGAATCTTTCAAAGCTCACAAATGATCTGGTGTGTCATGACCCTACTTGGCCCTCGGTCCCTACCAAGCTCCCTTCGAACATCCCGAAGTTTGAGGGGAAAGGTGGTGAGGACCCAAGAGATCATGTCACAACATTTCACCTTTGGTGCTCCTGCAACTCTTTGAATCATGATTCCATTAGATTACGAATATTTCAACACAACCTCACGAGGGAAGCCGCGAAGTGGTATGTGGAGTTGCCTGGAAACACCTATGGGGGATTCAATGAGATTGCTTTGGTTTTCTTAGACCATTTCCAGTTACCAGTTCATTGTGATACTAGTACTGAGTTGTTGTCCACCTTCCGTCAGAATAAGGCCACACATATTTCTAACCATGTTCAAGAATGGCATCGGCGTAAGAGATTAGTGAAAGCCAACATTCCTCTAGAGTTCGTGTTGGAATGGTTCCTTAAGTCTTTACTCCCATACATTGCTAAGGATGTTTCGATGTCCAGCATTGTGACTGAGGAACAAGCTATCTTGAAAGTCCAGCAGTTAGATCTACTTTATTCTCAGTTTGGCATTTTGTATGACATTATTCCTGATGCACCAAGAACTGTTATACCTCCATATTTCATAGTGTCGCATCTTCACCACAAAAATAGTTAACGACACTTCCCCTACTCCTTAAAACACCAAGAAGATAAAAATGATGACTGATCCTTGAAGGCAAACCTACCTTGTCAAGAATCAACCTAGCTAAGACTTCATATACCTACACTACCGCGCCTTGCTCCATCTTCGGTGCGCGGTAGTCCACACTACCGCGCTATGCTCTTTCTCTACCACGCAGTACTACCGCGTTATGCTCTGTTGGAGAGGCACGGTACACCTTTTTTAGCCTTTTTGCCATGGCTTGTGGGATCTTGATTTTCGAGAGATTTTTGAGGATTGGTGTCCCTGATTTGATCCTAACTCACTTTCTGTGATTAGTAGACCTGATCCACTAAACTCTCCCAAGATCCACCCTTCGCTCTTGTTGGTTAACCCTACCACACACTATAAGAGAGAGGCATTCCATGAGCAAAGGGGAGAACTCTTGGAGACATCAGACTTATGATCTTGAATCTTTGTGGAGATAGCTAGAGGAGGAAGCACTTGGAGCTGGAAGTTGGCTTGGATATCAAGCAACCATTGTAAGTAACTTCAAGTTGGTAATAGAACATAACTTGTCTTGTTTCCCAAATCACATGTGTTGATTTTGTTTCAATTATATGATTTGTATCTGTTATAGATTTAGATCCTAAATCATATTTCAAGTTGCTAGAGAATCATATATGCTTGTATCTTGGTTTCATTTTGGCAGGTTCATTCGCGAGGACTTGGAAATTGGAGCAACCATAAAGACAAGCAATTGGATTGAAGGTCAGTTAGATCTCTTCTGTTTCTTCCAACAGTTTAATCTTGAAATGTCTGTTTAGACATAGGAATTCAAGGTAGCATTTGTTAAGTTTTGTCTTAGTTTAGAGTCAGTTAAAGTCTACTTTATTCTAAGAGAATTTCTACCTATCCGTAGGGAGAAAATTCTACATACAAAAATGGCAACTCCGCTAGTTTAAACCCCATTTGATTGATTGATCTCACTTTCAGCCAACTTTTGATTGTGATTTTTTCTTTCTCTTCAAACTAGTTTTGAATTTTGGTCTCCTTGACCTTTATTCTTCCCTCCTCTCTATATTTTTCCTCCCTGTATGATCAGTGAGTCCTTTGGGTCTGCAGCAACCCTAAAAAATTCAATCTTCTTTTCAAAAGTTGCATTTTTCCATACTTTGCAGCAATACCACGCCCCCACCACTGCCTACAGCGCGGTAGTACCGCGCCCCCACCACTGCCTACAGCGCGGTAGTACCGTGTATCCAGCACTCTTACCAAAGCGGTAGTATACCAGTACCGTGCTCTAGTCTGTTTCTGCCACGTGGTAGTGTCTGCATATTTTCAATTTTTTCTCCCCTGCTTGGTTTCCTATGTCATTTTTTATTTCCTCTGCTTCAGTTGGTGTTTTTTGTTGCCTATTACTATCCTGTTCATTACACAGTCTTTGTGGTGTGTTTATTTCTTTTGTGAGCTTGATTATTTTGTGCGTTAGTGGCATTATTTGCACATTGGGTCACCCCTTCAGTCTGATTGCATTATCTTGATCTTATCATCACAACCAAACCATTACTACTGTTCTTTTTACTGGATTGTGTATCTTTCATAATCACATTGTTTCCATTATTATCATTAAAACCTATATTGAAAATTATCATTGGAGAACATTTGTGTTGTTTGGATTGAAATGATCTAGCAGTATTATTGTGCATTAGGAAGTGAACCATTTAAAATTTGCCACAGAAATTCTCATTTTTTGAAGCATCCTAGCTGCAAGATCAGTGAATTGGAAAGAAGTGTTTATTTCAGTTTGGCTTTACTTACAAAATGGAAAAACAAAAAAACAAAAAATTTGGTTTTTAATTGCTTATGAAAGTTTCATGCATTTATGATCGAAGAACTCTCTCTCTTCTATATCTAGTTTTCATCGAATACAAGGCTTATTTCGATTCATTTTCACTTGCATGGTTTGGGTCATCACAACACCACCAAGTTTCACGTCCATTTTACCCGATTGAGTAATACAACCACTAAAATTAATCTCCCTAACTAAACCAACATTAACCTCACTTGAGGAAATCAAAAGAATTTGGTAGTTAGGTAGGACACTGGGGATAGGCATCAAAATAATTCCCCCTTGTCATTTTCATCTGAAACATAGTTGTTGTCCTCTAGGGAACTAAAATCCTCTAGTATTTATTGACACGGTCACGGCCAGTTTATGGAGGGGCCTCCTGACTGTTTTTAACTTTCAGGGGTTAAACCGCCGTGAGATTGAGAACTGGACGGACTCTGTGGAATGCCGCACTCCACTTAGCCCTAAGGCAACATCGATCATTGTCTTCCTTGTAATTCATAGTAATGCAAGGGTGATAAGGCAGAAGCACCGAAATTTTTTTCCAACATGTCATGAACAAGGCAGCTTAGTGACTTTTCTACTAGGGCTCTTTTACCCAGGATTCCTTTCGGTAGAGGGATATCCTTCTCATATTGGTCTCTCACATTGTATTGTTTGACTTGGATTTCATCACCTTGCAACGGATACAACTTGTTGAGGTCTCCAGCTCTTAGTTAGGAGTTTGCTTGTTATCTCATCTTTATAGAGGGTCATTTTTCTTTTTAGTGACTACTTGTTGGCATTCTGGCCATTATTTTTCTCAGCTCGCTTATTTTCCTGCGAGCCTTGTTTTTTCTAGCTCCTCTTTTGCACACTCGGCTGCATTAGATTTTTTGAGTTCTTTGTTATGAGACTACCCCCGGATTTCATATTCCTGCCATCATGTCAGAACCACCACGGAAATCACGACGAGTATAGGGAAAAAGTCCTCCACCACCACCATTGCCACGGACCTCCGGTCCACCTAAATCA